>JAAWVA010000041.1:1584067-1683191 GCA_015227895.2 Colaptes auratus | reverse complement strand
CTTGGTTCCCTTGGATGCCTCTCACAGAATGGTTTGAGGTGGAAGGGACCTCAAAGCTCATCCAGTTCCAACCCCCTGCCACGGGCAGGGACACCTCCCACCAGCCCAGGTCCCTCAAGGCCTCATCCAGCCTGGTCCTAAGCACATCCGGGGAGAGGACCTCTGCAGCTCCTCTGGGCAACCCCTTCCAGGGGCTCATAGCCCTCAGAATGAAGAACTAATGCCCAACCTCAGCCTCCCCTGCTGCAGTTTGACCACCCCCAGGGACCTCTCTGCTCCGGTGGGAAGCGGCGGCGCTGGGAGCCAGGCTGGGCAGCGGCGGTGCTGGGAGCCAGGCTGGGAGGCGGCGGTGCTGGGAGCCAGGCTGGGAGGCGGCGGTGCTGGGAGCCAGGCTGGGAGGCGGCGGTGCTGGGAGCCAGGCTGGGCAGCGGCGGTGCTGGGAGCCAGGCTGGGCAGCGGCGGTGCTGGGAGCCAGGCTGGGCAGCGGCGGTGCTGGGAGCCAGGCTGGGCTCCGGCAGGATGGAGCTGGCCAGCGCTCCCCGGGGCCAGCCCCAGCCCCAGCCCTTCGCCTTCACCCCGCTAGAGGGCAAGGCAGAGCGGCTGGAGCCGCCTGACCTCAGCTGCAGGCTCCCTCCTGCTCCTCGCCTCCCCCCTGGGGGGGGTTTCTCACCTCGGGCAGCTGGGGGGCAGCTCCGGTGCTCCCTGTTAGCCAAGGGAGGATTAAAGGCAGCTGCCGAGGGGGGAAGGGTTTGCTTCCTTGGGCAGCAGAGAGGTAGGTGAGAGATGGCTCTGGGGGGAGCTGGGGCTGCTGGGGCTGCTACCCCCAAGCTTCTCTGAGATCAGCAAAGGGGTTCTGGGGGATCTGAGGGGGCAGAGCTGGGAATCAGCTGCCTGGTCTGGTGAGGCTCTCGGAGGCCTGGGCAGGAGGGAGCAGGCTGGGCAGCAGGTCTGCTCCTTCCCCAGAGCCTTGGAGGTGGCTGGGAGGGGGCTGTGTGTGGGATGGGGGCTGCTGGGGGCTCAGCCTCACTGTTCTGCTGGAACTGTGCTCTTGTGTCCTGGCTGCTGCGGTGGGGGAAAGGAATCAGAGGCTGCTGCTGCAGCAGGGTGCAGGCTCTGGTGGGAGGTGGTGGCAGCCACGCTGCTGGGGAGGCTTAAAGCACAGAGTCAGGAAGGTTGGCAAAGACCTCTGAGATCCCCGAGTCCAAGCATCCACCCAACAGCACCGACCCTGCGGGGGGGGGGGAAGAAGTCCTGCCCAGAGGAGGAGAGGGGTGGGCTGGGACTGCTTTGCTGTCGCCCAGGCTGTGCAGGGCAGGCCGGGGGAGCAGGCCGGAGGAGCAGGCTGGGGGAGCAGGCTGGGGGAGCAGGCCGGGGGAGCAGGCTGGCTGCAGGCACTCACCTGCCTCCCCCTGGGCACGCAGCAAGCTCTGCAGAGGACTCCCAGCCTGCCTGCCCCCCCCTCATTCCCCTCCACCCCTCCTCCCTCACCCAGGGAGCCTCTCCGTGGGTGATCTGTGCAGCTCCCCCCCCTCTGTGCTGCTCAAGGTCACCTTCCCCCCCCGGGCTGGCTGTGCACATATTGATCGCTTGGCTCTCTCAGCCAGCGGCTCCCCGGCTCAAGCCAGCTCAGCATCTTGCCACTCTCCAGGAGAAGCATCTCCATAGGGGCCCCCCTCCTTCTCCTCTTCCTCCTCCTCCTCCAGCCTGCCCTCTCCTCCCAGCCCTGGCCATGCATCATTAACCAGCACCAAAACAGAGACAGGGAAGCCTCCGTGCGTGGGGAGCTGCAGCCTTCTCCCTCCTCTGCCTCCTCTGGGCATGTCCCTGCCCTTGGGCTGGTTTAGGAGGAGCTGGGGCCAGCCTGTGGCGTCCTTGCAGGGGCTCTGTGCTGCTCTGCCTACCTCCATCCCCCTCTGCTTGAGGTTCCTCCAGCAGACCTTCATCCTCCAGTGGGAAACAAACTCTTCTCCCACGGCCACAGCTGCCTCACTCCCTGCTCCTCACACAGACTTCTTCTCTGCTTTTCTCCCAGTAACGTGACCAGGACCACCCTGTCCCCTCCCCTGGGCCACCACCTGAGAGCAGAGACACCCTGCTCGGCCAGGGCAGCACAGGCAGCTGGCTGTGGGCTTGGGTGGGCAGGCCAGGAGCAGAGTGCTGGTGGCTGGGGATCAGGGACCTGAAACAGGAATCTCAGCAGCAGCAACAGGAGGAGGAGGAGGCTAGAGGCTCTTAGCTCTCCTGAGACCCAGGAGGGCTGGGAAGAGGCCACAGAGATAACCCAATCTGACTGTCTGGGACAGTAGCTGTCTGCCAGCTCTGTCCCCAACCTGTGCCCAGGGCAGGCACCCAGCAGATTTATCGACCAAGTGCAAAATCAATGAGAGGATGGAAAAAGGCCACTGGACTGTGGATGCTGACAGGCTCCTGGCCTCCTGCAGGCTAGAAATCAGCCTTAAACGCTGCTGGGGAGGAAGCTTTGTGGCTCAGTGAGCGAGGCAGGGCTGATAACAGCTTTATTTATAGCACTTAGCTGGCTGCTGGCTGCAGGCAGCGATTTGTGCTGGGCTTGAGAGCCTTTGGGGCAGCTCTGGGTGCAGCTGGGGGCTGAAGCCCCTGGTGGGCTCCCACCTGCCTGAGTTCAGGGCAGCACTTTGCCTGGGTTGGATGTGTCACAGAATCCCAGCAGGGTGAGGGTGGAAGGGACCTCTGGGCTCACCCAGTCCAGCCCCCTGCTCCAGCAGGGCTCCCCCAGCAGCCTGCCCAGGAGCACAGTGCCCAGGGGAGGGTTGGAAGCTCTGCAGAGGAGGAAACTCCACAACCCCTCAGGGCAGCCTGCTCCAGGCCCCCAGCAGCCTCACACCTAAGAAGATTCTCCTCCTGTTGGGATGGAGCCTCCTGGCTTCCAGTTTGTGCCCTCTGCCCCTTGCCCTGCCCCTGGGCAGCACTGGCAGGAGCCCAGCTCCACGCTCTTGCCCCCTTCCCTGCGTCTCTTGCTCAGCTGAGCATTGCTCAGCTCCCCTCCGGGGCTGCCTGCTCCAGGCTCTCAGCCCCAGGGCTCTCAGCTTTGCTCCTCAGAGCTGCTCCAGGCCCCTCAGCAGCTTTGTGTCTCTCCACCAGACCCTCTCCACTATCTCCCGTCCCTGTTGCCCAAGAGCACTGAGTGCCTCCGACCCGGGCAGCTGGCCAGGGCCCAGGCTCCCCCGGGGTGCCCAAGAGCTCCTTCCCTGCCCTCACCCCTGCAGCATCTCCTCTGGAGGAACCCTGACCCTGCCTGGGGCTCTGGGACCTCGCTGCCTCTCCCACCAGGGCAGTCCTTGACAGTGCCCCCCCGGGGAGGGCTGAGCTGCTGCTGCCTTCCCAGCTCCATCCCAGTCCTCTCTCTGAAGGATCCCAGTGCTGGGATTCATTAGCTGGGAGCTGCAAGGGCTCTGGAGATGAAAGCACTGCTCATGAGTTAGCACCGGGGGTGCAGACAGCTGCCCAGGCACCCTCAGGGAAACTCAACAATGGGAAGAACAAACAAGGAAGGGGGGAGGGAGGGGGGGGGGAACCTGCTTGGACTTTTCCTCTCCACATTTTCCACTTCACCACTGGAAAAAAAAAAGGGGGGGGGGGAAGAGGAGGATGAACACAACAATAAGAAGAGAAAGAGCAGCAGACATCCTCTCCCCCCCCAAACTGGGACTGCTCAGAGTCTGAATCCAGAGGGAAGCACAGAGCTGTCAGGGTTGGGAGGGAGCTCCAGGCTCAGCCAGCTCCAGCCCCCCTGCCGCGGGCAGGGACCCCTCACACTGCAGCAGGCTGCTCACAGCCACAGCCCTCTGTGGGCTTCCAAAGGGCTGGGGGAGCTTGCAGCACCCCCAGGGCTTTCCCAGCCCTCCTCCTCCGCCCTGCTCCTTGCCATCAGCTCCTCCAGGATGGGAGATGCCACCGAGATGCTGCTATTATTAGCAACGTTGTGTTAGGTCTTGTCAACAGGAGGGCTGAGGGCTGGGAAAGGCTCTGTGATGGGAGGCACATGGCCTCTGGGAGCAGGGCCCCCCCCAGCTTAACCCAGTTCCTGCAGTGCAAGAGCTCGGGGGGGGGGCTGGGTTTGGGGAGGGGAGGCTGTGGGGAGGCTGTGGGGAGGCTGGGAGTGATCACAGGGCTGGAAGGGACCTCAAGGACCATCCAGCTCCAGCCCCCCTGCCACGGGCAGGGACACCTCACACCAGAGCAGGTTGCTCACAGCCACCTCCAGCCTGGCCCGGAGGTGTCCCTGGGGGTGTCTGGAGGTGTCCCTGGGGGTGTCTGGAGGTGTCCTTGGGTGCAGCTAGAGGTGTCCCTGGCTATGTCTGGAGGTGTCCCGGGGTATGTCTGGAGCTGTCCTTGGGTGCAGCTGGAGCTGTCCCTGGCTGTGTCTGGAGCGGTCCCTGGCTGTGTCTGGAGCGGTCCCTGGCTGTGTCTGGAGCGGTCCCTGGCTGTGTCTGGAGCGGTCCCTGGCTGTGTCTGGAGCTGTCCCTGGCTGTGTCTGGAGCGGTCCCTGGGCGCAGCCGGAGCTGTCCCTGGCTGTGTCTGGAGTGGTCCCTGGGCGCAGCCGGAGCTGTCCCTGGCTGTGTCTGGAGGTGTCCCTGGGCACAGCCGGAGCTGTCCCTGGCTGTGTCTGGAGTGGTCCCTGGGCGCAGCCGGAGCTGTCCCTGGCTGTGTCTGGAGCGGTCCCTGGGCGCAGCCGGAGCTGTCCCTGGCTGTGTCTGGAGCTGTCCCTGGGCGCAGCCGGAGCTGTCCCTGGCTGTGTCTGGAGGTGTCCCTGGGCGCAGCCGGAGCTGTCCCTGCTGGCTGCGGGGCACTGGGACAAGATGACCTTCGAGGGTCCCTTCCAACCCAACGCATTCCACGATCCTATGACCTGGGTGGCCACAGGTTGGTTTGGGGGGGGAAGCAGCCCACAGGAAGAGCCGGGGGGGGGTGGGGAGGGGGCTGCGGTGCGGGGTCAGCTGGTGCGCGGCGGTCTCGGAGCAGGAGGAGGAGGGCTGAGCCCCGCAGGGCTGATTGATCGCCGCCGGTTGGAACGAGGGAGGCAGAGCCTTGGATCTTCCCTTTCTGTGGGATGTGGGAGAACCTGGGGAGAGGGGGAGGAGCAGCAGCAGCCTCCGAGAGCAAGTGCGAGTGCTGCTAATGTATGATCAGAGAAATGTGTTTGAGTTGGAAGCTTGCAGGGAGGGGACCTGGTGCTCAGCCCAGGAGAAAGCTCTTTCATCAGGGGGCTGTCAAAAGGCTTCCCCGCCGGGCAAATTGTGGCAGTGTGGAGGATAATTACCCCCAATTCCAATTTGAGGAATTATTTCGACCTACCTGTCACTCCCCTGGGGCTCCCAGCTGGCTGGAGAGCTTTGGCTTCCCCTCCCCTCCCCGCTCCCGAGCCAAAGCCATTGTGCGGCGCCGCTGGGCTCGGAGGAGCTGGCCCAGCCCTGCCCGTGGGCAGCGCTTGCCTGCAGGGCTCTGGGACCTGCTGCCGTCCCTCCCCGGCACAGGAGATGCCCTTTGGCTGCCTTTGATGGCTGGGAAAGCCTCCTGCACCCAGGCGGGGAGGAGGAGGAGGAGGAGGAGGCAGAGCAGGGAAAAGAGGATTTTGGTTGCTGCTTCCCTTCGGGGACAAAGCCTCTGCCTGCAGCCAGGACCAAGACTTCTGCCCCCTGTGCCCATCCTGGGGGTGGATGGCACAGCGAGGGAGGTTGGAGGGGCGCTGGCTGTGGGGACATCCAGCCTGCTGGCAGCTCTGTGTGGTGGCTGTGAGGTAATCGAGGGCTTGACTGCAGTGGGCTGTGGAGAGCTCTGCCTAGCATCGGCTCCTAGCTCCTGCCCCAGGAGGCAGCCTGGCTGCAGGGCACGTCAGGAGTCACTGCACGCCTCCAGCGGCTTCCCTCTGCTCTCTCCCCCCCCTTTCCATGCTCCCCGACTGCCTCCCTTCTTCTCCCCATCCCCAGTGCCAGCTCTGCCCTCCCAGTGTCCCCCAGGGTGATGGAAGGGCACCAGGGATGGTTCCTCCCTCAATGCAGGGCTGCAGTGGGCAGCTCTGGGCCAGCCCCAGTCCCACCAGGAGGGAGCAGGCAGGCTGCAGCCCCTTGCCTTTGCCCCCCCCGGCACCCCCAGCAGACAGGGAGCTGTGCCTGGAGCTGGTGACAAGCGTCTGCACGGACCAGCCAAGCAGAGAGGGGAAAAATGGCCCCTGTGAGAGCAGGGATGGGCTCTGCATCTCAAGTGGCTGCTCAGGAGGTGCCAGACAGTCCCTCTGGTTGGGAGCAGGGAGCTGCCATCTCCCAGAGCCTCTGTCTGCAGAGGGGGAAGTGACAGGAGCTCAGCCGCGGAGGTCCGGCAGGGGCTTGGCTCGCCCTGTGCCGTGGAGCAGCCCCAGGCTGGGCTTTCCCCCAGGGCTTTCCTCCTGCTCCATCAGCAGGTTGTTCTGCTCTACCCCCTCGGCAGGGAGAGGGGAACTGGACCCTGGAAGTGCTCTGAAATGTGTTGGGCATCAGCTCAAACCTGTGGCTGCTGCCCCTGCTGCCTCTCACCCCCAGCTCTGAGCGCTGCAGAGGGCCTCTGTCGTCCACCAGTGAGGGAAACTGAGGCACAGGGTGAGAGGGGCAGCTCCCAGGAGCGTGGTGTCCTCACACCAGCCTCTCATGTGCCTCTGTGGCCTCAGCTGCCTCCAGAACCAAGGCATTTCCTCTCTCAGGGGTGGGAGAGCCCCCGCATGGGGGGGTGGGAGCTCTGGGGTCCCCCGTGGGAGGGGAGTGGCTTGGGTCAGGGTCCCACTCAGCATCTTGGATACTCTCTTGTCTGCTGCAATTACAAATGACTCTCTTTTCCTCTGGATCCAGGCAGGAGGTTCAGACTTCCTTGGGTCTGCTGAAGAGACAGAGGAGAGGACACCCGTGCTGGGGGCTGGGGACAGAGGGACACCTTGGGCAGGCAGAGAAGGCTGCAGCAGGACATCTGTTGGGTGAGTGCAGAATCACTGAATGGGTTGGGCTGAGACCTCCAAGAGCATCCAGCTCCAACCCCCTGCCACGGGCAGGGACACCTCCCACCAGCCCAGGTGGCTCAGGACCTCATCCAGCCTGGCTTTGAACACCTCCAGGCAGGAGGCAGCCACAGCCTCCCTGGGCAGCCTGTGCCAGAGTCTCCCCAGCCTCACTGGCAAGAATGTCCTCCCCATCTCCAGTCTCAGCCTCTCCTCTCCCAGCTCAAAGCCATTGCTCCTCATCCTGTCACTCCCAGCTCTTGTCCCCCCCCAGCTCTCCTGCAGCCCCTTCAGGTACTGGGAGGCTGCTCTGAGCTCTCCCTGGAGCCTTCTCTGCTCCAGGCTGAACAGCCCCAAGAGAGAAAGGGAAGCAGAGGGAGCAGGTCTGCAGCAGATCATTAGGTGGCTTCATGAAGCTGATTAGGCCGGGAGCACCCCTGGGGATGGTGATGATGATGATGGAGCTGTGTTTGCCCTTCCACGGCTGGCTGCTCCACTGCTGGCACCGATGCCAGGACCTGGCAGATGCTGACGTGGCTGCAGGGCTCACAATGGCATCAGGACACGGGCAGGGATCGATCAGAGGCTGTGCTCAAGCACTGCTGATGGCTGAGGGGATCGATGCGGCCGGCCCCGGCCCTGCTGTGCTAACGAGCGCCGGCAGCGGCAGCGCGGCAGGGGCAGCGCCGCTCCAGCCCCTGAGGCCCCGGGGCGCTCTCTGCCTCAAGCCTCCTGGCTTTACATCTGCCCCCAGACCCGCTCCAAAGCAGCAAGAGGAGGATTCTGACCCCCACCCCCCCGCTCTGCTCTGGGGAGACCTCACCTGCCGTGCTGTGTGCAGCTGTGGGACCCCCACGCAGGAGAGACCACAAAGAGGAGGTGGCGAAGATGATCAGGGGGCTGCAGAACCTCTGCTGTGGGGACAGGCTGGGGGGGTTGGGATGCTCAGCCTGGGGAAGAGAAGGCTCAGGGAAGAGCTGCAGTGCAAGGTCTGCAGGGGACCTCCAGGCAGGCTGGGGAGGGACTGCTCAGAGGGGCTCGGAGTGGTAGGATGAGAGGCAGTGGTTTGAATCTGGAGCAGGGGAGATGTAGGTTGGACACCAGGAGGAAGCTCTGCACAGTGAGGGCAGGGAGACGCTGGCACAGGCTGCCCAGGGATGGGCTTGAGGCTCCATCCCTGGAGCCATTCAAGCTCAGCCTGGATGTGGCCCTGGGCAGCCTGCTCCGGCTGGAGCTGTCCCTGCTGCCCGCAGCGGGCTGAGCCTTGAGGCTGCCTTCCAGCCCGATGCAATCTGTGAAGCTGGGAAGGTGATTTCCACGGGGAGGGTCTGGGGGGGCTGTGCTGTGAGGAGGGGGCTGCTAGTTTTGGAGCTGGGGGCTGCTAGTTTTGGAGCTGGGGGCTGCTAGTTTTGGAGCTGGGGGCGGGGTGGGTGTTGAAGGGTCGATGGCTCTGCCGGGCAGGGGCTGGGGCAGCGCCGGGCTCCGGGAACAGGTCCCGTGGGGAATGTCTGCTGGAGCAGCAGAGCTCTTGGAGCTGGCATGTGTCACTCCCGTGGCATTCTCTCTGCAGTCAGAGGTGGGTTTTGGTGTTGTGTTGTTTTTGCTTTCTCCTCACAATTGCATAAGAAGCTCCTGGTGAGTCACCAGGGCTGGGGGGGAGCTTGGAGGCGGCCGAGGCTGCGTGCGTGTGAGGTGTGAAAATCAGCTGCTCAGGTGCTCCCTGGAGCTGCTTACAGGGGGAGAGCTGCTTGCTGAGCCCAGCCCGAGCCTTGCCCCAGCACTGCCAGCTCAGCCCTGGCCCTCAGCACCGCACCTCCAGGGCTTTGACAGCTCTTCAGGGACTGGGACTCCACCGCTGCCCTCGGGCAGCTTGGCGCAGTGAGGAGAGCGCCGGCCCTGAGCCCCTGCTGCTGTCACCATCTCCAGCCCTGGGGGCCCTGTGCTCCCCTGCAGTGCTCTCCTCCGCTGAGTCACAGAACTGTCTTGGCTGGCAGGGACCCTCCAGACCAAGCCCATTAACCCAGCACCACCAGGTCACTGCTGAACCATGGCCCTCAGCACCACACCTCCTGCTGCTCACCTCGTTCCCTCCAGGGGGACTCAGCCACTGCCCTGGGCAGCCTGCTCCGGGGCTTGACCCAGCCCTTTGGGGAACAAACTGTTCCTCAGGCCCAGCCTAAACCTCCCCTGGTGCAACCTCATCCATTTCCTCAGCCCTTTGCACCTTGCTCCTCCCAGCCCCCCGCCCTGGTGTCACCACCAGCCCCCTGATGTGGGGGCAGTTGGCTGCTGCCCTGCCCCCGAGCTCCCTGCCCAGCCAGCATGGCCCTTCTGCAGGCAGCTCGGGTTTGTCCTTGTGCCCCTGGCTCTGTGTGCTGGTGACCCTTTGGAGCTGCTGATGGCATGTTCCAGCTCCCTGATTAAAGCCACTGTGGTGTCAGAATCAATGAGCCCTGCTGGCTGAGCCCATAGTGAGGATAATAACCCCCATTAGGGCAACGAATTGAGGGGGGGAGAGTTGCAGGGCTGCTAACAGGCTAATGGTTGCAATCTGCTTCCATCAGCTGCAGCCACAGCACCCTCCCCACCAGGGCCAGGGACCTCCACTGGCCAGATGCTTCCCTCCTCCCCAGCATCACCTGAAGAGAGGGGATTCTGCCCCTCTGCTCTGGTGAGACCTCAGCTGGACTGCTGGGTCCAGATATGGGACCCTCAGCACAAGAGGGACATGGACCAGATGGATTGGGTCCAGAGGAGGCCACAGTGATGATCAGAGGGCTGGAGAACCTCATCTGCAAGGCCAGGCTGAGAGAGCTGGGGAGAAAGGAGGGCTCCAGGGAGACCTTAGAGCAGCACTTCAATATCTGAAGGGGACCCAGAGGAAGGTTGGGGGGGGACTGCTGAGAAGGGCCTGAGGGGGCAGGACTAGGGGCAATGGTTGGGAACTGGAGCAGGGCAGGTTTGGGTTGGACATCAGGAGGAAGCTCTGCACAGTGAGGCTGGGGAGACCCTGGCACAGGCTGCCCAGGGAGGTGGCTGAGACCCCAGCCCTGCAGATGTTCAAGAGCAGACTTGATGTGGTCCTGGGCAGCCTCCTCTAGCTGGAGATGTCCCTGCTGAGTGCAGGGGGGGTGGACAAGCTGAGCTTTGAGGCTGCCTTCCACCCCAGTGCCATCTGTGAACCAGCAGAGCCCCCACTTCTGCCTGCCACAGCACTTTGTGTGCCCCAGCTCAGCAGCCTGGCTCTGCACCACTCGTCCCTGGGTGCTGGGAGGGAGGCCCTGGGGCTAGGGGCAGCTGAGGGAATTTCTCATCCAGCCCCAAAGCTTGGAGTAAAGGTGAAGGGATTATGGAGCAGGGAAATTCCTGCTCAACCCTTCCTGCCCATTTCCCTTGTGGAGCTGGAGGGTGACAAGAGGCAGGAGGGAGGGCAGCACTGGTGGTGTTAAAGTAGCTGCCTGGGGAAGGAAAAGGGGGGGGGGTGAGGAGGGGAAAAGCACAAATCAATACATAATTGTGGCCCCATCGATCCCTGGCTCTGCTGCTGTGGCTCTCCACCACTCTTTGATCAGCTTCCAGGCTGGTAGAGAGGAGAGTCCCCAGCAGCTGGGGGGATGCAGTGCCCAGCACTCTGCAAGCGAAGCTGCAGAGCTGTGGCTGGAATGAACACGAAGCAGAGAGGCAGCCACAGGCCCGGGGGTGCTCCTGCATGACTCTGCTGGGACTTCCCCGGGAAGCTGGAGGGATGCTCCCTGCCCACAGCCCGGCTTGGTTCCCTCCACCTGCAAGAGAAACCTCACCTCTGCCCCCCCAGCTGCTGGCCCAGCCCTGCTGCCAGCCCCTGGTGGTGGCAGTCAGAGAATCATGGAGCCATCCAGGCTGGAAAAGACCTTCCAGGTCATGGAGTCCGAGCAGGAGCCCAGCACTGCCAGGCCACCCCCAAGCCACAGCCCTCAGCACCACATCCCCAGGGCCCTGAAACCCCTCCAGGGATGATGTGGACTCCACCACTGCCCTGGGCAGCCTGGGCCAGGCCTTGGCAACCCTTTTGGGGAAGAAATTCTTCCTCATGTCCGACCTGAACCTCCCGTGGGGCTACTTGAGGCCATTTCCTTTCGTCCCTTAGAGGAGCCCAACCCCCCCCCGGCTCCAGCCCCCCCCCAGGGAGCTGTGGGGAGCAGCGAGGTCTCCCTTCAGCCTCCTCCAGGCTGAACACAGCTCCCTCAGCTGCTCCTCCCCAGACCCCTTCCCCACCTTCCTCACCCTTCCCTGGACCCACTCCAGCTCCTCAGTGTCCTCCTCGGGCTGAGGAGCCCCAGACTGAAGGAAGCCTCCAGCAGTGATGGCTGGGGGGGGGGGAGCGGGGGTGGCGCTGCTGCTGCTTTGTGCAGGCTCTGGGGCCAGGATCTGAGCATGTGGTGTGGGAATGAGGCCAGGCCCAGGCAGATCCAGTTGGTAATTCTGAGACAAATTTGGTTTGCTCATGGAGGGGGGGTGGGGGGGGAAGCCAAGGCAGCCTGTTTGTAGGAAAACATCAGCCTCAACAGATTCTGGCTCCAACATGTTGCCCAGAAGGAAAAGCAAAGCTTTCCAGGGTGCCAGGAGACCCCAGTTGAGCACTTCCTCAGCAGAGCAGCTCCCAGCTCCCAAGGAGTTTGCATTTGGCAGTGGGAGGAGCTCCTGCAAAAGCCTTCCCCCCCCCCCCAATTTTTAGTTGAAAGGAGGCTGCAACCCTCCTGAGATCCCCAGGGAGGATCTCACCAGCAGCCTGGGCTTGACTCCTTCTCCTCTCCTCTCCCTCTGCTCTTTTCCTCTTTCCTCTTTTCCTCTCTCTCTCTCTTTCCCCCTCCCCTCTTTTATATACTCTTTCCTTTTGTTCCCTCCTCTCCCTCCTCTCCCTCCTCTCCCTCCTCTCCCTCCTCTCCCTCCTCTCCCTCCTCTCCCTCCTCTCCCTCCTCTCCCTCCTCTCCCTCCTCTCCCTCCTCTCCCTCCTCTCCCTCCTCTCCCTCCTCTCCCTCCTCTCCCTCCTCTCCCTCCTCTCCCTCCTCTCCCTCCTCTCCTCCTCTCCCTCCTCTCCCTCCTCTCCTCCTCTCCCTCCTCTCCCTCCTCTCCCTCCTCTCCCTCCTCTCCCTCCTCAGACAAGAGGGGGATCACAGCCAGTGCCCGGGCTCAGGGGTGCTGGAGCTGGGTCCTGCCGTGCTGCAAGGCTCTCTAAGCAGAGCCCAGGGCCATGGGGAAGTGCTTTTGTGTTCTTGCTGTGCCTGGTGGCTCTCGGAGCCTGCACGGGCAGGCGGCTGGGGCTGAGCCCTGTGCAGCTGACCCCGGGCTGGGGTTTGGTGTTCACGTGGACTTTGGGGGCTTTGGGTCAGATGCCTCCCTTGCAGTCCAGTAGAGACCTGCACTTACACCGAGCCCAGAAGTGCATCTGCTGGAGAGCCTGCGGTGGGCGGGCAGGGGGATGGATACCCGGCTCCCAGGCAGGGAAGGTTAGAGGAGGGTGGAGGGACGCAGGGAAGAGCCAGGAGCTATTTCAGCTCCCTGTGCCACCCCCTTCCTCCTGCTGCTCCAACTCAAGTGCTAACAAATGCTTCGCGGGGAGCCGTGCCAGCGATGCTCGGAGCACGGCAGCCGATCGTCGCCCTGCCCCGCGCGGGGAAATCCCTTCGCTGCTAAAGTGGCTGCAGGGGGAAGGAAGAGGAGTGGGCACAAACAAATCCCGCTTGAAATGACGGCTGGATGGCTGAGCAGAGCCCTGGCAGGCTCTGCCACCTCCTTCTGCTGCTTCTCCGCGCTAGCAGGCAGGGAGCGTTGCAGCCGGCTGGCTCTCTGCCTCCTCGCTGCACAAGCGCTGCCTTGCTCCCTGTTCCCCTGGGGGCTGCTGCATCCCTGCCCCCTGGGGCCTGGAGGAGGCTCTGCCCTTAGAGGCTGAAGCCAGGGCAGGGCAAAGACGCTCAGCGCTTGGGGTGCGGGCGGGAGAGGAGGCAGAGTCCGGCACGGACCGAGCTCCCCCTGCACGCCGCGGCGGAGCTCCGGGACGCCCTGGCAGCCTGGGCCCTGGCCCCTGCTACTCGCTCGGCTGTTTGCCGGCGGTGGGAAGGGTCTGAGCAGTGATGCCGAGGCCGCCGAGTGCTGTCATCCGTGACGCGGATGTGTCACCGGCCCCCGGGGTCCCCGCGGCACAGCTTGTGCCGGCTCCTGCCGTCGCGACAGTCTCTTGGCTCCGCGACTGCAGGCACCTGGGGCAGGATCATCTGTGCTGGCAGTGGGAAGCTGGCCAGGAGCCCTGGCTGCCCCGGGAAGGGCTGTGATCCTGTCTTGGGGATGGAAATCCCTGCCTGGCCCCCCAGAGGGCTCAGGGTCGGTGGGGGAGGACCCCCCCCCCCGTCAGCACGGAAGGAGGTGCTGAAAGCAGGGCAGTTCGGTCCTGGGGCAAAGATTGCCCTCTCCCAGGTTCTGCCAGGGCTGGCTGAGCCCCAGGGTGGAGGAGAGGGAGGAATCTGGGGGAGCAGAAAGACCAGGACATGCTGCCCTTCTCAGACCCTCCTGGAAAATGGGGGGGGAGGAATCTGGGGCTGGGGTTAAAGCCTGGGGCTGGGGTTAAAGCCTGGGGCTGGGCTTAAAGCCTGGAGCTGGGGTAGGGGTTAAACCTGGGGCTGGGTCAGGGGTTAAACCTGGGGCTGGGGTTAAACCTGGGGCTGGGTCAGGGGTTAAACCTGGGGCTGGGGTTAAACCTGGGGCTGGGTCAGGGGTTAAAGCCTGGGTCAGGGGTTAAACCTGGGGCAGGGTCACGGCAGGTGGACATCTGCTCCAGCTCTGACACAGCCCAGGCTGTGCCCTGGCTCAAACCCTGCCTCCTTCCCTGCCCTGAGCCCTCCTGCTGCCCTCACCCCCCAGGGTGTCCATGCCCCTGGGGCATCCCCCCATCCCCCCAGGCGTTTTGGCAGGGCCTCACTGACCGCGGCCCCCCTGGCAGAGCATCCCCAGCAGCAGCCCCAGGCACCACTGCAGGCTCTTGCTGGGGCAGGCAATGGTCTGCCGTGGCCAGGGGGCTGCTGCTCCCCTCTGCAGCAGGCGTGTGCCCCCCTCCCCCCCCCCCCCGCTCTCCCACCCACCCCCACCCCCCCCCAGCTCGCTCCTCCTCCTTCCTCAAGTGCTGGCTGTTGCTGGGGTTTCCCTCACTCCTTCCTTCCCCAGCTGCCTTTCTGCTTTCTGAAGAACTCTGGAATACATCAAAAGGGGGGGTGGGGGGTGGGAAAGAAGAAGAAAAAGAAGAAAGAAGAAACATCCCCCTTGCTCTGCTGTGATGAACTGGCTCTTTTTCCAGTCACAAGGGTGAGCTGAAGCAAAACTTTCCATGCTGAGCAGGAACAGAAAGAGAGAGGGAGAAGTAGAGAACCTTCCTTAAAACCACCAAAAGCCAAACCCCGAGAAAACCCCAAAAGCAGCAGAAAGAAAACCACCACCCAGCAGGAGCCAAGAGGCAGCCCAGCTGGGCACTGCTTTGGTCTCATCTTCCCCCTGCTTGCAGCAGGGGCTGGCAGGGGGGAGGTGGAAGCAGGAGCCAGCTGCTGGCGTTGCTCAGGCTGGGAAGGGTGAGCTGAGCCCAGAGGATAGAAACCAGCAGAGGGCTGTGCTGGTCATGAGCGTGTGGGGTGGTGGTGTGAGGGGTGCTGGGACCCTGGCCTGTGCCCTGGGAGCTCACCCTGGCACTGCCAGCCACTCATCACTGACTCTCCTGGGCTCAGCACCTCGAAAGAAGGAGGTTTGAGGGGTTTAAGAGGTTTTGTTGCCCCGTGCAGCCTGAGGCCGTTTGCTCTCATCCCCTCACTGGGCTGTGAGAAGAAATCCCTTCCCTGCAAGGCTTCCCCACGCCTGGCCCAGGCTGCCCAGGGAGGTGGCTGAATCCCCATCCCTGGAGGGGTTTCAGAGCCACAGAGATGTGCTGAGGGCCATGGTTTAGCCCCAGCCGTGGTAGAGTCAGCCTGGAAGACCTTAAAGGGCTTTTCCAACCCAAACAACTCTCTGGTTCTATCACAGCAGCACCTAAGCCCCCTCCAAGGAGCCAAACTGAGGCCACCTTGCTGGCTCACCTGAACCCAGCTCCAGCAGCCCAGCTCCAGCACCTGCCCCTTGCTGCTGCTCTCTCCACACCTCCAGGCTCCTCATCCTGGACAAAGAGCAGCCTGGGCCCAGCAATGCAGGAAGTCTGAGCAAGGGAAAAGGGATCAGAAGGCAAAGTGGGCTGCAGGAGCAGTGCTGGTGCCCTGGCCCCTCGGGAGAGCGGCTGAGAGGCTGGCAGAGCACTGGGGCTGCCTGCATCTGCCTGCATCTGCCTGCATCTGCCTGCATCTGCCTGCATCTGCCTGCATCTGCCTGCATCTGCCTGCATCTGCCTGGCTTTCTCCAGGGCCCACTGGCTCTGTGGTGAACCTGTTCTTCCCACAATCCCAGCTGCAGGTCCCTCCCATCAGCAGTGCCCTCTGTCCTGCTTCTGCAAAGTGATTCATCCCAAACACTCTGCTTATTGCTGCCATTAGTCACAGTGACATAAACTCTGCTCTCACAAAGCTTCTCATCAGCTCCTCCTGGCCCTCACGGTTCCTGCCTAAGTCCCCAGCCAACGGATCTGACTCAGCCCCCTCCCCTGCTCCCAGGCACTGAGAAGGGTCACTCCTGCTTTGGGGGGTCAGCCTGGGAAGGGGGAAAGGAATAACCCAGGGGAAGGGCAGCTCCCGGGGCTGGGTGGCCCTGCCTGCATACTGCATGCAGGCAGAAGGCTTGGACCCCAGCCTCCTGCTGCTGAACCCTTCAGGAAGCAGCACGTTGTGTCATGGGAGTCTGGTTTCCAAGCCCCTGTCTCCTGTGAAGGTTCCTATCTGGCTGCCCCAGTCCTTGCCCTCAGCTTGGGGTGCAGGTGGCAGCAGGCTGAGCTCCTCCCCCCTGCCTGCTCTCCCGGGAGGGGTTCAGCCTCCCTGGGCCTGGGGGAGGCTTTGGAGCTGCTGTGGCTGGGGACAGCATGGCACACTGGCTCCTGGCCCTCCTCCTGGAGCAGATCCCAGCCCTGCAGCTCCGGGGACAGCAGCAACAGCCTTACAAGGGGTGACGAGAGAGCAACCTGGCTCTGGTGTGCGCAGCTGGGGCTCAGGGGGAGCCCCAGGCTGGGAGGGGAAGCAGGGACCCTCCAACAGCAACAGTTCCCAAGAATCCCCTCCTTCCACCAGCTCTGCCCCAGTGCCACCATCACATCCTGGCCTGGGGAGGCCTCCTGTGCTGCAGGCAGGGTGATGTGACCTGCGTGGAGCCATCCCCGGCCGGCACAGCCCTGCCAGCACGCCCGGAGCAGGGAGGGGTTCGGGCTGGGAGCCAGCAGCAGGGAGCAGCCACCCAGCCCCCTCCTGCAGGCACCCTCGGGAAGGTGTGAGGTTTGCTGGGACGGTGGCTGGGGGTGTCCCTGGCTCACCGCGGGGGGGGGGATTGGACAAGATGACCTCGGAGGGTCCCTCCCAACCCAACGCAGTCTGTGCTGTGGGGAGGATGAGCATCCCCTTCCCCTCGAGGAGACCCTCCCCGGGGGGAGCAGCACTCCCTGGGAGCTGATTTCTGTCGTCTCTGGAAGGCAAAGCTTTGAGCAAACTATTTATAAACTGAGTTTTCTTTAAGTCCTGAAACTGAGCCACAACTTCAGACAAACAGGGAGAGAGAGGAGAGAAGGGGGGGGGGAAGGAGATACAGGCAAATAAAGCAGACAGAAATAAATCCCCAGGCAACCTGCATCTGCAGGGGGAGCAGGGGCTGTGGGAAGGGTCTGGGCTCGGAGGCTGGTAAGGAAGCAAAGAGGAGAAGGCTCCAGGGAGAGCTTTTGGTGGCCCTTCAGGGCCCAGAGGAGCTGATCAGAAAGCTGGGGGCAGGCTTTAGCAGCGGCTGTCGCGGCAGGACAAGGTGGGGGATGGTTTGAAACGAAGAGAGAGAGATTCAGGCTGGAGGGGAGGAGGACAATTCTTCCCCCTGAGGGTGCCCAGGGAGGGAGGAGCTGCCCCATCCCCACAGCCAGTCCAGGGCAGGGTGTCTGGGGCTCTCAGCAACCTGCTCTAGTTGCAGATGTCCCTGCTGGACCAGGTGAGCTTTAAAGGTCCCTTCCCACCCAAACTAGACCCTGAAGAGCCTCTCCAAGAGGCTTCCAACCCCCCAGGGGATGGAGCTGGCAGGGGGCTGACCGTGGGCTGGCACCGGTGGGATTTTGCCCTGCTGCCCAGCCCCACAACTGCTCCCTGCCCCGAATCCTGCTGCCCTTGAAGCCTCTGCCCACCCGTGGGAAACCCCAGGCAGTGTGACCGTCCCGGGTGTGCTCTGCACAGCTCCCACTTCGGTTTGGGGGAGGGGATTCCCGGCCCTGCAGCACTCAGGCTCATGCCTCACCACGGCTTCCAGTGCCAGCAGGGTTGGGTGATGCTGCCCTGCCACCTCCCCTGCTTGGCCAGCACAGGCTGCCCATGATGCTGCTGCGGCACCCAGGGCTGGATCCGGGCTGGTGGCTGGGGGGAGACCTCCCTTTCCTAGCAGCCTTTCCAAGCCTTTTGGGGGGGGGATGCTCCCATCCCTGCTGGCATGGGACTTTCTGCCACGTGCCCACCCTTGGGGGCCCTCTGGCTCCCTCCCACCCTTTCCCACTCCCCTCCTGGCCCCCCCAGCCCACCCCTTAAAGCCATCCATCTCTTCCTGCCGCAGGAGAGAGCCTGCGGGGAAGAGCTCCATAAATCACCGGGAAATGGAAGTCGCTGCCGTGATGAATGAGCTTTAGCTGCCTGTTACGAAGAAGGATCTTGAGAGACCAGGGCAGGGGAGAGGGGCGAAGAGGAGGAGTGGCCTTGGCTATTTCTGACAGGTTAGGGGGGAGAGCTGCTGGGAGGCAGAGGGGAAGGAAATGAGCGCTGGCTGCGTAACCCTCGCTGGGGACGGAGGGAGCAGCAGCCTGGGTGAAGGTTTCCTGCCCGGCTCCGAGCGCTTAGGGGGATGTGGTGCAGGGCTGGGGGTCCTGCTCCTGCCTCAGAGAGGTTGTCCTGGCCACGGTGTGGGGCTTGGTGTGGTGCAAGCCCACAACAAAGTGTAGCTCTGGGCTGTGGGTCGTGTCCTGCTGGGCCAGCACCTGCAGCACCCACGTCCTGCACAACCTGCAGCCCACAGCATCCACATCCCAGAGTCTGCATCCCACATCCTCTGCATCCCACAGCACCCTCATCCCACATCACCCTCATCCTGCACCCTCATCCCACAGCACCCTCAACCCACAGCACCCTCAGCCCACAGCACCCTCATCCCACAGCATCCTCATCCCACAGCACCCTCATCCTGCACCCTCATCCCACAGCACCCTCAGCCACAGCACCCTCAGCCCACAGCACCCTCATCCTGCACCCTCATCCCACAGCACCCTCAACCCACAGCACCCTCATCCCACAGCACCCTCATCCCACAGCACCCTCAACCCACAGCACCCTCAACCCACAGCACCCTCAACCCACAGCACCCTCATCCCACAGCACCCTCAACCCACAGCACCCTCAACCCACAGCACCCTCATCCCACAGCACCCTCAACCCACAGCACCCTCATCCCACAGCACCCTCATCCTGCACCCTCATCCCACAGCACCCTCAACCCACAGCACCCTCATCCCACAGCACCCTCAACCCACAGCACCCTCAACCCACAGCACCCTCATCCCACATCACCCTCATCCTGCACCCTCAACCCACAGCACCCTCAACCCACAGCACCCTCATCCTGCACCCTCATCCCACAGCACCCTCATCCCACAGCACCCTCAGCCCACAGCATCCTCATCCTGCACCCTCATCCTGCACCCTCCTGCATCCTCCGCACCCCGCAGCACCCACACCTCTCTGCATGGCCTCTCCTGCTGGCACCACAGAGAGCCACAGGCTTGAGGAGCAGCTCCTGCAAGCCAAAGGGGAAGTTTTGCACAGGCTGACCTCAGGGTTTGGCCCTGGGCTCCCGGGGATGGGAGCTGCTGTTGATTAAGCAGCGAAGATCCGAGTCACAGGGCATTTCCTGGGGATTAATAGCAGCCTCAGAGGAGTTAATGACTTGAGATGAATCCAAGAGCCCCATTTGCCCCAAGTGGTGCTGAGTCCCAGGCATGCTCTGTGCCAAGGTCAGCAGCACCATTCGAAGGCAACCTTAAAAAGTGTTATTGATAAGAAGAATGAAGTGATGGAAGTGGATTCTCCTGCCTGCCACAGCCAGGCAGCTGGGGGGACAAGGGCTGGGAGGGACAGGACAGGAGGGACAGGACTGAAGCTTGAGGAGGGGAGGTGGAGGCTGGAGATGAGGAAGAAATTCTTGGGAGTGAGGCTGGGGAGACTCTGGCACAGGCTGCCCAGGGAGGCTGTGGCTGCCTCCTGCCTGGAGCTGCTCCAGGCCAGGCTGGGTGAGGCCCTTAGCAGCCTGGGCTGGTGGAGGTGCCCCTGCCCATGGCAGGGGGCTGGCACTGGCTGAGCTCTGAGGTCCCTTCCAACCCATTCTGTGGCTGCTGTGGGCAGGCTCTGGAGGGTGCCTGCCCCTCCTGGGGTATCCTCCCCTCAGGAGCCCTGCCCTGCCCCTCCAGAACACTCTGGGGGCAGAAGCTGGCAGCAGCAGTGTCCCCACCCTCTGCCTGCAGCTTCCAGCATGGCTGCACTGGGATGGCAGCTGGGTGCTCAGATCACAGCACCACAGGTGGGCAGGGACTGGAAGGGACCTCTGGAGACCTTCAAGGCAGGGTCACCTAGAGGAGGCCACACAGGGGCAGATCCAGGTGGCTCTGGAATCTCTCCAGAGATGGAGACTCCACAACCTCTCTGTGCAGCCTGCTCCAGAGCTCCATCCCCCTCGAATCAAGAAGTTCCCCCTGGGGTTCAGAGGAACAACTGCTGTGCAGGTTCCAGCGACAGGAGGACAGGTGGGCAGTGTGCTGCAGAGGGGTGCCCGGAGCAGAGCAGGATCAGGCCCCTCAGCAATGATCTGTGCTAAGTGTTGGAGGGTTGTCATGGCGATGGAAGAGCCTGGCTAATCCCTGGGTTTCCATCTGGAGAGCACCTGGCTTCTGCTCCCCGTGGCCCTGTGGTGATGGCAGCCCCAGCTGGAAGGGGTTCCAGGGTCAGCCCTCCCCCTCGGCAGCACTGTGTGGCACTGCACCTCTGCCCCTGCCCTGCCCACCGTGACTTGGAGACAGGGGGTACCCAGGGGGGTACCCAGGGGGGCACAGCAGCAGGGGGGCCAGCCCCAGGGTCCTCAACACAGGAAGGCCACGGAGCTGCTGGAGCAGATGCAGAGGAGGGCTGCAGCACCTCTGCTGTTGGGACAGGCTGAGGGAGCTGGGGGTGCTCAGCCTGGAGGAGAGAAGACCCAGGGGAGACCTCTGAGCTGCCTTTCAATATCTGCAGGAGACCTGCTGGGGAGGGACTGTTCAGAAGGGCTTGGAGTGACAGGAGGAGGGGCAGTGGCTTGGAACTGCAGCGAGACAGAGTTGGGTTGGACATCAGGAGGGAGCTCTGCGCAGCGAGGCTGAGGAGACCCTGGCACAGGCTGCCCAGGGATGGGGTCGAGGCTCCGTCCCTGGAGACATTCAAGGTCGAACCTGATGTGGCTCTGAGCAGCCTGCTCGGGCTGGAGGTGTCCCTGCCGCCTGCAGGGGGCTCGGCCAAGCTGACCTCCGAGGCTCCCTTCCAAGCTGCTGCCTGCTGCGGCTCTGGCTCCCGCACAGGGATGCGCCTCGAGGCTGAAGCTTGGGGAAACGTGACCCAAACTCCTCCCTGCCCAAGCATCTGCTGCTGGTGGAACCAGCCCCTGGTCAAGCCCTGCCCTTGGCCTCCCCCCTCACCCCGGCTGCAGGAGAGCAGCTCCGCGAGGAGCTGGCAGGGCTGTGGGCACTGTGCTGAGGAGCACTGCAGCCTCCCGGCCGAGGGAAGGTCTCCAGCGGAGCAGCTCAGCTCTTTCCGAAGCCACAAGGGAACTCAGCACTCTGTGAGCAACCAGGAACCACTCCTCCCCTTGGTGGGGGCATGCTCAGCCCCCAAAGGCTGCTGGAGACCCAGCACTGCTCCCCTGCCACAGCCCAGAGCCTCTCCAGCTCCTTGTCCCACTCTCACTCCTATTGCTGGAGAGTTTCATAGCCACTCACTGTTGGTGATTAATCACCCTGCTTTAATTGCTGCTGCTCTGGCTGGCAGAGGCTCAGCAGGGATTTTATTCCTCTTGGCTGCTTCCCCCAGGTATGTTCCAGGGCTGGGAAGCGTTGGGCAGGGGCAGCCCCACAGCTGAGCTGGGGGGGAAGGTTTGGGTGGGGGGAAGGTTTAGGTGGGGTCCCTGCAGCCAGTGGCAGCTCAAGAGCCAGCACCTGGATGGATCCTCAGGTGCAACCAGGAGCTCCCTCCACAGCACCCAGACTTGCAGCAGCTCTCCTTAGGACCATGGGATGGGATGGATTTGGGATGATCCCCATGGATGCTGACATCCTTCTGCCAGCAGCTGGAAAGGGGGGGAGGAGGGCTGAGCCCCAGCAGCTGTTAAATATCCTTCAGTGGTGCTGCTGCACAGGAGGGGAATGAAACACAAGCAGCAGCTGCAGCAGGGAGGTGAGGAGCAGCCAGTCTGGAGCATGCCCGAGGCTGCCAGCAGCTGAGCTGCTCCCGGGGGGCAGGGCCTTGGGCATCCGGCTCATGGTGAGCACCCTCCAGGAGCCTGGCATCTCCTCTGGCAGGAGAGGAGCAGAGACCCTCACAGGCAGCTCCTCAGAGACCCTCTCCATGCAGACAGCTCAGAGCCTGCCCAGCTCCCTGGGCCTGGCCCAGAGATGAGGGCAATGGAAACCTTCTCCTCCTCCAGCCTCCCAGGATCGCTGTCCCTGCAGACCCCCCTCAGAGCAAGCCTCGGGAGTGAGGGGGCACCACCAGCCTGGAGCTGTGCTGCCTGCAGCAAACCCAAGGAGGTGAGTGTGGGACCCAGGGAGGCTTTGCCTGGCCTCAGGTGGCCTCTGGGAGGGCTTTCATGGGAACTAAAAGGTTCTGCTGGTGAAGGGGCTTCACCTCTGCGGGGTTTTGCCCCTCAGTGCGGGCTGGAGGCTCCCTGGCTGGCTCTGCCCACGCTCCCCAGGCAGCCACTGTGTCCTCTGCTGCCACGGGGAGAGCCCAGGCCGCTGCTGCCAGAGCTGCCTTCACCTTGCCTGCACTTTCAGGCTGAATAATTGAAAGCTCAGGCAATGGCCACAAATATTTAATGGCTTGTTCATCAAAAATTCACCCTTTTAAAGCTGTCATCTCAGCTGTCTGACAGGGCTGGGGAAGAGGCAGCTGGGAGGCATGGAGAGGGCAGCAAGGAGGGGGTGCTGTGGTCAAAAGGAGCTGCAAAGGATCAGGAGCCCATGGTTCCCTGGGCAGCTGGCCTGGGCAGGGGCTGCCCCAGTGCTGGGCCTCTCCTTGCTGAGCAGGGAGGGCTCTGCAGGCTTCTGAGTGTGGTGGTGCCACCATCCATGCTCACCCCCTCCATCTGCTCTGCCCCAGGGAGGACAATGCATGAACTCAGCCACTTCAGTCCTTGTCCCTCCTTCCTGGTTCAGGGCCATCCCAGGGCGCTTTGGCATCCCCTTGGGTTCACCCAGATGGTGGCTGGATGCAGCCCCTTCCAGGGCTGGCACAGCCATGGCATGAGGCTGGGTGCCAGGGCAGGCCAGATGCAGGCAGGTTGATCACTTTCCTGCTGGGCTGCCAAGCAGGAGGGGGGAGGATGGCTCAGAGGCCTGGAGCCTGCAGAGCCACCAGCAGGGGTGGCACAGGGATAGAAAAGGTTGCTCCTGGTGGCCTGCATCTCCCTGGCAGGATGGCAAAACAGATGGGGCTGGAAGCAATGCCTGGGACACTCTTAGCAGGGGCCTCCCTCTTGGTGGGTGAGGTGGCACCTGGACCCCTCTGTGGCACCCAGGGACTGCAGCCACCTCCTGCTGTGTGCCCACCGTGCCCCTGCCGTGGACCCACCCAGTCCTGAGAGCAGCCCAGGACGGGGTCCCCCTTCTGCTGGGGGTGCACAGGGCAGGCAGCTCCTCTGCCTCCCACCTGCTCTCCCAGAGCTTCCTCAACTCTAATTAACGCTCTCCTTAATGAATTCCCTCCCTGGCCTCTCGGCATCCCCCCGGAGAGGGCTGCGGCCAGCGGGAGCGGTTGGTGCGGGCAGGGTCGCTCCGCCCCGACGGCGCTGCGCGGAGGGGAGATGCTGCGGGGGGAGGGGGGCTGCGGGAGGGCTGTCCCCCTCGGCAGCCTGCGCGGGGTGGCCAGCAGACAGCAGGCTTCGGGCTCTGCAGGAGCAGCCACCGCCTCTTCCCTGGCTGGCCCCCGGTGACCCCCGGGGGCTGGAAGCGAGCCGGGAGGCAGCGGCACCTCGGCCGGCAGCGCGGGGCCGGCAGGTTCGCTCCCCTTATGGAAAGGCATTTTGAGAGGAGCAGGCTGCTGGGCTGTTTATTCCTGTCAGCCTTTGGCTGGTGGCAGGGAGCAGGATTACATCGGCGAGGAGCAGGGCACCTGCTGCCAAGTTCCCCTCGGAGGCTGCCGGGGCCGGGCGGCCCTGCGCGGCAGGCAGGGCTGGGGAGCTGCCGCTGTGCGCAGGGGCCGAGGGGTGGCTGCTCCCTTGCACCAGGGTCCATTCCCTGGGTGCCTTCCCTGCTCTCCCGGGGATCTGTTGCTCCTAGGAGGAGCTCAGCTCCACAGCCACTGAGGCTGCAAATCAAAGGGAAGGAAGGAGAAAGCCCCGCAGCCGGAGCAGAGGCTCCGGCAGACAGACACCAGGCTGCCTCCCTCTGACAGCCAGCAGCAGGTCGTGGCATTGTCCCAGCTAGGGGAAGGAGGAGAAGCCAACACTCAGAGCGCTTCCCAGGAGCGCTGGGAAGGCAGCAGTAGGGAGAGGAAGGGGGGGACGAGGCAGGTTTGGGGGGGCACGGGTAGCAAGCAGAGCGTGGAGCTCCTCTGGAGCCCTGGCACCGAGCTGGGGTGAGTCCTGAGCTCTGCCCTTGCCCGGGGGCAAGCTCCGGGCTCTGCCACCCCCCAGCTCTTCCCGGCCGGGCTGCAGGGGATGCTCGGAAGCGCTGGGGGTCGTTAGAAGCTGGCTGCCAGAGCAGGTTAACGTCCCGGTGCCCTCGGGGCTGGCAGAGGCACGGGGCCAGGGAAGGCAGCAGGGCTGCAGCAGCCCTCACTGCCTCAGCGCCTGCGAGCCTGCCCGAGCCTCCCTCCTTGTTCCTCACCAGCAGCCATCAGTGCTGCTCACCAGGAGGTTCTCCTCCAGAGGTGCTACCAGCCCCTGGGCCTCTTGCCCCTGTGCCTCCTTCTCCCCTCCCCCGCAGGGCAGCCCCATCCTGCCGCCTCCCCGTCCTGCCGCCTCCCCGTCCTGCCGCCTCCCCGTCCTGCCGCCTCCCCGTCCTGCCGCCTCCCCGTCCTGCCGCCTCCCCGTCCTGCCGCCTCCCCGTCCTGCCGCCTCCCCGTCCTGCCGCCTCCCCGTCCTGCCGCCTCCCCGTCCCGCTGAAGGCTGAGCTGCTGGAGAGCAGCCCCGGGAGGAGCAGCCCCGGGAGGAGCAGCGCCGGGAGGTCAGCAGGAGCCAGCAATGTGCCTGCAGGGCTGCTGGAGGGCCTGGAGCAGCTCTGTGAGGAGCAAGGGCTGAGAGCCTGGAGAGGAGCAGCCCCAGAGGGCACCTGAGCAATGCTCAGCAAGAGCTAAAGCCTGGGAGGCAAGAGGCTGGGGCTGGGCTCTGCTCAGGGGTGCCCAGGGACAGCACAAAGGGCACTGGGCACAAACTGGAACCCAGGAGGTTCCACCTCAACAGGAGGAGAAACTTCTTTGGTGTGAGGCTGCTGGAGGCCTGGAGCAGGCTGCCCAGAGAGGCTGTGGAGTCTCCTCTGGAGGCTTTCAAGCCCTGCCCCTGGGTGGTGGCCCCTGGGTGATGCTGCTCTAGCAGCAGGGTTGGACAAGATGACCTCCAGAGCTCCCTTCCAAGCCCAAGCGCTCTGCGGCTCTTGGCCACGCAGCCATCTGTCTGGCCCTGCACTTGTCTGTCTGTCCCTCCACCTCCATCACTCTGCTCACTTCTGCCTGTCCTGTGCCCCAAGCTCTGCATTATTCACCACTGTCCTCCCAGCATCTACTTCCCCATCACATCCCTCCCCTCCTCCTGCCCAGGTGCTGCCTGAGGGCCGAAGGGGATGTTCTGGGGACACCACTTCCCAGGCTGAAGCTCCCCTGAGCTTTCTCCAGGGTGTCCTCATTGTCCTCAGCTGCTTCCTCAGCTGCCCAAACTGAAGCAGCAGATAACCTTCCTTAGGAGCTTCCCTGAGCACTCAGTGATGCAGTGCACAGCCCATCTGCCCCGAGGCAATGGGCTCAGCACCATCCTGGCTCCTGGTGGCCAGCAAGCAAGCACGAGGCTCTTCTAGGGCTGTGTGTTATAGAGTCACAGAGTTGTCAGGGTTGGAAGGGAGCTCAAGGCTCAGCCAGCTCTAAGCCCCTGCCATGGGCAGGGACACCTCACACCACAGCAGGTTCCCCACAGCCACCTCCAGCCTGGCTGCAAACACCTCCAGGCAGGAGGCTGCCACCACCTCCCTGGGCAGCCTGTGCCAGGCTCTCACCACCCTCCTGGGCAACAACTTCTTCCTTCAGATCCTGGAAGGTCACAAGAAGGTCTCCTGGGAGCCTTCTCCTCTCCAGCCTGCACAGCCCCAACTCCCTCAGTCTGTCCTCACAGCAGAGCAGCTCCAGCCCTCTGCTCCTCCTCGTGGCCCTTCTCTGGACACCTTCCAGCACCTCCAGACCCTTCCTGGCACAGAGGCTCCAGACCTGGATGCAGTGCTCCAGGAGGGGTCTCAGCAGAGCAGAGGGGCAGAATCTCCTCCCTGGCCTTGCTGGCTCTGCTTCCCTTGCTGCTGGCCAGGCTGGGAGCTGCTGGCCAGGCTGTGGGGAGCTGCTGCCTCCCCCAGAAATCTGCCCCCCACTGAAAGCAGGGTCAGGAGCCACAAGGTCCTTGTCACAGAGGCCATCAGCAGGGAGCTGGTCACCAGCTAGTCAGTCCCCAGGGGAGCTGGAACCGGTCTGACATCCCCAGCATGAGTCACCTGAGCTTCCCCCCACTGTCAAGCAGCCACCAACAGCTCTCCTGGCTTAGAAGTTGTGTCCCAGTTTCTCTGGCTGTTTACATCCTGCTCCCTTCCAGGATTTGCTTTGCTCCACTTTTTTTGTGTAATTCCACCAGCCCTTGGCTCAGGACACAGCTCAGCTCCACTGCCCCTCAGCACAGGGTGGGCTGGCTGGGGGTGGGTTGGTTGGTTTGATCCCAGCCATCTTCATCTGAGAAGTGATGGAGCAGCTCTGGCTCCAGCCCCTCAGCCCTGGCCTGGCCCTGGTGGAGACACCACGGAGGTGCTGCACTGCCCAAGCAGGCTGCTGATGGGAAAGCTGCTCCGAGCCAGCGCCCTTCACCCTCTGGGAGCCCTCAGCTGCTGCTGCCCGGCCCTGGGGAGCGACCTCCTGGCTTCTCCACCTGCAGGCTGGGGCCGTCCCGGGGCTGGGGGGGCTGGGGGCAGGGAGGTGAATGTGTTCCTGTGCAGATTGTACAGAGGGAAAACCGAGAGCTGAGGCACAGGCACACTTTCACTTCCCTTCAAGCTAAGAATAGCAGCAATGCCTTCAGCAGGGACTGCAGCCAGCAGGCTTCCCGTGCCTCCCCCTGCACCCTGCGGCACGGGAGGGGGGGCACCTGGGGAAACTGAGGCACAGGAAGCCTTAACCCAGCTCAAGGAGGGGCTAGGGAAGGGCTTTGTGCCACCCTGCTGTCTCCTGCAGGGCTGGTGGTGCCACGTGCTGCAGGACGTTCCCTGCCCTTGCCTGGTGCCAGGAACTGATGCAGATGACTTCCCTGTGCCCGGGGGGAAGCCTGGGAGGAAGCAGGGGTCCTGCACCCCAGAGCTGGCCCTGGAGAGTGTGGTCCCAAAGCCTGCCTGGAGGGGGTCAGGCCAAGCAGTTCCGAGAGGTTGCTCTGGAAGGGCTCTTGCAGCCCCAGCTCCGGGCCGAGGGGGCGGCTGGGGACACGGGGCCGGGGTGAGCAGGGACAGGGACACTGCCTCTGCATCCCGCTGGGTGCAGCTCCTCCAGCGGCTCCTCAGCCTGCATGACAGCCCCTGGGGCTGGCAGCATCCCGAGAAGCATCTCTGCAGCACTCCCAGGCTCAGGCTGAAAAAAGCCACAGCAACAACAGCAAAACCCCAAACCAAAGCCCCAGAGCCCCCCGGCCGCAGCTGCTCCCAAGCCAGGAGCTCTCTGCTGCAGATCTCCAACCTCTGCTGTCCCCTGGCCAGGTGCAGAGGCTGTGCCACAGCCCTCAGCTCCTTACCAGCTGATGAAGCCACTCTGCTGCCTCCTCCTGCAAGCAGATCATCTGTGACAGCTAATGAATGAATCCAGAATTAATTGCAGGGGTAAGTCCACTGCTAATTACACAGATTTGGGGAATGAGCACTAGGAGAGCTCTTTGGCTCTGGGGTTGCCTCTGGTTGGGCCTGGGCTGGAGATTAGAGTCTGTGGGGCGGTTTAATTCATCATTGAGGAGCTGATTAAGGCTGAGTTTGGTGCACTTGGAGGCAGCAGGCTGGGCGAGCTGTGGAGCTGGGGATGCTGCTGTGTGCTGGGGTGCTGGCTGGGGAGCCAGCCTGGAGCCAGCCTGCCTGGGAGCCCTGGAGCTGCCAGAGAAGGTGTGAAGGTGGCCAGGAGCTGGGAGGTGCCTGGCTCTGATGGGAAGAGGGAGCAAAGCTCCCCAGCACCTGGGGGTGAGGCTTTTGCCAGCTGCTTTTCAGCCTCCCAGGATGTGCTGGAACGAATCTCTCCCTGTGTTAGCAGGCTGGGGGCAATGGCTCTGACCCTTGGGGGTGTGAGGGTGCTTCAGGCTGGGTGCTGGGGGTCTGCCTGTCCCCTTTGGTGGCAGCTTCTCCTCCTCCACAGCTCGCACTGCTGCTTCTGGCTGCCCCTAGCAGGGGGCAGGAAGGGATTTGCTGCTTCCATCTCCCTCCCAGCTCCTTGGATGTTCTTCTGCTCCATCCCTGCAGCCTGTCCTCAGCAGAGCTGTGCCCAGGAACACTGGAGCCAGCCCCTGCTGCTGTGGTGGGCAGTGATTGGCATCGTGCTGTGCCCAGGGCTGTGATCTGCACCGAGCCGTGCCCAGGGCTGGCTGCTGGGCACCCTGCTTGGGCCTCCCCGGAGCTGGGTGCAGGGGGATGAAAACCACAGACTTGCCTGGCTGGGAAAAGCCAACCCTTAAGATCCTGGGTCCATGCAGCAGCTGACATCTCCCTGCACACAGCTCCCAGACCATGGCCCTCAGCTCTTCTCCCTGTGGCTCTCCTGAGCCCAGAGCAGAGCCAGGCGAGGGCTCTGCTCGGAGGCAACGCTGCGGTGGCAGAGCTGATGCTCATCCTCCAGGGGTGAGGAGTTCAGGGCAGAGGATGCTAAGAGACAGCTGAGGGGAAAAAAAACCAACCCCAAACTCGACCTCAAGAGCCCAAACCGAGCTCCTCAGAGGAGAGATGTCCAGGGAGCAGCAAGTTTCCATTAGCGCTGCAGAACCATCGGGCACCGGAAAATCTTAGTGGGGAGCAAGAGGGAAGGAAGCAGCTTCTGCTTTCTGAGAGTTCCTGTCACAGCCTGGAGCAGAGGGTGTGTGCAGGAGGGGGTTTAGTCATCGTGGGCAGATCCTGCTGCCTGCTCCAGGGGCCTCTGCAGAGCCCTTTCCCTTTAAAGGCAGCTCCTGAATCACGCTGCCCAGGAGGCTGCTCCTGCCCCGGCTCCGCTGCCCCAGGCTGCTGGCTCTCAGCTGCTGGCCAAGGACACAAAGCTCCTGGCCTGGCCAAGAGCTGGGCACAGCTCCTGGGCTGCTGCAGGCACTTGTCTGGGTCATAGAATCACAGAATGCCTCAGGTTGGAATCATTTACTCCAATCATTTACTCTCACTGAGCTGCTCAACCTCACCCAGCCTGGCCTTGAGCACCCCCAGGCAGGAGGCAGCCACAGCCTCCCTGGGCAGCCTGGGCCAGAGGCTCAGCAGCCTCCTGCTGAAGGACTTCTTCCTCAGCTCCACTGTGACCCTGCTCTGCCTCAGCTACAAACCATTCCCTCCTTCTCTCCTCTTGGTTTGCTCTAGGATTGGGGTTCCCAGTCCCTGGTCAGGAGGGAGTGGAGGCTGGGATGGGAGGAGGAGTGCAGGGTGAAAGGGAGGAAGGATATTAGTCAAAGGGCTGGGACAAAGGATGTGTGATGGAGCTGTGAGTCCTGCAGGGCTGGAGGGCTCAAGCCTCCCCAGCCCCTCCTTGGGGCAGCAGCTTTGCCTCCTCTCCCTGCTGCAGACATCTCTTTGCCTTGCTTCCTCCTGGGCTGGGTCTGCAGAGGGAAAGCTGAGCCCAGGCCTGCTGCTGTGGTGGGCTCCAGGGACCACATCAGGCCTCTTCCTCCTCCTCCTCTGCTCCTGGAGCTGCCCACAGCTACTGAGGGAAAGGAGAGAGAATCCATTACAGAATCACAGGCTGCTGGGGGCTGGGAGGCTCCTCTGGAGATCACCCAGTGCAGCCCCCCTGCCAGAGCAGGGTCACCCAGGGCAGGTTGCCCAGGATGGCATCCAGGCAGGTTTGGAGTGGCTCCAGGGATGGGGATTTCACCAGCTCCCAGCCCAGATGCTGGCTGGTGGTACCTGCAGCCAGCTTCCAGCTCAGCAGAACCCTGGCTGTGGAGCTCAGAGGGGTGCTGTGGAGCTCAGGGGTGCTGTGGAGCTCAGGGGGTGCTGTGGAGCTCAGAGTGATGCTGTGGAGCTCGGGGGTGCTGTGGAGCTCGGGGGTGCTGTGGAGCTCGGGGGTGCTGTGGAGCTCAGGGGGTGCTGTGGAGCTCGGGGGTGCTGTGGAGCTCGGGGGTGCTGTGGAGCTCGGGGGTGCTGTGGAGCTCAGGGTGATGCTGTGGAGCTCAGGGTGATGCTGTGGAGCTCAGGGGTGCTGTGGAGCTCAGAGGGGTGCTGTGGAGCTCAGGGGGATGCTGTGGAGCTCAGAGGGATGCTGTGGAGCTCAGGGGGATGCTGTGGAGCTCAGAGGGATGCTGTGGAGCTCAGGGGTGCTGTGGAGCTCAGGGTGGTGCTGTGGAGCTCAGGGGTGCTGTGGAGCTCAGGGGTGAGCTCAGGGGTGCTGTGGAGCTCAGGGGTGCTGTGGAGCTCGGGGTGATGCTGTGGAGCTCAGTGGTGCTGTGGAGCTCAGGGTGATGCTGTGGAGCTCAGTGGTGCTGTGGAGCTCAGCGGAGAGCACAGCAGTGCTGTGGAGCTCAGGGGTGCTGTGGAGCTCAGGGGAGAGCACAGCAGTGCTGTGGAGCTCAGTGGTGCTGTGGAGCTCAGGGGAGAGCACAGCAGTGCTGTGGAGCTCAGGGGTGTTGTGGAGCTCAGGGTGATGCTGTGGAGCTCGGGGGTGATGCTGTGGAGCTCGGGGGTGATGCTGTGGAGCTCAGGGGAGAGCACAGCAGTGCTGTGGAGCTCAGTGGTGCTGTGGGGCTCAGCGGAGAGCACAGCAGTGCTGTGGAGCTCGGGGGTGATGCTGTGGAGCTCAGGGGAGAGCACAGCAGTGCTGTGGAGCTCAGTGGTGCTGTGGGGCTCAGGGGAGAGCACAGCAGTGCTGTGGAGCTCAGTGGTGCTGTGGGGCTCAGCGGAGAGCACAGCAGTGCTGTGGAGCTCAGTGGTGCTGTGGGGCTCAGGGGAGAGCACAGCAGCTTCGCTCCCGAGGGCGACGCTCCCGTGCGGACGGCTGCAGGTGCTTGGCTCGGCTCTCGCTCTGCAAGCTGTGGCCTTAGAGTATTTACAAACACTCTCAGGAAGCTCCACAGCTGCCAGACCACACAGCACACAGCCCTGGCAGCCGCTGCACCAGGCAGCCCAGCACAAAGCAGCCCAGCCCTGGGCTGGTGTCCCTGCCTCTGGCCACCTTAAACAGCATCCTAGAGCTGCAGGGATGCAGCAGCTTCATCCCTTCTCTGTCCAGGGCTCCTTGCTGGCTCACAGTGAACTTCTTGTCTGCCAGCACTCCAGGAGGAGGACCTGGGAGCAGTGGTGGACAAGTTCCAGCAATGTGCACTCACGGCCAGGAAAGCCATGGTGTCCTGGGGTGCATCAAGCAGAATGTGGCCAGCAGGTTGGAGCTTCTCCTCCGCCTCTACTCTGCCCTAGGGAGCTAAGGATCAAAGTCTCCCACAAAGGGCAATGAAGCTGCTGAGGGGCCTGGAGCAGCTCTGTGAGGAGCAAAGGCTGAGAGCCCTGGGGCTGAGAGCCTGGATCAGAGCAGCCCCAGAGAGGATCTGAGTAATGCTCAGCAAGAACTAAAGCCTGGGGGGCAAGAGCCTGGGGCTGGGCTCTTGTCAGTGGTGCCCAGGGACAGGGCAAGGGGCACAAACTGGAACCCAGGAGGTTCCACCCACACAGGAAGAGAAACTTGCTTGGTGTGAGGCTGCTGGAGGCCTGCAGCAGGCTGCCCAGAGGGGTTGTGGAGTCTCCTTCTCTGCAGAGCTTCCAACCCCCCCTGGGCACTGTGCTCCTGGGCAAGCTGCTGTGGGTGCCCTGCTGGACTGGGTGAGCTCCAGAGGTCCCTTCCAGCCTCACCCCTTGCTGGGACTCTATGGTCTGCTGCAATATGCCCTTGGCTGGGCAGGAGATGTTCAAACACTCTCTTGGTTTCCCTCTCCAAAGCTAAGGCTGATTCATTCTTTATCTTACTTTTTCCTGCTGGGAGCCTTCTCCATCCCCATCCCTCCTGCATGCTCTGTGTCATGCCTGGCCTGGGCTCACCATGAAGCTGCCAGGCCTGCTGCTGGCTGGCAAGGCCACCCCAGCCCTTGGCCTCTCTTAGCTAATTGCTTCTCAGGAGCTTAGGACTTGCCAGCCTTTGGGCCTCCCAGCGTCACTCAGGGTGCTTTGTCACTGCCATGTCCTACATGAAGCAATCTGGGGCTGGCAGAGTACAGGGCAGGGGGGAAGGAAAGAAAGAAAAGGGGGGGGGGAATAAAAGGAAAAGAAAAACAAATAAAAGGAAAAAGAAAAGGAAAAAGAAAGAAAATGAAAAAGAAAAAATAAAAGGAAAAAGAAAAGAGAAGAAAAAAAAAGACAAGAAAATAGAAAAAGAAAGGGGAAAGAGATAAAAAGAAAGGGGAAAAGAAAAGGAAAAAGAAGTAAAAAGAAAAGGAAAAATGAAAGGAAACATAAAAAAAAGGGAAAAGAAAGAGAAAAATAATAAAAAGGGGAAAAAGAATAAAAAAGAAAGGGGAAAAGCAAAGGGAAAAGAAAAAGGAAAAAAAAGGAAAAAGGAAAAAGAAATAAAAAGAAAAAGAATAAAATTAAAAGGAAAAATAAATAAAAAGGAAAAATAAAATAAAAAGGAAAGAAAAATAAGGAAAAAGAGAAAAGGAAAAAGAAAAAGGAAAAGAATAAAAAGAAAGGAAAAAGGAAAAAAAGAAGAAAAAGGAGAGGAAAAAGGAAAAAGAAGAAAAAGGAGAGGAAAAAAAGGAAAAAGAAAAAAAAAAGAAGAAAAAGGAAGGAAAGAAGAAAAGGAGAGGAAAGAGGAGGAAGAGAGAAAAAGAAGAAAAAGGAAGAAAAGAAAGGAAAAAGAAGAAAAAGGAGAGGAAAGAAAAGGAAAAAGAAGAAAAGGAGAGGAAAAAGGAAAAAGGAAGAAAAGAAAAGGGGAAAAAGAGGAAAAAGAAGAAAAAGGAGAGGGAAAAAGGGAAGGGGAAGAACCGAGGGAAGGAGGAGGGAAAGCTGTCGGTGGCAGTGGAAATCAAGGGCAGGCTCAGACGTCACAGCAGAGGAGCAGCTCAGCAGCCTCAGCAGTCAGCAGGGAAATAAGCTGCTGGCGTCAGTGGTGCTGTGAGGCACATTTGCAGAGCAGATACATCTGTGCCATGCCTGCAGCAGCAGCCAGCCCAGCTCCTCCAGCCTTGGCAGCAGGCGCTGCAGCCCTGCTCTGCAGGCGTTGGGGCTGCTCCACTCGACAGGAGCAGAGGACCAGAGGCTGTCAGGGGTTGGAAGGGACCTTCGAAGAGCATCCAGTCCAAGCCCCCTGCCAGAGCAGCACCGTAGAGTCCAGCCCAGGTCACACAGAACACATCCAGACAGGGCTGGGAAGGCTCCAGAGAAGGAGACTCCACAGCCTCTCTGGGCAGCCTGCTCCAGGGCTCTGGGACCCTCACAGGGCAGAAGTTCCTCCTGGTGTTGAGGTGGAACCTCCTGGGCTGCAGCTTATATCCACTGCCCCTTGAGCTATCCCAGGGTGCAATGGAGAAGAGGCTGTCCCCTCCCTCTTGACACTCAGCCCTCAGATATCGATAAACATTGATTAATTCCCATCTCAGTCTTCTCTTCTCCACTCCAGAGAGCCCCAGGGCTGTCCTCTGGCCTTGCTGAGCTGTGGGGTCCCATGCTTTGTAGAAAGCTAAGAGGGACAGGGAGAGGCTAGAGAGAGGCTGATGGGTGCTGCAAGGAGTCTGAAGGGACTGGAGGTCTTCTGAGAGCCTGGAGAAGGGTAGCCTGAGAGGGGAGCTGAGGTGGGTGGCAAGAAGGGGCCAGGCTCCAACAAACACAAACTGGAACCCAGGAAGCCCTCCCTCAACAGGAGGAAAAACTTCTTTGGTGTGAGGCTGCTGGAGCCCTGGAGCAGGCTGCCCAGAGAGGCTGTGGAGACTCTCAAGACCCTTCTGGACATGTTCCTGTGTGACCTGCCCCAGGGGACCCTGCCAGGCAGGGCAGGTGTGCCCTGTGTGCCTGGGTGCCAAGCCAAGGCTTGGTGTCTGCAGGGCTGGAGAGGAAAGTTCTGCTCTCAGCCTGAGACAGGGCCAGGGAAGGGTCCTCACCCAGCCAGAGGGCATCACCCAAGCAGCCACCCCTGCAGCACTCCCCATGGGGTGTGCCATGCCCTGGCTGCTCTCCATCCTTCCACCCAGCACACCAGAGATGGTCACAGCTCCAGCCGGCCCCAGCCCTGCTCCTGGCTCTGCCTTCTTCAGGGAAGTGCAGCTGCCCTGAGCTCCATCTCCCCCTCTCATGACTCATTTCTTTCTCACTCAGGCTTTAATTTTTAAAGAGGCTCTCTTGGGTGCAGAGGGTTTGATACCTGCAGAGCCTCCCAGCAGGTGCCACTGAGCTTCCCCAAGCAGTGTGGACAGGGGGGTGGCTGGGGCTGGTGGCTCTGAGCAGCACCCCAGCTGCTCCCAGGACCACCCCCAGACAGACACACAGCAGATGGAGACCAGGATTGGAGCTGGGAGCTCCAGCCTGGGAAGAGGGGTCCCATGCTGCCTGCAGGGCTGTTCCCAGGGAGGAAGGAGGGAAAGGGCTGGAGACGTCCATGGCAGAGTGCCTGGGACGGCTGGGGAGCGCTGCCTGAGAGCTGAGAGGGGAAGAGAAAACATTTTGGCTTCGGGAGGGCTCCCAGGGCCCTGCCACGCTCTGCAGTTTGGGATGAGCCACAGCCTCCCACGCTGGCTCTGGGCAGCTGCAGGGGCAGGGAGCGGGTGGAGGGAGGGGAAAGGCTCCAGCGAGGCCTGACCTCGCTCAGCTCCAGCCCTGCTGATGCTCTCCTGGGGAGGAGACGAAGCTGCCTCAGCTTTGCCTTTCTGCCAGGGACACAGCAGGTTTGCTGTCCCCATCGAGGGGTGGCAAGGGTCGATTTTCCCCTGCTCCCTCCCCAGCAGCAGGTGAGGAGGAGCAGCAGGTGAGGGAGGGGTTGAGCTGCAGCCAGCCCTGCACCTGAGCCTGCTGGCTGCTCTTTGGATAACGGAGCTGCTGTTTGCACAGCCAGGGGAGGGCTTCCAGCTGCTGTTTGCTCTTCCTGTTGGCTTTGGGAATGGCAGGGCGTGAGGTGCAGAGGTCTCACCCTGCCCCAGGTCTCTCCTGCACCAGCATTATGCCAGGTGGCAGCTGAGAAAAGAGATTTTGGGGGTGCAGCAGGCCTGGGTGCCTTGGCTGGTCACAGCTCACCCTGCCCTGCAGCCCTCGGCAGGCTGTGCCCAAGCTCCTGCAGCAGAGAGCCTGTGCAGGGGGCTGGGAATGAGCAGGTCAGAGCCTTCTGGGGGAGAATTAGAGACTGAAGCAAGGAAGGGAACCTTGGGGTTGTTCTCTCCTTTGAGATCTTGTGACAGGACAAGGGAGGATGGGTTGAAACTCAAAGAGGGGAGATTCAGACTAGAGGCAGGGAAGAGGGTGACACTGAGGGTGGTGAGAGCCTGGCCCAGGCTGCTCAGAGAGGTGGGAGCTGCCCCATGCCTGGCACCATCGCAGCTCAGGTTGTTTGGGGCTCTGAGCAGCCTGCTCTGGCTGGGGAGGTCCCTGCTGGCTGCAGGGGGTTGGAATGGATGAGCTTGAAGAGTCCCCCCTGAGCCCAGCCCCTGTGGGATTCTGCAGTTCCCGGGGCCGTGGGAGGCAGGACCCTGCCCAAGAGGAGCTGTACAGCACAGCCCTGGCACAGGGAACCTTTCCTGCTCCCCTTGCAGGGTTTCTTGGGGCTTTCCCAGTAAATATTTGCACTCTGTGTCTGCAAAGGAATTGGCAGTGCCTGCCCCAGAGCTGGCAGCCTGCCCATGGCACCTGGCACAGGAGGTCACCCTCACCAAGGTACATTTGCAGCCTCTGGAGCAGACCTGCAAGTGCCCAACGCCAGCTGCCAGGGAGCCTCCAGGGGCGTTTTGGCCACGGATGTGGGCAGCTGGTCTCTGCTCCCTAGCAGCAAGGAATAGGATGAAAGGAAATGGCCTCAAGTGGCATCAGGGAAGGTTCAGGTTGGACGTGAGGAACAATTTCTTTGCTGCAGGAGGGATTGGCACAGGCTGCCCAGGGAGGTGCTGGAGCCCCCAGCCCTGGGGGTGTTCAAGGAACCTGTGGCCACGGCACCTGGGGCCAGGGTTTAGTGGCCGTGGTGGTGGTGTGTTGATGGTTGGACTGGATGATCTCAGAGGACTTTCCCACCTGAAACCATTCTGTGATCAGAAGAAACTCCTTCCCTGAAAGGGTTCTCGAAGCCTGGCCCAGGCTGCCCGGGGCGGGGGGGAGGCTGAATCCCCATCCCTGGAGGTGTTTCAGCACCAGGTGGATGCGGTGCTGAGGGCCACGGTTGGGCCTTGACAGAGTTAGAGAGTGGTTGGGCTGGATGATCCTGGAGGGCTTTTCCAACCCAAACACTTCCATGTTGCTTTGTGCTGCTCAAGCAAAGTTTCTCCTCCCTTGCTGTGATTAATTCCTGCCTCCCACCACGGCCGCCTGCAATCCCATCTATATCCCTGGCTCCCCACTCCTCCTTCAGCTGTGAAATATTTATAACCCCTACATCAGGGCTCCTCTTCTTCTTCTTCTTCTTTCTCCTCACCCTTTTTTGGGGTTGTTTTGGGGTGTTTTTTTTTTTCTTCCCCTCCTTCCTTTCTTCCCTTTCCCTCCTTCCCTGCCTCGCAGCCCTGCGGAGCTCTGCCGCCCCAGGAGCTGCTTCATTTTCCCCTCGCCCAGCGAGCAGGGAGAAGCTGTGAGGCAGAATTTAGCTTTTGCTCAGGGAATGCAATGCCTTTTTTTTTTTTAATTGCAGTCATCTGCAGCTCCTCAGCAATGCATTATTGATGGTTATTATTCAAATAAAATAGTCCTTTCCTTTCCCTTTATCTTCTCCCCCCTCCCCCCCCCCTCCTCTGGATGCTGTTGGCAGCGTCTCGTGGGTTCCTCTCCTCTCCCTTTCCTGTCTGCTCTCCACCTCAGGAAGAGGTCAACTTCTCATCCTCCCCTTTCCCAACCCACCTTCACCACCTCTCACCTGTTGGTAGAGGCTGACCTTGCCCCAGCTTTGCCCCTGTGGCATCAACATCAGCAAAGCATCAGCAGTGTCCCTTCATGATTCAGAGATGCGTGGAATGGGTTGGGTTGGAAGGGACCTCTGAGCTCATCCAGTTCCAACCCCCCTGGGACACCTCCCACCAGCCCAGGTTGCTCAAGGACTCTTCCAACCTGGCCTTGATCACCTCCAGGGAGGAGACAGCCACAGCCTCCCTGGGCAGCCTGCTCCAGTGTCTCCCCTCCCTCACTGCCCAGAATTTCTTCCTCATCTCCAGTCTCAGTCTGCCCTCCTCAAGCTCCAATCCCTTCCCTCTCATCCTGTCACTCCCAGCCCTGGTCCAAAGTCCCTCCCCAGCTCTCCTGGAGCCCCTCCAGGTACTGGAAGGCTGCCCTAAGGTCTCCCTGGAGCCTTCTCTTCCTCAGGCTGTCCCTCCCCACCGGGGAGGTTCTCCAGCCCTCTGCTCATCTTGGTGGCCTCCTCTGGCCTCGCTCCAGCACTTCCATGCCAGGTTCTGGCTGGGCTCCCTGACCTTCAGCTCTCTCCCAGCAGGCAGTTCTGTGATCCACCATCTCTGGAAGGCAGGCAGGCACCAAAGTAGGGCTCAGGAGCCTGGGTGCTCCTCCGCCTCCCCAGCTCGGGGCCTGACAGCTTGCGAGCGCCGGGCGAGAGGCTCTCCCGCGCTGTCACTTCCCTCTCCTCTCTTTCAGCACTACCCACCCCCTTGTCACTCCCAGCAGCAGGGACTTTCCTCAGTCCCACTAAGGTCCTGGAGCTGTTACTGTGATGCAGACACTGAGGACAAGGTTCCTCCTCGATGTGAGGAATGAAACGAGGTTGGAACGGGGAGGCAAAGGAAATGTTCATTTTGAGAGGGAGCTGAGGAGCTGCTGGGGCTGCTCAGGCCGGGAAAGAGGAGGCTCCAGGGGGACCTCAGGGCTGCAGCTCAATATCTGGAGCAGACCTGCTGGGGAGGGGCTGTTTAGGAGGGTTTGGAGCGATGGGAGGAGGGGCAGTGGTTTGGAACTGCAGCAGGGCAGAGTCGGGTTGGCCATCAGGAGGGAGCTCTGCGCAGTGAGGCTGAGGAGACCCTGGCACAGGGATGGGGTCGAGGCTCCATCCCTGGAGACCCCCAAGGTCAAACTTGATGGGAACCTGAGCAACCTGCTCTAGTTGGGGATGTCCCTGCTGCCTGCAGGGGGAATTGGACCTGATGCCCTTTGGGAGTCCCTTCCAACCCACTGCATTCTGTGACTCTGGGATCTAGCAGCTTCCCTCTGACTTCCCTGGGAGGGGCCTGGGGGAGGAGGGGGCTCCCCATGTCTCCAAGTGGGGCCTTGTGCACTGCCCTACTCTCAGGATGCTCCTGTGGTATGCTCCATGGAGAAGGCAGCAGCTCCACCATGCCAGCAGCGCTGGGGAGGCTTCCAGACCAGGCAGACATGAGAGCTGGGGACGTGGCTTGGTGGCCATGGGGGGCTGGGCTGGTGGTTGGACTTGAAGATCTTCAGAGGCCTTTCCCAACCCTAATGATTCTGTGAGTGATCACCTGCCTGTGACACAGGAGCTCCCCTTGCTCTGCCTGTGGGTGCTGGGGAAGAAGCAGCCCAGAGGCTCCTCCCTGGCTGCTGCAAATATTAGGGGTTCAATAGCAGGCAGCAAGAGGCTGTGGTGGCTCCAGCTCCAAATGGGAATGTGCAGGGGTGGGGAAAGGAAAGGAGCTGTCAGTCACAGGGAAAACACAGCATTGTCTGTCAGCTCCCAGGCAGCTTGGGGATGAATTCCTTAGGTGAGTGAACAATTTTGTCTCCTAATTACATCCATAAAGCAAGAACTGGGCCCAAGTCCCTCCTCTTCTCTTTAGCTTTTTATTTCCAAACACAGCCCCCCCTCCCCTCCCCCCTTCCCAATGAAGCAGCTGCTTAATTGGAACTGAACAGAGATGTTTGGGTAATTGAGAGCAGAAACAGTCTAGGAGAGGTTTATTAGCAGTAGGGATGGGTTTATTAGCAAAGCCATGGCTGGGGGATCCTTCTGGGGCTGAAAAGCCATGGGGAGCTGCTCTGGAGCGAGGGGAAAGCCCAGGACCAAGTGAGACAAAGCAGGCAAAAGGCAGCTGGCTTGGCACAAAAGTGGACTGAGAGCAGCTCTGCAGAGAAGGACTTGGGGTGCTGGTGGGTGAGGAGCTGGCCATGGGCCACCAGCGTGTGCTGGCAGCCCCAAAAGCCAACCATGCCCTGGGCTGCAGCAAAGGATGTGTGGCCACCAGGTCAGGGGGAGGGATCCTGCCCTCTGCTCTGCTCTGCTGAGGTCCCACCTGGAGCACTGCATCCAGCTCTGGAGCCCCCAACACAAGAAGGACCTGGAACTGTTGGAGAGGGTCCAGAGGCAGCCACAAAGATGCTCAGAGGGCTGGAGAACCTCTCCTACAAGGACAGGCTGAGGTTGTTCAGCCTGGGGAAGAGAAGGCTCCAGGTAGACCTTAAAGCAGCTTCCAGTACCTGGAGGGGCAGCAGGAGAGCTGGAGAGGGACTTCTGACAAGGGCTGGGAGCAACAGGATGAGAGGGAATGGACTGAAACCAGAGCAGGGGGGATTTAGAGTGGACATTAGGAAGAAGTTCTTCCTGGAAGGGGTTGCCCAGGGAAGCTGTGGATGCCTCATCCCTGGAAGTGTTTCAGACCAGGCTGGATGAGGCCTTGAGCAGCCTGGGCTGGCCTGGGCTGTCCCTGCCCGTGGCAGGGGGGTTGGGACTGGATGAGCTTGAAGGTCCCTTCCAACCCAACCCGATGAAAGTGGTGTGGCTGTGCTGGGACCCTTCCCAGCAGCAGCACCCAGCCTGCTCCTGCTCTGAGCCTGAGCCCTGCAAGCAGGCAGTCTGTGGGCGCTGAGGCTCAGCAGCAGCGCAGGGCTGAGCAGAGAGAGAGCAAGGGGGGAAAAGCACCGAAATGAAAAACCCCCAACCAAGCCAGGCCCTTTCTGCAGCACTGGGGAGCCCCTCAGCCACTCTTGCCCCGCTGGAGGGGGAAGTGGGAGCAAAGCAGCCCTCCCCCTGCCAGCCCCTGGCGTTCGCAGCAGAGCCTCTCCCGCCGCGGCGAGCGGAGGTTTGCTTCCCCCCGCGAGCTGCCAGCCCAGGCGCTGGGCGCTCCTCTCTCCCTATATTTAGCCCTTGAATGGAGAGAGGTTTCACAGACACCCAGCTCTGCCTTGTGCTCAAGACTCACTCAGTGTTTCCATGAGAAACCCTGCGGGTCCAATCCTGCTCCCCCTGCACGCCGGCACCGTGACAGAAATTCCTCCCCGCTGATTCCAGCGGCAGCGCTGGATGTATCCCCGCGGGGATGAGCTCAGGATCTGGCCTGGGGTTTTGATGGGTTTGTAACTTGGCTGATACAACTTGGCTGATTCAATACATTTTGGGGCTGAAAAAACTCCACCTACCAGTTCCCAGCCTGGGAGATGTTAAAGGCGAAGGAGGATGAAGTTTGGAGCTGCTTTTAAAGGGAAACCATCGGTGAAACCCTGCTGGAGGTCCTGCTGGAGGCAGCTTTCCTCTTCGGGGGTTGCCTGTGGAGGTCTTTCCCACCCTCACTGACGCTGAAATGTGATAATTTGATGTCACCCTTGGTCTCCCTCGGGCCAGACACCGCTCAGGCCAAGGGCTGCCGCTGCAGAGCACCCAGCAGAAAAGCATTTGGGAAAGCAAAGAGAGAGCAACCCAGGGATGGGAGCTGAGGTTCCCAGCACAGCAGGGCCCCTGAGGGTGGCCTTGGGTGCTGCTGGTCGCTGTGGGAGTCTCTGCTCCTGTTCCAAAGCAGCAGAAATTGCCTGTGGGAAGGGGGAGGAGGAGGAAGATGCCTCCTGGGCTAGGATGGGGATCCTGCTCCTCTCCCAGCAGAGAGAGGAGAGCAGTGAGGAGCTCTGGGGCTCTGCACCCCTCAGAGTGCCCACGGCCAGGTGCTGGACCCGGAGCTGCCCCTGCACGCGTGGCCAGAGCTGGTTCTGGGGGAGCACTGGGAGCACATGAGCATCCCAGAGCTACCCAAGGCAAAGGAGGAGGCCAAAGGCACAAGCAGCCCTGCAGGGTCTCACCAGCAGGATCCAGCATCTCCCTTGGAGCTTGCCTGTGAGTGCCTGCCAAGAGCCAAACGAGAAGCAGCCTGTCCCCAGCTGCCACCCCCATGGCTGCAGCAGCTAAGCCTGGGAGGTCCCTTCCTGCAGCTCAGGGCTGGCCAAGTTGGGAGGCTGAAGATTCGCTTCCTTCTCCCTCCTCTGCTGGGAGTGCAGGAGTGCAAAGTGTCATCTGTGCCACCCTACACCTCTGCCACCTCCCCAGGGATGGCAAAGCCCCTGCCTCCCAGCAGCAGGAGAGCAGGTGGCCCTGGGCCTGGGGGATGGAGCAGGGGGGGTGGCACCAGCAAGCACCGGATCCATGGCAAGCAGGGGCAGGAGCTACAGAGCAGCTTCAGCCAGGACCCCAAAACACTGCAGGAAGGAAGCTGCCACTAGGCTGTGGTGCCTGGGGACGTGTTGGGGTGAGCTGCTTGTTCTGGGGCCATGCTCCTGCTCCTGCTCCAGCCAGGCTTTTGGCTTCTCCACGTGCTTTTCCTTGCCTGTGAAGCTGGAAGGGGCTTTCAGGCTCAGTGTTTATGGTGGCTCTTGTTGTAATGGAAACCCACCAGGCAGGAGCTGCTAAGCACCAGCTCTGTGACTGCAGGCTGCCACTGGAAGGGAAGCTCGTGGATTCCAATGGATTTTGGCTGGGGTCCTTCAGCAGCAAGTGCCCAGGGTGTAAAATCTGCCTCTCCACAGCTCAGCCCAGGTCCAGGTCCAAGCAGGCTGCAAATTCTCTGCCGTTTGTGGGAGCGTGAATTGCCCTGTTAACAACAGGTTCCCCGAGGCAGGAAGGCTGATTTCCTTCCAGGAGTCCAAATCCAGATGGTCAGAGATTCCTTCCAAGCTACAAAACCCTCTCTTAAAAGGCCATTCTGTCTCCATGGCTGCTCTGCCTCCCAGCCCTCTGGCAGCGCTGCCTGATGGCTGCACCACCTCGCACTCAAGCTGTTGCGAAAGGTCAGAGCCCAGGCCCGGGGTGGTCACTGCCATCTGCTTTGCTCTTTTGCTATCATTAAGGCTGGAAAAGACCTTTAAGGGCATCCAGACCAAACATCACCCCAGCGCCACCATGGCCGCTCAACCCCGTCCCTAAGTGCCGTGGCCACACATGTCTTGAGCCCCTCCAGGCATGGGGACTCCACCACCCCCCCGGGCCGCCCGTTCCAACCCCTGACCACCCTTGCAGGAGAGGAACTGCTCCAAATACCCAACCTAAACCTTCCCTGCTGCAACCTGAGGACATTTCCTCTGCTCCTACTTCGGTGGAGGGGGAGCTGGGCCCCACGTGTTCATTCCCACCCTCTGTTGTGGGTGAGCTGTGGAGACAAGGAATGGAAGATGCCTGAGCTTGCTTGGGGAGAAGGTTTGCTCTGCCTGCGAGAGCTTCCAGCCCTGGCCTCGTGGGACCACAGAATGGTCGGGGGTGGAAGGGACCTGCAAAGATCACTGAGTCCAACCAACCCCCCTGCAGAGCAGGAATGCACCCAGGGGGGGTTGGAAGCTCTGCAGAGAAGGAGACTCCACACCCCCTCTGGGCAGCCTGCTCCAGGGCTCCGGCAGCCTCCCTCTAAGGAGCTCTTTGCTCACACTGGGGTTGGATTTCTTTCACCCTGAGCAGGAAAAACTCCACCTACTGCCCAGGAAAATGCCAAGGACTCCACTGCTGAAGATGACCCCAGGCCTCTTTTCTTCCTTCTTCTCCAGATCCGAAGAGCAGGCTGATGCCTTCTGTGCTGCCAACTACTGAACGGTGGCAGAGACTTCGTGATGTCAACCCTGGCAGCTCAGAAGCCATTCGGCTGACTTCAACCTGAGCACCCAGGCTGCCCTGCACCAGCAGTGCCCCACGGCCAGCTGGCCCAAGAGGGCAGATGCCCTCCCTGGGAGCTGGATGGAAGCAGTGCCACCGGCACACAGCTCTGGATAACGGCTCCAGCAGCCCCGGGAGGAATTGCTGGCCGAGAGCCAGGGCAGAGGGCCGGAGCAGGGCTCGGCTCACCTGGCGGAACCTGCCTCCTGCTGCACCGCCGCTGCCTTGGGACTGCTCCGGAATGCAAAAGCTATCGAGGTGCAGGCCCTCAAGGGGGGAAAAAAATCAGCGTTGGGAGCTCTAATTAGGGCTTGTGCCTGCACAGATGTTCCACTGGTTGAACCTGAACCGGGCTGCGTGCCCCAGCGTGGGGCTGCGGCAGGACCAACGCCGACTTAAGGTTGCCTACACCCAGCCTGGCTGTGCCCAGGTCAGGCTGAGCTCCTGGCACAGCTGCGGTGGCTCAGGCCCTTCGGGGCCCTTCCCAGGGAAGGGTTTTCCACCTTCCTGCCCCTGAAATCCAAGGGTGAGGGTTGGACCTGCCCGCGCCGGGGGGGGGGGGGGGTGGGGGGTGGTTACCAGCAGCGCTCTGCAGCTCCTGGGGGGGTGGGCTCCTCCCAAGGGATGCTGTCACCCGAGGGGACAGTGACACTCGGGGGATCACAGGTGGTTTGCAGGGCTGGGCACAGCCCAGCTGGCACATGCCAGCCCCTGGTGACCAACCACAGTGCCCACGAGGAATCTTAAACCCACGAGGAGCCCCAGCTGTGTCCCACTTCACAGTGCCGCAGAGCCCTGCCTTCGTGTCCCACGTGGGGAGGGCTTTGTGACACCCCCACTTCATGGGGTACCCGCACTGCCTCGTTAGGGGGTCCCTGCTGCCTGGGGGGGTGCACGAACATCACTGCCATGGAGAGGTACCCATGGGATTGGGGGGGCTAAGGGGTGCAGGCACGGGGGTCTGCCTGTGCATGCGTGGAGCACACTGCCCTGGGGGTCCTTGTGCTGCTCCGGGGGGGTGTCCCACGCTGCCCGGGGGTCCACGCACAAGTTCTGCCCAGGAGGCTGCCACACTGCCTGGGGATCCCCACCCCACATCAGCAGGGGTTGCACACCCAGTCGTGGTCGGGGGGTCGCCAGACTGCCCGAGGGGGTCCCCGCACTACCGGGGGGTGCACATCCGGTTTCGCCAGGGGGTCCTCAGCCTGCCTGAAGAGATTCCCACATTACCGGGGGGTGCATACAGGATTCTGAGGGGGGCACTGGGGTCTCTGCACTGCTTGGGTGTGCAGGGAGAGTTTTACGAGGGGGAGTCCCTCCACATCGCCCCGTGGCGCACGCACGTTTCCGCCCGTGGGGGTGTCCCCACACTTCCCAGGGGTACACACGCGGCTCTGCCCTGGGGGCGGCACCGACCCCTCCCGGTCTCGCCGGTTTTCTCCCGTCCCCCTTAAGCAGCCGACGGGGCGGGCCGCCACCTTAAGAGAGCCCCTCCCCCGGCGGGCTGGAGTGAACCCTCCCCAGCTCGGCACGGCTCGGCTCGGCTCTGCACGGGTTGCCATGACAAGCATTTTCTCCCGCTAGCTCCGGGACCGCTCCTCCACCCCACCCCCCCCCTCCCACCCCATTCCCTTCCAGTCCCCCTCCACCATCCCATGGCCAGCCCGGCACCGTCGTGGGAGCTGAGCCGGTGAGTGCAGGGGAACGCGGGGGGCGGTGGGGTTGGGGTTGGGGGGGGGTACAGTTGGTGCTAGGTTGTTTTTTCGGTGCTGGGGGGGTGACGGCGCCGCTCCCGCCGCCTTCCCAGCCCCTCCCAGTACGCGAGCTGGGGTCCTACACCCAGGTGCAGCAGGTGGGATGGAAGAGTTTGGGGGTGGGGGGGGGGGGAGGCTTGGTGTGGTTTGTTCCCCCATTCTGGGGCTTCCCAGTCCTGGCGCGGGGGTGTCTCTGGCGGTGAGTGCGATGCCCACGGCTCCTCCACTGTTTTTCATGGGGAGGTGAGGAGCTTCCCCCCCCAGCAGGAGGGGTGGGTGGGAAGCAGCTCTGGGTTGTGTCCTGCAACTTGTTGCTTGCCCTTGAGAAGGGGGTGGGGGGTGGGCGTGGGGCTGTGGTTTTGGTGGGCAGCGTCTTGTGGCATTGCAGAGAGGATTGGGGAGCGGGGGGGGGGGAGCAGGATGCGACCGCCGTGGGTCGGGCTGCCATCCATCCCAGTCCACGCTGCAGCTTGGTACCGGTGCCAGAGGGAAGGGCAGAGACGGGGAGGGGGAGCTGGGGAGGGGGAGCTTGCGGCAGCCCAAGGACAGAGCGGGGAAGGTGCTGCGTGGGTGGTTTTCCTCATCCCTGGGTTAGGATGGGTGCTGCTCCCAGTCTGGAACTGGGTGAGGTGTGTCTGGAGTGGGGAGGGTGACCCGGGCAGGGTGTTGCGTGGGGCTAGACCCAAGGGTGGGATGGCAGAGCCGGGGAGGGGTTTGGGGGCGGCGGGGGAAGGCTGCCTGGTGTTTGCCAACACCACGGTCACGTCCCACACCTCCCCATCCTCCTTCCTGCGCCAATCCGGTGGATCAAATCCACAGCAGAAAACAGGAGTGGGAGGGGGGGGGAAATAAAGACACGGGGGGGGGGGGGGGGGGAATAAATAAAGAACTAAAGCAGCGAAGCCGCCAGGCTGTGGCCCACATGGCCAACAGGCAGCAGCCTCTTCCACCTCCTGCACCCTGCCTGCATCCTCTCCCCGGAGCCTCTGAGCATCCCCTAGGGTTGCCCAGCCTGGGTAGGCGCTAGGGTCGTGCCTCTCGTGGGGTCCAGATGAACGCCCCCGGACTACGGGTAGGGGGGATGTATGGAGCTGTGTGGTCCCTCCTTGCCTGGAGGCAAGGGGAGATGTTGAGAGGGGAGGGAGTGGAAGAGGGACAATAGGTTATTGTGCTCTTATCTCTGGAGACCTGAGGTTGGGTGGGGGTTTGGATTGCAAATCTCAAACCAGTGCAGCCAGTTTCTGCCCGTGGATGGGCAGCTGTGGACTGGGACCTAGGGGCAGCGAGCTGGGGGGCAGGTGAGTGCCTAGACCCACTTATGCGGGCGTGGGGGTGGCGGCGGCGTCAGAGATGTCCTGGGGCTGGGGGACACCGTTCTTTGTCTCATGCCCTAAAGAGGAACGATGCTGCTGCTGTCGGTTGCTCGGGCGGGCAGGGTTTGTGCCAGCTGCCAGCGCTGTGCCAGGCTCCAGACAGTGCCCTCAATCTTTCGCTTCCTTGAGCACTGAAACGCACCTAAATTATTTAATCATGAGCGAGAGAAGCTGACGCCCCCGCGCTCCGCCGGCCCCACCCCGCAGCGGCGTGGGGTTCCCTTCCCACGGCTCACTGGTGTCCGGCAAGCTGGCCCCGCGGGGCCCCTCCCCAGGAAATCCCACTCCTCCCTTTGGGATGGTCAGGGGGTGCTGGAGGTGCCCCCTTTACTCCTCGGGTGGTGGAGCTTCTCCTCCCAGTCTAAACGGAGGGAGCTGAGTTGGGTTTGGTGGCGTCGCCCAAAGCCATTGGGAGGCTGACTCGGATCTGGGATTTTCCTGCCCCAGGGTGGGTGTTGCACCGGTGCGGTGGTGGCGGTGCCCATGCCAGGACACGGTGGTAACTGTGTGAGCAGAGCTGGGAAGCACCCAGGGCGCCCAGCAAGGCAGAGCTTCCCCATACCTCCAGAGCCCAACCCCTCGGGGTGCAGCCTCCAGCCTCCCACCCTCGCCGGCGGTGGGGCCGTGGGTGCTGCCCTGGGCACGCAGGGAACCGCTGCGAAGCCTTGGCAGGAGAAAGAGCTGGCTGGCAGCGGGGAGGTGGTGCAAGCGCTGGCAGGTAGAGGCTTGAGAGGGCGCAGGGTGCCGGGGGGGTGGTGGTTGCTGTTGTATTTTGTTCTCGGTTGAGATGGTGACGGAGGGAATTCCCTGCGTCTTGCTCGTCACGCCGGCGCTGTGGGTCGGGCTCTCGCCGTGCGCTGCGTGCGGAGCAGCTCTCGCCGTTACCGGGAGCCGCTGCCGGGCGGAGCGGCACCGAGAGCCTCGGGAGTGGCACCGAGCCCGGGAGGGAGTGAGCGGCACCGAGCCCTTGCGCGCAGGGAGCCTGGGTCCCCGGCGCCGGCCGCGGCTCCCCGGCGCGGAGGACGGGGCAGGGAAGGGTGAGCCGCAGGGTGCCTGCCCCGCGTCCTTGGGCAGGGTGAGTAAGAGCAGGGCGGGACTGCTGCTCCTCTCCGCTATTGTTTTGCAGTCGAAAGCGCCGGGGTGGAGCTGCGCTTGGAGTTCCCCCTCTTCACGAGGCCTTCCCCGGCTGGCAGAGGAGTCTGCTCCTTCCCTGCCTGCGTCTCGCAGGACCCTGCATTCCCTCCAGGCTCCCTTCTCCTCTCTGGGGTTGGGGTGCTTCGCCCCCCCGCCCCGTTTTTTTGTGTGCTTTTCCTCCCTTCGCCAGGCCATGAGCAGAGTTTGCCCGCAGTGGTGGCACATGCCTGTTGCAGCAGCGCCGACAGGAGCCCGCAGGGCGTTGGGGGGACGGTGCTGAGCAGCAGCTCTGCAGCAGGGACTTGCCCGCGATGCCTCTTTGCTGGTGTATCTGTTGCTGCCCAAGGAAGGGCTGGCGGCGGCTGCTGCTCTGAGCTTCCTCCTTGCCCAGGGCTCCTCCCCACCGGGGAAGGCTGCGCTGGGCTTGGCAAATCACTGCTGCTCTCTGGGAACCAGGGGAGAAAAATCAGGGGTTTAACTCCCTGGCGAGGTGTGGGGTGGGCGCCCTGCTGGGCTGGGGGTGCCGCTGTACCGTGCATGATGTGCTTGCTGCGGCGGGGACCGGGGCTGGGCAGCTCGGGATGCAGATGCTTGGTGTGACCACGGCAGGGGGATGCAAATCCTTAGATGTGCTGCAGAGCAAAGAGCTGCCACCTCCCTGGATGGCTCCCCAGCTCCCCTGTACGGTTGGGGATTTCTGGGAGCAGATCCAGGCTGAGGGCTGATGGCTGTGGGCTGGCTGGGGGAGATGGAGGCAGTGATGTCCTTCCTGTCATGTAAGTGGAGAAATCAGAGTGTGGAAGAGGAAATAAGAGGGTTTGGGCGAGCTGGGAATTTGAACCCATCCTGTGGTGCTGGTGATGCTCCTGGGGGAAGTGGCTTGACAGAGGGTGGTCACCTCTCCCCAGCTACCTTCCTCTCAAAATCAGTCTGTGCCAAGGCCTCTTGCCATGGGCTTTGGCTTTGGAAGAGGGACAGGCAGGCGACAGCACTCTGCATCTGCCCGGTGCTGACCAGCCCAGAGCTCCCTGCTGGGTTTCCTGGTGGGCCTGGGACAGGGATTGTGTTTTGGGGTCCCTCAGTGCAGCCAGCCCTTGAAGCCACGTTCCCTGCCACCTCCTGCCAGCGCTTTCAGAGGCCAAACTAATGAAACCTCTGACTTTGATGTTTTAATTAGTTGCTTTTGGCTTTAATGTGGAGGGATAATAGAGTTTCCTAGGACTTATAAAACCTGGCCCTCTATTTGTTCATTAGAGAAAGGAAAAAACCCAAAACCCCAAAGCAAGAGAAAGGAGGAAAGCAAATGCTTGAGCTGTGCCGAGCACATGACAACCTGCTGCTGTGTCACCCACCTGGATGGCAACGCTTTTAAAAGCACTAATTAAGTGACTTAGATCCTGGGAGAGTTGTCTGTGAGTAACAGATGAGTTCGGTGTCCTCCCGCGTTTGTGAGCTTCTGGGAGGGGTCTTGGATTTCAAGGTGGGAAGCTGATGCAAGCCGGCGTGCCCCTGGGGAGGCAGGGGCCAGGCTCGTGGGGTCCTGCTCAGGAGCATCTCTCTGCCTGCGAAGTGAGAGGCTGGCCCCAATCCTGCCAGCCACAGCTGCCCTGCCAGATGGAGAGGGACGTGGGGACCCTGGCGTGGGCGTGAGGTGGGACGCTGAGTCCTCCTGAGCTGGCTCCCTGGGACATCTGTGCTCCTGCGCGGTGGCATCCGGTCCTAAATGCTGCGGGGACCGGGAGGTGCCGGGCTGTGACACCAGCCCCGCACACGACCCCCTGCCAAAATCCTGCGGGCAGCTCGCTTTGGAGCGAGGGAAGGATCGATCCCCTTGGGCAGTGCCAGGGGCTGGCTCGGGAATGCTCCTGCTCCTAGCAGCCCCTCCCCGTGGGGGACACAGCAGTCCCCTGCGCCCTTCCCCTCCGCAGGCATCTGAGGCTGGCACACGGCGAGTCCCCGGGCTGGGGAGTCCTCGGCAGGGTGGCAGAAGCCCAGGGAAGGGCTTGGCCGCTCGGCTGCGTTTTGTGCTGACAGCGAAACTTTTGCTGCGCTTCCATGGCAGGGATGAGTCGGCAGCTGGGCTGAGCCGAGACGCCGGCAGCCAGAGGAGCCGAGCGCTGCCGGGGTGCTGGGGGCAGGTCTCCATCCCCCCCGGCCCCTCCCCTTTGCCGATTTTGGGGCGATATCCTGGCATTCCCCTCCCTGCCGCGGCAGCCGGGGGGGGTGCGGGGGCAGCCGGGGGTTGGGTGCGGGCGGCAGCCGGGGGGGGTGCGGGCAGCTGCGAGCTGCCTGGAGGAGTCCCCACCCGGAAGAGTTTGTCCGGCGGGGCCGGGGCGGGAGGAATCCGATCCCTCCTTTTCCCAGGCTGGGATCCCAGCGCGCTTCGCTGCCCGGGGCCTGGGCCGGCTCCCCGTCCCCGAGCCCCCTGCCTGCCTGCGGCCTCCTGCTCCATCCCGGCGGGCAGCGGAGAGGCTCCGCGGCGATCCTGCGGCTCCGGCGCCGCCGCTGCCGTCTCTTTGTCTCCGGCACACAAAGGTCAGCCCCCGCCGAGCTCGGCCACGCTCCGTTAGGGAGCCGTAAATAAGGCAGAGCTGTCTGCTCCTGGGCTGGTCCCAGCATCCTCCTCTTCCTCCCTGGGCAGAGGAAGGATTGGTGCCAGGGGAGGGGTCGGGCAGCGGTGCCAGCCGGGGGCTGGACCCAGTGCTGCGGAGCCCGGGGGGTGGCAGGGTGGGCTGAGGCCTGAGGCATTCGCTTCAGCAGTGCCAGTGGTGAGGGCAGCGAGCCCTGTGCCAAGGGCCAGAGCCAGGAGGGCAGCGCTGGGCTCCTTCCCCAGGCTAAAAATAAGCCTCTGGCCCTCGCCCTGCTGCCTCTGCTCCCACCGCGGGGGTGGGGGCGGGGGTGAGGCTGGGCTGGAGGGGACCACGGTGGAACTCGGCTGGGGACCGCAGGAGAGCATGGTGGAACTCGGCCTGGGACCTGCCTGGGTCTGGAGGTGACCTTTGCTCTTTGAGCATCGGATCCAGTGATCAGATTTGCAGGTCCGGGCTCAGATTTCGGACAGAAGGTGTCTGATTTTCAGCGCCGTTTCCCACGATGCTAATTAAGGACCCGGCTGCAGCAGCTAGAGCTTTACTGTCCCTTCTCCACCCCTGGCTTGCTGGGAGGTGATGATGGCCCCAGCCAGCCCCGCGGCATGTCCTCCACTTTCCCCTCCTTGCCCTTTGTTCCTGCTCAGAGGCTCTGATGCTTCATCTCTCCACTTCTGCCCCGCCAGAGGTTCTGTGGCACAGCATCGCTGCTCTTCAGCTCTCTTCCAACCCTCTCCCCTGCTACTTAAACCCCACCCCGAGTTGCTTGAGTGCTTGGCTGCTGCAGGCAGCTCTGGGGCTGCAGGGATGCTTTGGAACTCGAGCTGGGAAGGCTGCTTCCTTGCTGTGCCATCTCACAGGTTGCCACTGCTGCAGGCAGTGAAGGGACACAGGGACAAGTGAGAAGATGGCTCTGTCCTTGGGCATCTTCCCGTTCCAGCCTCCTTTGTCGGCTCTGCAGGCCGGGCCAGGCTGGGGAGAGGAGGAGGAGGATGGCTCCAGGCGTGAAATTCAGCACAGGGTGTCCTGAGGCTCCCAGCTCAGCGTGGCACCTGTACAGCCTGGTGCTGGGCTCCGTGCCTGCTGCCTACAAAGGGTGCTGTGACATCGCTGCAGCTGGCAGCGGCGTTCCCCGGGCTTCCCGGCGCAGCCTCGCCCGCTCCACGGGGGCTTCCTGCTGGCACTGGCATCGCCTCTGGGCACGTGGCTGTGCCAGGAGCGTGGATCTAGTGCGGCTCTGGTGATGGAGGCGGCCCAGGGGTGACCCAGGGTGGGATGGAGGTGGTGCTCTGGTGTGGGCTGGAATGAAATGTCCCTGCCTCTGGAGCAGGGGGACAGGACGGGTGCAGGAGGGGGATGAGGAGGGGAGGGAGTAAAGAGGGGGGTGGGAGGGAGGTGGGTGCAGGAGGGAGGGGCGAAGAGGGTACAAGAGGGGGGAGATTTGTGCAGGGAGGAGGAGAGAGGAGTGCAGGAGGGAAGAGAGATTGATGCAAGGAAAGGGGAGATGAGTGCAAGGAGGAGATTGGTGCAAGATGGAGGTCGGTGCAGGGAACTGCAGGGAAGCAGGGCAGGCCTGGCGTTGTGGCTTGGCTGGAGGCGTTTGGTGATGCCAGCAGTGCCAGGCTGGCGGTGGAAGGGCCTGAGCTGTGGTGGTGGGCTGGGCTGCCTGGCAAGGCTCAATGGGTACCTTGTGGGGGTCACCTCACTTGTGACATCCTGGCAGGGGAGCTGTCCCCACAACCTGCCCCTCCGCGGCGCCTGGCAGAGGCCTGGCTGCCGGTGCTGGGGGGAGCTGGGAGCAGCAGCCCGGCCTGGCTGCGGAGAGGCTGCGAGTGTGGCTGAGCCTTGCCGGGTGTCCTGGTGCAGCCGTGGCCGTGAGTCACCGCATCCTGCCCGGGGAAAGTGGGGGGGACCCAAAGCTTCCCTCGGAGCAGCTGCGCAGGGCGGGGGTGGCCCCGTGGGGTGGATCCCCGAAGGGCCCTGCCGTGCCCAGCCCGGACCCCACGGAGCAGGGTTGTGCTTATCGCCCAGGGGCGTGTCTGTGGAGCCGGGGGGACCTGCCCCAGAGCCAGGACACCCTTGTGTCCCAGCTGGGGCTGGGGAGTGCGAAGCCCCACAGCCTGCGTGTTCCAGTGTGTGACTGGCGCTGGCTATTTTTAGTCGTCCAAATTAAGCTTGCCTAAACGATGTCTTTTGAGGTTTCTTTGAGGGAGGAGGCCTGAAGTGCTGTTATTTCCCAAGTGGCAAATTGGCTCTTCAATCTGACCCTGCCTGGGCTGTCCACAACTGAAGGGAAGGACCGAAGCAGATTGTGTTTGGGCAGCGTTTCCTCCTCGGAGAGCTGCGGGGCACCTCCGGGGGTTTCCCCAGCTCCTGGGGGAAGGCAAAAGCAATTAACCAAGGCTCAGCTCCCCAGCGGGGACAACCTCATCCTGCTACCTGCTTCAGCAGCCCCCCTGGGATGCCCTGCAGCCCCTGGAGCTGGCCCTGTGGGCTATGGCCTGGGGCTGCTCTCCCCAGGGGCAGCTTGAGTTGCTCTGTGTGCGCTGGGTGCCAAGCAGTCCCTTGCAGCTCCCAGCTGCTGGGGCAGGAGGCTGGAGCTGGGGGTCAGGTGCCAGTTTTGAGGGGCTGTTCATCCAGGGGTGATGGAGAGGTGGCCACCCTGGCCCCCAGAGAACCCCAGGGCTGGGTGCAGCCGCGGGCCAGGCTCTGGTGAGCCTGCTCCAGCTCCGTATCCGCTGCTGGACTCTGCTGTGCTGACTCCTGACCCGTTCGCCTTTCATCTCTTTCCAGTTGTTGCTTCCCTTCCTGGTGTCCTTTTCCCACTCTTCCCATCCCTCCCTGCCTGTGCCTGCCATCTGTGGCCACACTTCTCTCCCGTGTGCCTGGCTCTCGCCTCGCTCGGCATCACCTCGGGCATCCTGCGCCGCTTTTACCCAGGGGTGGGGGCAGGACTGGCCCTTCCTCCTCCTCTCCCTTCCCCTCCCCGCAGCATCTGGGTGTTTCTCTGCAGGGCAGCAGCCAGGGGATCCTCTGGCTCCTGCAGTTGAACGTGAAATGCATCAAATCCCTGCAAGAAGCTGCAGATCATGCTTCTGCAGCAGGCAGGGGGACTTGTGCTGCATGCAGGTGTCCTCTGCTCGCCACGGGCAGATGCAGCCTGGAGCAAGGAGGCTGGAGGTGTTTCCTGCCCTCTCTGGCACTTCCATTCAGGGGACTGTCCCTTTTCCCTTTGGAAAGGACAATAAGGGATCCTCCCTTCCTCCTCCCGCTCCCCCGGACGCAGCTGCCTGTGCAGACCCAGCTTTGCTGTTCCCCAGCCCCAGGGCCTCGCTGTGCTCCAGCCCCACTCCAGAGGATTCCTTTGGGGCACAGCATTGCCAGAAAGGGACCCAGAAAAGCAGGCAGAGAGGGGAAGGGATTCCCCAAATCTCAGCCTCTGCCTGGCTGCCTCACCTCGAGGGGCTGCGTGGAGCAGGGTGGTCCCTGGGCAGGACAAGGCCGGGTGGTGCTGGGGAGGACCCTGGCTGGTGTTGGGGCACCCTGGACCAAGCCAGCTCCCCTCGCTTTTTTGCATGCCTGCTCTCCCTGTTGCACACAGAGCAAACCCAGGGCCCTCTGGGTCAAAGGATGGAGCAAAAGGCTGATGGGGAGGATGATGAAGGACCCCTCCCCATGTGTGGGGGCAGAGGAGAGGAGCCAGAGCCTTGGGTGCGGAGGGGGTCGGAGCACGATGAGGATGCTGAGGGCAGGAGGCAGAGCAGGGGAAACGCTGCCCACGTGAAAACTCAGGCACTGTGGGTGGGCTTTGGGTTGCTTCAGGTGGGCTTTGCCTTCTCCCAGCTGGATAAGAACCAGGCTCCCCACAGGCACCACATGCCCCTGGCACGGGCCGGGGCACCTGCACCCCTGTACCCCAGCCCGGTGCTGGGCTTGGCTGTCCCTGGGCATGTGCCAGGAGCCGTGCTGGCCACTCACTTCCTTCCCTATGGATCTGGCTGCCAAGGCAGTGCCCCTAACAGCCGGCTTGCAGCAGTAATCTCTGCCCTATCGCTGCTAAAGCTGCCATTATCCCCAGCTTAGCTCTGGTGCTTAGATACCCACCTGTGTAAGTGCTGGGGATAGGCAGGGACGGTTCTAAAGCCTCCCACAGCTCCTGCCACACCAGGTCCAGCCAGTACAAAGTGCCTGGTGTCCCACAGTCACCTCAGGTGACCCCAGGGCCATGCCAGGCTCGGTCGTGCCACGCAGGGCTGGTTTGTTCCTCTTGCTTGCAGGCTGGGTAGAGGCTTCAGAGCTTTGGGGCTGGCTCTGTGCTAGCAGTAGGCAGTGGGGAGGTGCCAGGTGATGTGGTCTCCCCTTTGCACCCTCTGTCCTTGTCCCCACTGCATCTTGTCCAGCCAGCCTCGCTCCCTGAAGCAGAGCTCGAGCCAAGGTTGGGACTCTTGGCACCGCTGCAGGCTCAGCAGGAGGCTTGGGGGTTTTGTTTTGGGGGAGTGGTGATGACCTGCAGGCTGCCCACCCCCAGCACCGCGAGGGGCAATTGATGGGCACGAAGGACACGTGCAGGGGCAAGGCCTGGGGCCTGGGTGGGTGCTGGAGGGGCTGGAAGTCACCATCCCACCTGGAATGTGGGAGCCTCGCTGGTGCCTCGCCACTGGCCCTTGAGGAAAGGGCTGTCCCAGTTGCTGTGGGTTACTGGTGCAGCTGGGAGCTGCTGGGGCGTTGCCTGGAGGGGAGGGAGCGTGTGGGGCTCCAGACGCTGCACAAACAGGATGGCAGGGCAGTGCCAGGTGCCTGTGGCACAAGGGTGTGTGTGGGGGTGGAGGCAGGGCTGTGCCAGGTGTGGCAGTGCCCAGCACGCTGGGGCAGATGGAGGTGGCAGCAGGTCTGGGGTGGGGGTGCAGGAGGGGGTGGTCTCTATGGGGAGTGGAGCAGGCGGTGCCCATGAGGGTGGCACTGAGTGGTGCAGCAAAGCCCCTGGCCAGGCTCTACCCCAGCCTCTCCCAGGGCTCGGTGTGGGGAGGGCAGCTGCCAGACAGAGCTTCACTGAGGGACCTTAAGGGCTGCCACGTGCCTGGTGCGGGGCCTGGTGGCACCAGGGAGGTGTCAGCTGGCTGTGGGTTACCTTGGGGCTGTGGCTGGCGCCTGTGGGATGAGCAGCTCTAACAAAGAGGCTTTGAGGAGCAGATCCTGGTGTGTGTTTTCCTAGTCCAGCCCCAAATGCTTCCCCCTGCATCCCTCCTGCCTTGGCTGAACCTGGGAATGAGGTGACCCCAAAGCATCATTGGTCAGGGGGCTGGCAGAGGCTGCCCAGGGAGCTGGTGGAGTCCCCATGCCTGCAGGGGTTCGAGGAACCTGTGGCTGTGGCACCTGGGGCCGGGGTTCGGTGGCCATGGTGGTGTTGGTTGGTGGCTGGACTGGACGACCCTGGAGGTCTCTTCTGTGGGTGCTGGGGTGGTAGGATGTAGCTGCTCGTGGGTGGCAGAGCCGAGGCTGGAGTGAGGGCTGGGTGGGTGCCCCGGGTGGGTGCCCCATCAGCTGGATGCTCTTTAAGGTCCCTTCCAACCTAAACCATTCTCCGAATCTCTGCCCCACAGCCTCTCTCCACCCACCACAGCAGCTCCTGCCCTGCACCCCTGTGCCACCCTCCTCCCTGGCATTTCACATCCCCCTCCCCAGTCCTCATGCAGCTTTGCTTCACTACTCCTTCTCCAAGCAGATTCCTGCTGTTTGCTGGGCTGACCGATCCTGCAGCCACGGGATGCACGGGGGGGACAAGGAGTGGGGACCCCAGAAGGCTGTCTGTGGGGCTGGGGTGTCTGTGCCCCCCTCCTGCAGCCTTCTCCCAGGCTCAGAGTTGCCTTTCCCCTGCCCCTCCCCGCGCTCTCCTGGCCCATCTGGCACTCTCCTCTTATTTATTGGTACATATTTTCCAGGCTCTGATTTTTTTTTTTCTCCTGGGTTGGGTTTTTTTTTTCCCCTTTCCCTCTGCTGCTCTGCCCAGATTTCTGTGCTCTCCTGATGGCATCCCCTGGCTCCTCTGCTCTTTGCAAAGGCTCTAATTTGGTGCCCGGGCTGGCGGGAGGAGGTTTTGGCTCTTTCCTTTTCTTCCTCTCCTCCGTATAAATATTGCCTTTCGCTCTTCTGTTTCTCCCTCTCTCTCTCTCTCTCCCTCCTTCCCTCCCTTTAATTAGACTTCTTACTGCATGGAACAGTTTGCAGTTATATATGGAAAACAGCCTACACTTTCCCAGGAGCAGGGCATGTCGGGAAGGGAAGCAGGGGAGCAGCCGGCGAGAGCTCCCTGGGAGCGCCGCGTGTGTTTTTCCTATCGCAGCCCCGCTCCTGCCAGCTTGCTTCTCCTTTAACCCTTTGGGGCAGACAAAGGGGGGGGGGGGGCCCACAGCTCTCCTTTCCTTCCCCCCCCCCCCCCCCAACTTGTTGCTTCCCCTTTCCTTGGCCTGGAAAAAAAAAGCCAAACCCACCCAGCCACCCCCCAGCCTCTCCTTTCCGTCTGCCTGGAAGTGGCAAATGGAAAGCCCTGGATTTGCCGCCCGCGTGATCCGGCCAGAGGGACGCTCCGCGGCTGGGACCGGAGGAGGAGCTGCAGGGTGCCCGGCGCTGCGGCCGGCTGGGGTGTGAGCCGCAGGTGGGGCTGCGGGCGAGCAGAGGCCCTCAGGAGCTGGGGGTGCCGGCCCCGGGGGGCGCCCGGCCCGAGCCCCCCGCTCGCGCGGCGGGAGCGCCCCCCGCCCAGCCCTGCTCCGCCTGGCTGCGGGGCTGCTGCCAGCCGGGGGGGCAGGGGCTGAGCCTTGGGCTCCCTCCTCCTGCTGGCCCAGCCTGCTCCTGGGTGCTGCTGGGGGGGTGTCTGGACTCGCTGGGGTTCCCCTCTGGCGCATCCCTGCGTTTGGGGGGCGCCTCCCGCTCGGCGGGCGGGCAGCGCAAGCCGCTGACTTCCCCTGCGCTGCTCGGGCGAGTTCTGCTGCCGCAGTGCCTTAGAAGTTGGAAGGGACCTCCAGAGATCATCGAGTCCAACCCCACCCCCCGCCTCAGTTTCCCTTGCTAGGAGCCGGGGGGAGGCTTTTCGCCTCTGGCTGCTGCCTCGGTGTTCCCGCGGGGCTGTCCCCGGCGAGCAGGGCGGGAGGCAGCAGCTCCTCGTGGTGCTCCAGCAGACAAGGTTAGTGCCGTGCTTGCCCTGCTGCCTCCCCGCATCTCGGGGTGCCCTGTGGCTCCCCGCGCCCCAGGGGTGCTCAGCCTCTCCTGCTGGCTTCCAGAAGCAGCAGATGCTTCTCCCAGCCGCTGCTGGGAGGAAGTGGCTGGACCTATTTTAAGCCCCCGGGGGATCTTCGGGGTAGGAATCCCCTGTCCCTGTGTAATCCTGCTAAAAATACCAGGGCTGTACCCGTGTGTCCTGGCCCCTGCCTCTCTGCTTCTCTGGGGGTGTTTTGCTTGTGAGACTCCTTTGTGCTCTCTAGGCTGGTTCTTGCCTGCTGGTTTTTCCCTTGGCTGCAAGCTGAGCTGTTCCTCTGCTTCCCGAGTGGATGGAGAGCGGTGGGAGTTGGGACTGCTGGCCTCCCCTCCCTGCTCAGGGGTGGCAGGGGGCTGATGCTGTGCTCAGGTGTGGTGCTGCCTCAGTTTCCCCATCGGAGGTGGGGGGCTGAGCCCTGCTCCCACTCGGTGCTCCTGGGCTGTGCCATCTGATGGGCAGCCTCGGGAGCTCTGGGGATGGCTGACTACTCCGAGGCTGGGCTGGGCTGCCTGCAGCATCCCTGCCTCTTGCCTCCATGAGCAGCACGGTGCTGGGCAGGGCTGCGGGTGAGCTGGGGCAGGGCTGAGCTCTGCCTGAGCTCCTGCCAAAGTTCCACTGTCCTCTGGCTGTGCCTCTGGAACCACTCTGGGGCAGAGTGCTCAGGCCCTCGGCTCCCTCTGTCTGGAGTCCTTGGTTGCCATCCTGCCCCCGTGGCCTCTCCCCCGGTTGCAGGCAGCTGCTCCCAGCCACGCTCAGCACTTCTGCTCCGCAGGGACCTGCTGGGAGAGCCCCAGCAGCATCCATGTGCTGGGTGGGAGCCAGGCAGAGCTGTGCCTGGGGTTGGGACCTCCAGCTGCCCACCCCAGCGGGGTGAGGGGGGCTCCTCTCCCTGCTGCAGCAGGGTGCCAAGCCTGGCAGGCATGCAGGCGTGCCCTGACCCGGGAGGATCCAGGTCGGCCTGGGTGCAGGGCTGGGCTGTGACCACTGCTCCACATCCCTCCTGGGAGTGGCTCAGTGCTCCGAGTGCTGCCGCAAGAGGAGTGTGAGCCCTGGAGTCCTGAGCCTGGCTTGCAGCCTTGCTCCTTGCTTTGGAAGCTGCCTGAGTCCCAAAGCTCTTTCCCTGTGCTGCTCTGGGCTGTGGAGCAGCACTCAGACAAACCCAGGAGCAGGTCTGTGGTGGGGCTGGAGTGTGAGAGGAGAGGTCAGACCTGTGGAGGCCAGGAGGCTCAGCGTGGTGGCTGCTGTCTGACCTGGGCACCTCCCACCAGAGCAATGCAAAACAGGTTCAGCTGGAGGGGAGGAGAGGAGCTGGAGCAAAGCATTGCCCAACCTGTGCCAGCTGATGCCCTATCCCCTGCTGCTGGGTGCCCCTTGTGCTCCCAGGCTGTTTCCCAGCACCAGTGGGAAGCAGAAGGGGTGGCTGAAGCCTCATGCTGGGGTCCAGCACAGCCCCACTCCGGTACCTTGGGGCTCTGCCGTGCCAAGCTCGCTGGGCACCGGCGCGATGCCCGCCGCTGGCACGGGGGGGGCAGGAGGGGGCTGCTGGGGGCTGTGCCCCTCTGGAGGCTGAAGGCTGGAGGGCTGCAGGTATTTGCTGGTGCAGAGGGGGTTTGCTTTTGCCGTCCTCCTGCATTCCTCCCCGGGCTGTGCTACCTTGTAAAGCACCAAAGAATAATGAGAGGAGCTGGGCTGATTTAGTGCAGGCGCCGCAGAGGAATACCAAGGCCTTAGATGGAAACATTCCCCTGACAGCTTGCCTGGAGGCTCCTTTCTTTCTCTCTCCCTTTTTCCCCCCCACCCCCTTTGAAATTCCTGGACTGCTGCTCGGGGAAGCCCCAGGGGGTGTGAGCAGATTCCTGAGCCCCCCAGCACCCACCGAGGCTCCAGCAGCTGCCTGAGTGGCTTTGCCACGTGGATGCATCCGGGGCCGGGGCAGCAGGAGCTGGCCCTGGGCTGCCCTGTGACCCCCTGGGCTGCCAGCTGGCCCTGGGCTGCCCTGCGACCCCCTGGGCTGCCAGCTGGCCCTGGGCTGCCCTGCCTGCCCCTTGGGCTGGCAGCCAGCTGGGGGCAGCAGGCTCTGGGGGAGCCACACGCCACGGAGCTGGGCTTGTTCCTCGCCTCCGCAGCGTGCCTGGTGCTCTCCTCTCTCCAACCTCTCCCCTGCCTTCTGCAAGAGGTAATTGCTGCCTTGGGCAGGCAAAAGGAAGGAAAAAATAGCAAAACAAAACCAACCAACCAACCTAACAGTTTCCTACCTTCATTAGCAGGAGGCAAAATAACGAGGAAAGCCTGAGCCAAGGCAGCTGCAATGAGTGGGCTAATGGCAGCCACTCAGGTCCTCTGTGGAGTGGCCTGTAAAGAGAGAGGCATCTGTGGAGAAGCTCACCTTGTGCTTGCCCTTGGCTTTGGCTCCTGGAGCATGGCTTTGGGCTGCCATCCTTGCTCTTGGTCCCTCCAGCCTGGCCAGGGGCAGGGGAGGAGGATGGTGTGATGCTATCCTTGCTCCTGGTCCCTCCAGCCTGGCCAGGGGCAGGGGAGGAGGATGGTGTGATGCTATCCTTGCTCTTGGTCCCTCCAGCCTGGCCAGGAGCAGGGGAGGAGGGTGGTGTGGTGGAGGATGTTGTGATGGAGGTGTTCCAAAGCTGTTTGGACGAGGAGCTAAGGGCTGTGCTCTAACAGCTGTGCACAGGCAGGTGTTGGGCTGTGGTTGGGCTTTCCATCCTCTTGAGGTCTTTTCCAACCAGGCCACTCTGTGACCCTGTGGCCTGCAGTCACCAGGAGCTTTTCTGTGCCCCTCTGGGTCTCCTCCGGGGGCCCAGGCACAGAGGGGCTGCAGGGGGTTGGGGCATTCCGTGGGGCTGGCAGCTCTGCTGTGGGCATGCAGGAGCAGCAGATGCTGCCTTGCCCAGGGGGCTGCTGCTGAGTTTGGTGTAGGGGAAGCTCAGGGCTCCTCCTGCTCCCCCATTTCCCCTGGAGCTGTGTTCCTGGGCTGCAGCATCAGCTCTGTGCTCTGAACCAAGGACCTGCAGCGGGACTCAGTTTCCCCTGGCACGGTGCTGCTGCTAAGCTCTGCCAGGGCTGTGCCAGGCCCCAGCACTTCCTGGGTGTTCTGTGGGCTCCTTTGCTGCTGCAGTGCCCTGCAGGGGCTGGGGGCACACAGTTAGAGCCCTCCCAGCCCCTGAGATGTGAAGCCTGGGAGCGGTTTTGTTTGGCAAAGACCTCTGAGGTCGAGTCCAGCCTTCAGCCCAGCACCACCGTGGCCCCTGAGCCGTGGCCCCAGGTGCCATGGCCACACATCCTCCCCACGTGCTGTGCCCTCCCCCCTGGCAAGAGGCTCTTGCAGTCCTTGGGGGTCTCCTCCGTGCCGGGGCTTTGGCTCCGTGCTTTGCCTGCCCTCCGTGCAGCAGCTGGCCCTGGGTGCTGCTGGGGGTTCCCCCTGGCAGGCAATGGGGTGGCCCCACGGGGGGGGAGGGAAATGCCACTGTCCCCTCCCCTGGGCCACCACCCAGCGTGCTCTGCTGAAGGAAGTGGCTGCCCTGGTGGGAGGAGGCTGCGGCGAGGAGGTAATGAGCCACGGGTGGGGGAGCTCGGCCTCGTGGGTGCCCAGGAGCTCAGCTCCCGTGGGCAGCCTCCTGTGGGCCCTGCAGGAGTGCCCCCGGGGGAGCTCCAGCCTGGGGCACTGCTGGCTCTTGGCACACAGGGGCCCGGGCAAGGAGCAGTGGGAGGTGGGCACCAGCGTTGCTGAGGGGAGAGGGGCAAATCCTGCTCCCTCGCTGCCCAGGGCGCTGTGAGCTGAGCTGGTGCCCTCAGAGGTCTGCCTGGGCTGTTTCAGGCTGGCCTTGGCCCCCCCACCCTTCCCTGCTCAGGGCATGACCCCCACCTTGGCACTGGGGTGGGGGATGCATTGCTTCCATGGGGCACCGCAGCTGCCGGGGTGGGTGCTGGGTGGCGCTGGGCTCAGCGGGAAGCAGAGCTGGGAGGGCTGCAGGGCTCCCCCAGGGCAGTCCCTGGCGAGCAGGCAGAGGGAGGTGCTCCAGGCTGGGGCTTTTCTCCTTCAGCTGGCTGCTTTGGAGCTCTCTCTGTCTGGGGAGTCTTGGGTGCCCCTGCTCGGGGGCTCAGCGCAGCCCCCCCGGGGATGGAGCTCAGCTTTGCACTTCCAGAGGGAGAAGTCTTCAGGCCAGGAAAGGTAGTTTGGGGGCTGGGGGATATTTCCCCCCCCTTGGCAACATAAAGCAGCATCCCTGGCAGCTTTACATTGAGTTTGCCATGGCAACCTCCAGCAGCTGAGGCTTTCCAACACCCCAGCCCTGAAGTGGGAGAGGAGATGAAGCCCACTGGGGGCTGCCTGGGGGGCAGGACAGGCCCTGAGCGAGGGGCAGTGTGGGGCTGGCATGGGGGTGGCCTCTGTCCCAGTGTGGCTGGGCAGGGCCCTGGGGAAGGGGACAGACTCTGATCCAAGTGCTCAGGGGGGCTGATCCTGCCTGGCTGAGCTGCCCTGGGGGTGCTGTGCCTGGGGTGGTGCTTCCTGCCTCTGGATGCTGGGGGAGATGTGGGGGCAGCCGAGCCGGCTGTGGGCTCCCCGCAGCAGCCCCCACCTCAGCCGGGTCTGGGCTTGCTCGGCCTCGGGGGGTGGGCAGCTCACATCTGCCAGGCCTGACCTGAGCGTGCCAAGCTGCCCAGGGAGGCTTCAGGCTCTTGCCCGCTGGCCAGCAGCAAGTGCTGAGGCAGCAGCCGCAGGCTGGCATGTGCCAGGCTGTCGATGCCAGGGGCTGTGCCAAGGGCACCCCCGGGAGGTGCCCAGCTGATGCTGCCAGTGCTGGCCCTCCCTCAGCAGCCCACTGTGCCCCCAGCTTCAGCGCCAGCAGGTGCCCCTCCTCGGGCCGGGGTGGGCAGAGGCTGCCGCGGTGCTGGCCGGGGGCACTGTCCCCTGCCGGGCCAGAGGTGCCAGCCACCCGTTTATTATTCCGGGCAGGTTTGGCTGCAGCACCGCTTCGGCTCCTCCGCCCCTCCCCGGCCTCTCCCTCCTTCCTGCAGGCTCCTTCCCCCAGCTCACAGCCCAGCCCGTGGGGGGAGAAGGTTCATGTCCTTCGCTGCTGCCCCCCCGGGCTGCTGCTTGCCCTCCCTGGGAGGTGCTGCAGCAGCCTGGGGGGGTCCCTGCAGCCCACTCCCACGCAGGGTGGGACAGCTGGGCTCCTCCTCAGGCTCTGCTGCCTGGGCTGTGTTTTCCTGCCTGCTGTGCCAAGGGAGCTCTCAGGGAGCAATTCCTCCTCTCCAGTGCCTGGGGGCCTGGGAGTGAATGTGTAGCGCTAGGGAAGTCTGCTGAGTGCTGCTGGGGGCGTTGGGAGCTGTTAGGGATGGATCCTTCCCGGCCTGGCCAAGGAGAGAGGGAGCAGCAGGATGTGCCAGCAGGATGGGGCAGAGGGGGGCCAGGAATGGGGCTCTGACCCAGCTGGTGCTCTGGGGCTGGAGGAGGATGCTCAAAGCAGGCAGCAAGAGCTTTTCCCTGCCGCAATTCCTCCTTTCTTCTTGACCAGCAGGGAGAGTTCCTGGGGCTGGCAGTGCTGGAGGGAAGGAGCCCTGTGGCTGGGCACGAGCTGGTGATGATCTGAGCCACATGGGTTCCTTCAGGGATAATTAGGGACTAGGTCGTTACAGTGCTAATTAACTGTCTTTCACTTAACCTCTGAGCTCTCCTCAGAAGCTGTTAGTTGCTGTGAAAGAGGGAAAAAAAACCCTTCAGAGTGTGGAAGTGGGGGGAATGAGCCTTATTTTCTTCCCCCTCTTGATCAGCAGGAGTCTGGCTAATTGGAGCTGCCATCTCCTGCCTCCTGCTGCCAGCAGCTTTCCTGCCTTTAAATGATAGATGAGCTTGGTGAGGAGCCATGAAGTGACCAGGGCTGCATGGCCAAGGCTGCTGCTGCTGCTGCTCAGCTCTGCTTCGTGGAGCAGCAGCAGAGCTCTGCCCCAAGGGTGCAAGTCTGGCTGCTCCAGGGGCAGCAGTGCGGGGCTGGGGGAAGCACATCCCTGTGCTCCCTGTGCCCTTGCTGCCTGCACTCGGCGGACAGGACCCTCCTGGGGGTGGTGGTGGCATCAGTGGTGTCCCTGAGGTTCAGTTGGTGCCTGCTGCCTCCTGATAACACCAAGAGCCTCCCTGGGGGTTAGTGGTGGGGAGGGGAGCTGCTGGCAGGGGCCAGGCCCTGGGCTGGGTGTGCAGGGGGAGGTTTGCTGTTATGGGATCTTGCTGCCTCAGGGATTGCAAGGCTGAGGTGACCTGGGATGGGATTGAGGTGGTGCTGAGACAGCCCCACCGTGGTCTGGTGCCCATCTGCTGGGTTTGTGAGGGCTGGCACATCCCTTCTGCTCCTGGGAAGCAGCTGGTGGCCACTTCCCCTCCTTCCTCCCCTTCTTGCCTGGCTGCTTGGCTTCTCTGGCCTCTTGCTCTGCCACCTCTGGGCCTCTGTCTCACTGCTGGTGCTGCCCTAATGGCCACCATTCTGCTTTTCTCAATCAGTTCTACTGCTTGAGGCTTTATTTGCTCTCCATGAAGAGCCTCTCTTGCAGGCTCTTCACCTCTAGTGCTGCAGAGATGTCTGGCAGCATCACTGCTGGCATCCGAGCTTGGGAGCAGAGCCAGAAGGTGCCTGGGCTGCGAGAAAGCCCTTTGGTCCATGCTGCTCCCTCTGTGTCCCTCGCTGTGCCTGGAGCCCATCTTCTCAGCCTGGGATGCCAGTGGAGGGCCCCAGCCCCGTGCCCCTGGAGCAGGGGGGAGCTGCATGGCTGCAGCTCTGCATGGCTGCAGCTCTGCATGGCTGCAGCCCTTGCGCCTTGCCGGTGGAAGCAGCTCTGGGGCTCGGCTGGCAGGGCTGGGATGCAACCTGGCTGGCAGCAGTGTGGGGCTGTGAGAGCCAAGGCTGAGAGCCTGCAGGCTGCCTTCCAGGGGATGGTGAGAGCTGGGGAGCAGAACACACAGCTGAGACCTGCTCTGAAAGGGTCCTTAAAGCAAAAGCCTCATGGAGGCCTTCGATCTGAGGAGGACATTGAGGGCTGGAGCAGGCCCAGAGGAGGGCAATGAAGCTGGGGAAGGGTCTGGAGAAGAGCTCTGGTGAGGAGCAGCTGAGTCCAGCCTGGAGAGGAAGAGGCTGAGGGGAGACCTTTGGGCTCTCTGCAACTCCCTGGAAGGAGGTTGGAGCCAGGGGGGTGCTGGGTTCTCCTCCCTAGTAACGAGTGATAGGATGAGAGGAAACTGCTTCGAGTTGCACCAGGGGAGGCTTGGGTTGGACATTAGGAACAATGTCCTGACTGCAGGAGTGGTCAGGGACTGGCAGAGGCTGCCCAGGGAGGTGGTGGAGTCCCCATGCCTGGAGGGGTTCAAGGAAGCTGTGGCCGCGGCGCTTGGTTCAGTGGCCGTGCTGGGGTTGGGTTGCTGGTTGGACTGGGTGACCCTAGAGGCCTTTTCCAGCTGAAACAGTTCTGTGGTTGTATGATTTCCAGGGCAGCACACAGGCTTCAGTGGCTTCTCTGCTTCCTTGGGAGCCTGCTCTCTGATTGAAAGCCTGCTGGGTGCTGTGAGCCTCCCTCCGTCGGGGCTGGCGGGCTCGGTGGGATGCTTCGCCTTACCTGCTGGCAGTGTGGAGAGCCTGGGCCAGCAGCCCGTGGAGGAAGCAGCTGTTTTCCACTGCTGAGATGTATTTTTAACCCCAAGTGAATGGGAGCATTGCTCTGGGCTGGGCAGCTGGAGGCTGAGTGAAGAACCACCTGGGAGCCCTTCCTGCCCGGCCCCGGAGCCGCTGCCGCCGGCGTTCCCTGCGGCCGTGAGCAGCCCTGGGTCCGTGCTGGGCCTGGCTGAGCTCCCCCCTAAGGCAGCTTCTGCTCCTCAGCAGGCTGCAAGAGTTGGGGCTGGTCAGGCTGGAGAAGAGAGAAGGCTCTGGGGAGACCTTAGAGCAGCCTTCCAGTACCCAGAGAGGCTACAAGAAAGCCAGGGAGGGGCTTTCGACCAGGGCTGGGTGTGATAGGATGAGGGGGGATGGATTGAAGCCAGAAGAGAGGAGACTGAGACTGGAGATGAGGAAGAGATTCTTGGCAGTGAGGCTGGGGAGACACTGGAGCAGGTTGCCCAGGGAGGCTGTGGCTGTCCCCTCCCTGGAGGTGTTGAGGGCCAGGTTGGATGGGACCTTGAGCAACCTAGGCTGGTGGGAGGTGTCCCTGCCCATGGCAGGGGCTTGGAATTGGCTGCTCCTTAAGATCCCTTCCAGCCCAACCCACTGCATGCAGCTCTGGCCACGCCGGTCCTGAGGGCTGGGGGTCCGGCTGGTGCCTCCAAAGCCCCCTCCGGCGCCCAGCCGCGGGTAGCGCTGCTGCGGCCCCGCCGCGCCGTGGGGCAGCCGCTGCCCGGCAGCAGGCCTCCCGAGGCTGCTCTCACCGGGCTTTGGTGTTCTTTTTGTTCCCCGTTCCTGTTTCTGCAGCTCCAGTTGCTGTGGTATCCAGGGAGCCCTCCTCCTTCTGCGGGAGATGCACGCCGGGCGTTGCTAAGGTCGCCTCCGCGGTAACATGCACATCCTGTTTACACCTTCAGCCGGAGAAGTTGGGCTCGGCTAGAGGCACCACTTCACCTGGGCAGCCCCCCAGGGCAGGGCCCCCAGCGAGCAGCCCCTCAGCAGCAGGACCCCCCCCCGAGGAAGGCGCTCTGCGGGAGCCGCCGGCCGGCGCCGCCCCCCAGCCGGCAGCATGACGAACAACGTGGCCGACCACCACCCTGCCAACTCGGTTGCTGAAGGCAACCATGAAGGGGACTTTGGGTGCTCCATGGTGGAGCTCAGGAACCTGATGGAGCTGAGGAGTGCTGAGGCAGTGGCCAGGCTCAATGACTCCTACGGTGGAGTGCAGAACGTCTGCAAGAGGTTGAAGACGTCGCCGGTTGAAGGTAAGTGGCCCTCCAAGCCTGGGAGGTGGTCCAGGCCCTGGGCTGGCTGCAGGGGGGTCAAGACTGGGTGACCCTTGGAGGTCCCTTCCAGCCCAGCCCATTCTGTGATCCCTGGAGGTGTTTAAGGCCAGGCTGCATGTGGCTCTGAGCAGCCTGATTGGGTGTGAGGTGTCCCTGCCCATGGCAGGGGGCTTGGAGCTGGCTGAGCCTTGAGGTCCCTTCCAGCCCTGCTAGTGGGGGATGTCCCTGCCTGCTGCAGGGGGAGTGGGACTGGAGGAGCTTTAGAGGTCCCTTCCAACCCAAACCATCCTGTGGCCTGCAAGGTGGGACTGGCTGCTGCCTCTGGCCTGGAGCCTGCAGGGTCTGAGGTGGTCCCTGGAGCCATGCAGGGTCTGAGGTGGGCTCAAAGGGTGGTCCCATTGCCCTGGGCATCCATGGAGAGCCTGGTGGGAGCTGGCTGCCTCTCAGTAAAAAGCTGATTTGAGGAAGAGGAGGAGGAGAAAGAGAGAGAGAAACATCCTGGGGAGGTTCCTGCATCCCATGGGATGATGGAGCTGAAGTGGGCTGTGGGCAGGGGTGAGGAGCTGATGGGGGGCATGGCTGGGGGGGACCCTTCCCAGCTCTGCTCTCCTCCCTGCTGGTCAGCAGCAGCTTGTGCCCTGTTTAATGATTGACCTGCTGCAGGGGGGTGGGGGAAGGAGAGTGCAAAGGTTGGAGAGTGCTGGGGAGGTGGCCAGGCTGCCTGGGGCTCCTTTGCTGGCTGTCAGCATCCCAAGCAAGTGACAGGCAGCATGTCCCCAGGGGGCATCACTGCTGGGGGGGGCTGCATGCAGGTGTCCCCTTGACCTGCTGGGCACCCCCCCTGGCTGGCTGCTTCTGAGCACCACCAGCTTGAGCAGTGGCCATGCTGCTTGCCTGTGAGGGCCTTCCTGTGGTGGGAGGAGGTCACCTCTCCTCCTCAGGGTCTGGGCTGGCTTTCTGGGGTCCCCCTTATCAGTGAGCAGGGGGCTGATGGTGCAGAGTGCCCTTGGGTGCCTTTGCGCCCCTGCCTCGGCCTTTGAAGGGGTATGGTGGGGTGAGAGCCCCTGCTTGCCGTGCTGGAGGCCTCCCTGGCAGGCTGCAGCCCTGTGGGGGCTGCCTGGGGTGGGGGCTGTGGCTGGGGAGCCTGGGGCTCGCCTGGGGCTCGCTGGTTTCCCAGCTGGGAGCGGCGGGAAGGGAGACAATCTCGGGATGTCATTAGAGGGGGGGGAGCCCCGGTGGAAATACCAAGTCCAGGTCACAAAACAATGTGGTTTGACCCTGCCAAAGTGGGAGTGAGCTCCAGGGGGGTGGGAGGAGGAGGAGGGGGGTGGGAAGTGACCCCGAAAGGCTCTGCCTCGGCCCCGCGGCTCTTGCTGAAGGCAGGGGGCAGGCAGCTGCCCTTCCATCCCGGGCACTGCTGGGTGCTGCAGCTTCTTCCTGCAGTCCATCCCTGCCTTGGGATGGAGGGGAGCTTTGCTGCCTGTCCCAAACCCTCTTCTGTTGAGCCCTGGGAGCAAAAATAAAGGGACACTTCCTACCAGCTGGAGTGACAGCCCTGTGGCAGCTCTGCCTGGTCCCCTTGTACTTGGCTCCTGCTGTGCCAGGCTGAGGGAAGCCCTGGCAGGTTGGCAAGCTGGGAGCTTGTCCTCTGCCTTGATGTGTCCATAGCCTAACCCCATCCCAAGCTGGCACAGCCTGGCCAAAGCCTGGGACCTTCTCTGGGACCCTGGGCACTGGGTGCATGCCCAGCTCTGGGTTGCAGCAGGCAGCCCTGGGCAGATGCTTGTGCCCATCCCTCTGCTCATTGTGCCACTGGGATGGGGGCACAGCTCTGGCCACCTGTGGGCAGGGACCACTTGGCTCTGTCCTCTTCCTGGTGTCCCCAAAGGAGGCTGCAGGGCACAGCAGTGCCTGCCCCACTGTGGAGCACAGCAGCCTGTGGCAGGCAGCACCTGGAGCAGTTTGGTTCCACCTGGCTGCATGTGGCTCCTGCCCCTTGGTGCTGCAGCCCTGGCATTGTCCTCACGGGACAGATGCTGGTCCCCCTCAGGGGCTGCCTTGTCCCTGAAGGGCACCTGGGGGGTTGCCCTGGTGGTGGTGCCAGCACCTCAAGGCTGTGGTGGTTGGAGCTCCACACACAGAGAGGTCCTCACCAGTGCTGGGGATCTGCTGGGACCTGCTGCTCTGGCTCTTGCCCTAGAAGATGTCATTGGACCTCAGCTCCTTCGGGCTTCTTCCAGAGGGGCTTGGTGCTGGGGTGGGCTGCTGCTGGGGGCTGGCTTTCCACCACCTCCATCAGTCCTGTGGCCCAGCTGGGTCAGGCAGGGTGAGGAGGGGAGCAGGGTGGTGGAGCTCGGATGAGTCACCCATTTGAGAGTCTCCCTTCCTGGTGTCCCTTGGGTGACAGTGTGAGCAAACACCACCCTGACTCACTGCCTGCTGGAGGGGCTGTGGGGAGCCTGCCCTGGGGGCTCCTTGCCTGAAGGCTTTGCCCCCCCCCCAGAAGCAGCTTTCCCAGCCTGCAGTTCCTCTCCCTCATGAAGGACTGGTGACTGCAGAGGGCTTTCTTCTGCTGCTGTCACTTGTGGCCTCCATCCAGGCTTCCTCACCCACCCCCCTCCACTACCACCCCCTGCAAGTGGCAGCAGCCCAGAGCCATGGTAGGGGCCTGGGCTGTGTGCCCACAGCTGCTGCTCTCTGCAGCCCCCCTTGTGCCACCCCAGGGAACCTGAACCCTCTCTCCCTGCACCTTTCCCAGCTGCCCCAGGAAGGCTGGGGGCAGCCCTGGGGTCATGCCCACGGCTGGGATGTGGGTTTTGGAGGGGCCAGCTCATGCCCCGTGGCAGCATCCCCATGCGGAGCGTGTGTGTGCCTGGCACGCCTGCCCCCGGCCCGGGCCGTGCCAGCCTGCCCTCCCCACGCTGCCATGAGTCAGGCCGAGGTGCTTTAGCCGTTTTTTCCGTGCACTGGGCGGGAGCTGGGGCTGGGAGATCCCAGGATCCTGCTGCCTCGTCACAGCTGGGTGGGGACAGCCTGGCGGCGCCGCCAGCCCCCTCCCTGCGGCCCTGCGCGGCCGGCGCGGGGGGAATGGGACTCATCCTGCTGCTGCTTCCTGGCTGGGATGAGAGGCAGCTGGTGGGGAGGTGTCCCACGAGTGCCGGAGCTTGGGCCCCTCAGGAGGGCATCGCTGCCAGGCTGCTCCAGGCACCGGGATGTGGCCGGGGCTGGGTGTTGGTGCTGCCTGCCCGGTGCATCTCGGGAGCTGGCAGGGCCCCACAGCCCATCTTAAGGTGGAGAACTGGGGTGCTGAGCTGGGGCTGGGCACGGGGGTGCCGAGAGGGGGGGGGGACACCCCCTCAGCTTTAGAACGGCTTTGGAGCAGGGGGTGACAGGAGAGACCATGGGGACAGTTCCCAGCTCCCATCCCTGGCTCATGTCCCAGGATGGGAGAGCTGCCAAGGCCCTTGCTTGGTGTTCTGCTTCCCCCTTTTAGGTTTGGGGGTTTTGCTTTCCCCCCTTTTCCCTTCTCTTTTCCCCCCCTCTTGCTCCCCCCCCCACCTTTTTCCCTTCTCTTTTCCCCCCCTCTTGCTCCCCCCCCTTTTCCCTTCTCTTTTCCCCCCTCTTGCTCCCCCCCAGCCCCTGCCCTTGCCGTGCGCAGCCACAGGAAGCAGCAGCCCCTCAGGGCTGTCCACCTCCTCTCCTCCCTCCCTCCACCCCCATTCCGGCCGGACCAGCCCGGTTCCTCCTCCACCGGCCGCCCGCGGGGGCTGGTTTGGCCTCGCCGCCCCCCAGCCGGTGCCCGCGGGGCCGCACGGCGCTCGGAGACTCTCCCGCGGCGCGGGGCGGCTGCCGGGGCCGGCGGCCGCCGCTCCTCGGCGCTGGCAGGAGGAGAGGGATCAGGTGGCTCCGGCAGCTCCGAGCGCTGCCGGCGGTGCCAGATTCACGGCTAATTTGATGCAGCATGTAAACAAGCTGCCCGGTGCCAACTGGCATTAACTGGCACTCGGGCGCTCGGCGAGGCTGCGGCGCCGGGCAGAGGTGGCTCGGGGGGTTTCAGAGAGTGCCTTGGGGGGTTAGAAAAGGACCTCTGGAGTTGATTTCAAGCCCCCCTGGCCAGAGCAGGATCAGCCAGGGCAGGTGACACAGGAATGTGTCCAGATGGATCTGGGAAGCGTCCAGAGACTCCACAACCTCTCCGGGCAGCCTGCTCCAGGGCTCTGTCACCTTCACAGCGAAGTTCTTCCTCCTGTTGAGGTGGAGCCTCCTGGGTCCCAGTCTGTCTCTGCTGCCCCTCACCCCGTCCCAGGGCACCACTGATCAGTGGTGGGTTTGCCCCAGCCCTGCCCTGCCCCACCAGCTGCACATCTGCTGCCCCATGGCTGTCAGGACCCCAGCCCTGCCCTGCCTGCACCCTGTGCCTCCCACCCTGTCCAAGCGGCTCCTCGTGGGGGTCCCGCTGGTGCTGGGGGGGGGGTTAGCGGTGGGGTTTGTCCTCATCCTCATCTCTCCCCTCTCCAGGCCTGTCTGGGAACCCCACTGACCTGGAGAAGAGGCGGCAGGTCTTCGGGCAGAACTTCATCCCTCCCAAGAAGTCCAAGACCTTCCTGCAGCTGGTGTGGGAGGCCCTGCAGGACGTCACGCTGATCATCCTGGAAATCGCAGCCATAATCTCCCTGGGCCTCTCCTTCTACCACCCCCCGGGGGGGGGACAATGAATGTGAGTCGCTGGGGGCCCTGTGCCGTGCTGTGGTGCCCGATGTGGCACCCTGCCGAGCTGCCAGCCCTGTGGGAGCGAGGCTGTGCCTGCGGGTGCTGCCTCTGGAGGGTCAGCCTGTGGGTCTCCCCCCACCCTCAGCATGGTGCAGGTGGAGCTGGGGCTACTTCTGCTCAGCCTTTAGCTGGTGGCTTCCTGCCATCCCTGGGGGTCCTTGGTGTGGTCCCCTCCAGGGACTTGCACTGGTGGGTGTGTCTGGGTGCAGCTGGCACCGTGGCATGCTCCTTGTGCCCCCTGCCTCTCCGAAAGGTGCTCAAACAGAGAGGGACCTGGGGGTGCTGATTGACAGCTGCCTGAACACGAGCCAGCAGTGTGCCCAGGGGGCCAAGAAGGCCAATGGCATCCTGGCCTGCAGCAGGAACAGTGTGGCCAGCAGGAGCAGGGAGGTCATCCTGCCCTGTGCTCAGCACTGCTTAGGCCACACCTTGAGTCCTGTGTCCAGTTCTGGGCCCCTCAGTTTAGGAAGGACATTGAGAGACTTGAAGGTGTCCAGAGAAGGGCAACAAGGCTGGGGAGGGGTCTGGGGCACAGCCCTGGGAGGAGAGGCTGAGGGAGCTGGGGTTGCTGAGCCGGGAGAAGAGGAGGCTCAGGGGAGACCTCATTGCTGTCTACAACTACCTGAAGGGAGGTTGTAGCCAGGTGGGGGTTGGTCTCTTCTCCCAGGCCCCCAGCACCAGAACAAGAGGACACAGTCTCAAGCTGCACCAAGGGAGGTTTAGGCTGGAGGTGAGGAGAAAGTTCTTCCCAGAGAGAGTCATTCACCATTGGGATGTGCTGCCCAGGGGGTGGTGGAGTCACCGTCCCTGGAGGTGCTCAAGAGGGGACTGGAGGTGGCCTTGGTGCCATGGTCTAGCCATGGGGTCTGTGGTGCCAGGGTGGACTCGATGAGCTTTGAGGTCTCCTCCAACCTTGGCGATACTGTGAGACTGTCTCCTAGCTGGCTGTGTGCAGGGGGCCGGGGGCCTGCCGGTACCGATGGGTCTCCTCCTCCTGCAGTGTGTGGCCAGTCCACCGGGGGCGTGGAGGACGAGGGCGAGTCGCAGGCCGGCTGGATCGAGGGCGCAGCCATCCTCTTCTCGGTGATCATCGTGGTGCTGGTGACAGCCTTCAACGACTGGAGCAAGGAGAAGCAGTTCCGGGGGCTGCAGAGCCGCATCGAGCAGGAGCAGAAGTTCACTGTCATCCGCAAGGGGCAGGTGATCCAGATCCCCGTGGCCGAGATCGTGGTGGGAGACATCGCCCAGATCAAGTACGGTGAGTGGGGCTGCTGCTGCCCGGCCCCGGGCCCTCCCCCGGCCCTCCCCTCTTCCTCCTCTCTGCTTGGCCTTGTTGGCTCCTCCAGCTGCTCTGCCTTTGAGAGCTCTGGCCGAGAAAGCCAACAGCAGCCTGGATCAGCAGGTGTGGGCAGCAGGAGCTGGGGGCTGACGCCCTGTGCTCAGCGCTGCTGAGCCCACACCTGGGACTGGGTTGAGTTTGGGCTCCTCGCTCCAAGGAGGACGTTGGGGGGCTGGAGTGGGCCCAGAGAAGGGCAAGAAAGCTGGGGAAGGGTCTGGAGAATCAGGGCTGGGGAGGAGCAGCTGAGGGAGCTGGGGGTGTTGAGCCTGGAGAAGGCTGAGGGAGACCTTGCTGCTCCCTACAGCTCCCTTGGAGGAGGCTGGGGACAGGTGGGGCTTGGTCACTGCTCCCCAGGAACAAGTGAGAGGATGAGAGGAAATGGCCTCAAGCAGCCCCAGGGGAGCTTTAGGTTAGATATTGGAAGAAACTTCTTCCCTGAATGGGGTCTGAGAGCCTGGCCCAGGCTGCCCAGGGAGGTGGCAGAATCCCCAGCCCTGGAGGTGTTTCAGAGCCACGGAGATGTGGTGCTGAGGGCCGTGGTTGAGCCCCAGCCTCAGCAGAGTCAGAGAATGGTTGGAGTGGAGGAGCTCAGAGGCCTTTGCCAGCCAAGCAGTTCATGGCTCTGTGCTTTTCTGGTGCATGGTGGCCAGGAGTGATGTCCTTGCTGCTGAGCACAGTGAGGAGATGTGGCCCTGGGGCTAAACCAGGTCCTGCTCCTTGTTTCCCAGGGGCTGTGTTCATCCCATGCAGCTCCCCTCAGGAGGGAGCTTGGTCCAGCCTGGTGTTTGTTTTCACACAGGGCTTTTTCCTTCCTCAGCAGGTGGCTGGTGGCATCATGCAATGTTTTTGGGTCTATTTTCTGTGCTACCAGGAGGCTTTGGGAGGGATGTGGAGTTGATTCAGGAGAAGCAGATGGGTGAAGCGCTGTCTGGTGGAGCAAAAGCCCTCCCAGCAAATGCTTTCCTACGTCAGAGGAGGTTTTGGAGCTATTGGGTGTCACTTTAGATGCCCATCTGGCTTCTGCCACCCATCTGTTGCTTCTCTTCCCTCTAGATCTGGGCTGAGGCTGAGATTTGAGTCCTTTGGCTGTCACATGAAGCCTTCTGCTGGGGTGGGGTGGGCAGGGGTGAGCTGTGACTGCCCAGGCTGGGGCTGATCATGCTCTCTGCTCCTCTCCTAGGTGATCTCTTGCCAGCAGATGGGATCCTGATCCAGGGCAATGACCTGAAGATAGATGAGAGCTCTCTGACCGGGGAGTCCGACCAGGTCAAGAAGTCTCTGGATAAAGACCCGATGCTGCTGTCAGGTGAGGGGGGCCCTGCTGGGCAGGGCTGGGCAGCTGGCTGCTCCTGGTGGTGAGGAGGAGATGTGGGGTCTTGCCTCACTGTGGCCTTCCTGCTGTGCCAGGTACCCACGTGATGGAGGGCTCTGGCCGGATGGTGGTGACTGCTGTGGGCATCAACTCCCAGACCGGCATCATCTTCACTCTCTTGGGGGCAGGAGAGGGAGACGAGGAGAAGAAGGTGAAGAAAGGTAAGGAGATCCACTGGACCTGCTTCTGCCCACCTCCTGCCTTTCTCCCTCTGCTGGGAAGCATCCACTGGTGTGCCCCAAGCTGTGCCCCCCGCTGTGCCCCACGGTTAGTGCCTGAGGTCCAGGCGGGTGCGGTGAGCTCTCACGGTGGCAAGGTTGAGGGCTCCCTTCCTGCTGCTCCTTCACCTGCAGCGTGGAGGGGCTGCTGCCTGAGGACAGGCCCCCAGGCACCCTCTGCTTGTGGGCATGGCTCCAGCTCTCTTCTCCAGCCTGGAGCTGCAGGGCTGGGGGGAGTCAAGGATCAGAGGCAAAGGCAGTGGGTGCCCACCCTGTGGTGGGAAGGTGAGTCCTGGCTGTCCACAGGATGTTCATAGCCCATCCAGAGCCTTGAGGACTTTGCTGAAGATCTCTGCTGGCATCCCCTGAGCTCCCTGGGGAAGGGGGCGAGGTGCAGAGGATGGCAGGAGGCAGAGGAGGGTTTGTGTGCTGGTGGTGAAGGGTGGCTGAGCAGGCTGAGGTGTTCCTGGGCATGCTGGGACTAGAAAGCTTTCTTGTCTCAGCTCTTGCTGCTTGTTCCCCTGCTCTGTGCCAGCTGTAAAGCCAGCAGCAGTGCTGCCAGGCTTGGGAAGCTCCTGCTCTCCGTGTCCCCACAGCTCTGGGCTCGCTGGGAGCAGCCATGAGGAGCTGGCAGGAGGCAGCTGCTGGCTGGCATCGCTGGCTGTGCCAGAGAGCCCTTTCCAGGAGGTGGTGCCAGGCTTGCTGGGTCTCTCCTGGCAGCAGTTCTGACTCTGGGCTGCCTGTGTGCTGGGTGTCTCCAGCTCTGCTCGCCCAGGGGGTTTGGTGGCTGTGGAGCTCTCAGGATCTGGGTGCCAGCTGGGAGGTGGGAGTCTGGGATGAGACATGGGAATGGCACTGCTGTGGGAGCTGAGCTGCAGCTCAGCAGGCAGCAGCCTGCAGCCAGCTCTGGCACTCAGCCCCGTGGCAGCCCCAGCTCTGAGCCTGGTAGCCCTCAGCATGGGAGCAGAGTGGGGCAGGAGGCTTTCATGTGCTGAGGGATGGGGGAGAATCATGGGATCATTTAGGCTGGAAGAGGTCATTGAGGCCAAGCCCTACCCCAGCACTGCCAGGCCACCACTGACCTGTGGCCCTCAGCACCACATCTCCAGGGCTTTGAAACCCCTCCACCACTGCCTTGGGCAGCCTGGGCCAGGGCTTGACAACCCTTTTGGGGAATAAATTGTTCCTCATGTCCACCCTGACCCTCCCCTGGTGCAACTTGAGGCCATTTCCGCTTGTTCCTTGGGACCAGAGCCCAACCCCCACCTGGCTCCAGCCTCCTTTCTGGTGTAGAAACCCCTTGGCACTTGAGGCTTGTTGGGTCTGCAGCCTCCCTGTGCTGCTCATGTTGTAGAGGCATGCTGGGGGCCCCCCAGGTGCAGACTGTGCTCAGCTCAGACACGGGGGGCAGAGCCCCCAGCTCTTCCCACAGCTGAGGGCAGGTCTGTGCCTCCTGGGTGGATCTGCTCACACCTGATGGCAGCAGGAGGTAGGGGCACCCATGCTCGGCATGTGCTGCATGGAGGTCAAGCTCTGCCCCATGGTTTCTTGTCTCAGAAGGTCTAGGACAGCACTGGAAGCCCTGTCAGGGGCTTTGCAGTGAGAGCTTTGCAGCTGGGGAAGTCTGGAGCCTGGGGCAGGCAGGGAGCTCCGGAGCCGCCTCAGTGCTGCGAGCTGCAGGTGGTGGTGCTGGTGGCAGCAGGCTGCTGAGCCCTGCGCCTTGGATGCTGCTGGAGCTGTGCCTGGCCCCTGGGAGCAGGGCTGTCCCACCAGCCAGCTGCTGAAGGTGGTGGCTCCAGGTGCTCAGCCCTCCACCCTTTCTCTCTTTGAACAGGTAAAAAAAGTGGAGCCCCTGAAAATCGCAACAAAGGTAACCAGCTCTCATCCTTTGAACCAGCACCACACTAACTACTGAGCATTCCTCCTTCCTTCCTTCCTTCCTTCCTTCTTCTCCTCATCAGTCTGTGCTCTCTGCTGCTGCGGCAGGACTCTCGCCTCGTTGTCCTGGGAGAGGGTGCAACGGTCCCGTGGCTGCCGGCCCTGCTGTGCCCTTGGGCTGCAGAGCTGCCCTGGGGCTGGGCAGCTCTCCTCATCGCCCCTGTCCGGAGCAAAACCTCTGTGCAGGGAGCAGAGGGCTCCTCCAGAGGCCTGGACCGCAGGCAGGGCCTCCCTCTCTTGGGGCACGCTTAGAATCATCAAGGCTGGGAAAGCCTTCTGGGATCATCCAGGCCGACCCCACCGTGGCCCCAGGTGCCACAGCCACGGCTTTCTTGGGCACCTCTGGGGATGGAGACTCCTCCACCTCCCTGGGCAGCCTGGGCCAGGGCCTCACCACCCTTTGAGGACAGAATGTTTTCCTCCTATCCAACCTAAGCCTCCCCTGGCTCAGCTTGAGGCCTTTCCTCATTCCAAACCTCCCGCTGCCCATTTCCTCTCCTCCAACCTCGCGCTGCCATCCGCCACCCCCACGAGCTGGTGGCCCTGCAGCACTTGGGAGCCCAGCAGAAGCAGCCCCTCTGCAGGGGGGCATGGCTGAGGGCAGGGATCTGGCTCCTCTCCTGCTCTTCCCAGGACAGAATGTGCCCCAGGGCCTGGCCGACGTGATGCTTGCACCCTCTCCCCCCATGGCCTCGACTCCGTGAGCGTCTCCTCGCCAGTGTTTCTCACACTGTTCTTTGCAGGCTGTGGAGGAAGCCCATTTCTGAAGCCCATTTCTGCCCCTCTCTCTCCACCTCCTTCTCTTTCTCTCTCTCCTCTCAGCAGTTTGAGTTTGCCTCCTTCCCGTCAGCCTGTCCGGGTGCTTGTTGTGTCGTCTCGGGTCTGTTGTCACCGTGGAGCTGTCCCATGTGGAGCTGCTGTGGGCTCCAGGGTGTCTCAAGCCATCGAGGGGCAGCAGCTGGGAGGAGGAGGGGAAGGGTCCCAGGGTGCCCTCAGGCAGGGTGTAGACCTTCAGCTGGACTAAACCAACTGAAAGCTTGGCTGTCTCAGGTCCTCAAACCGTGCTGGATGACTCAGGGCTGGGATCAAGGAGCTGGCTCCCTCCTCTTCAATCTCCATCTGAATCTCTAACAGTCCCCCTCCATCTCACCCCCTCAGCTGCTCCCCTGGCAAGTGATTCCTGCTGAGCTGCCCACAGGGCACTGGGGGGGGAGTGGGGATGCTCATCAGGGAGCTGGGGGAGACTGGAGCCCTCACTGGGCTCAGCTCAGACTGCTGTAGGGTGCAGAGCAGCCTGCGGGGGACCCGCCTCCGCCCCAGAGCTTGGCCAGGAGGTTTCCTGCTGTGTTGCCTTAGAGGTGTGAGCAGTGGAGAGGTCACATCACCAGTGTCAGCCCTGAGGATCCTTTCTCCTTGGGGCTGGGGGAGGTGGCAGCAGGCTGCCCTGTAGAGAGGCGGCAGGGTCCCGGGGCAGGAGGTTTCTGTGTGCTCGGAGGTGTGTGTGCTGGGGAGTGGTTCTGGTGCTGGGGTTTCTCTCTCTCCCACCACCACCCTCGTTCTCAGTGGTGTCCTCCAGGGTCCCCTGGTCTCTCTCCTCTTCACACGTGGTGTCTTGTTTTGCCCCGGGCTGTAGCTAAAACTCAGGATGGTGTGGCCTTAGAGATCCAACCCCTGAAGAGCCAGGAGGGGGTGGAAAACGAGGAGAAGGAGAAGAAGAAGGTGAAGGTGCCCAAGAAGGAGAAGTCTGTGCTGCAGGGAAGCTGACGCGCCTGGCGGTCCAGATCGGGAAGGCAGGTGAGTGGCAGCGGCCTGGCACGGGCTGTGGGCGGCGGCGGCGTGGGGGGAAGGGGCTCGGCCCCCTCCCAACGGCCCCCTCTCTGCCCAGGGCTGATCATGTCGGCCATCACCGTCATCATCCTGGTGCTGTACTTCGTGATCGACACCTTCGGGGTGCAGGGCCGGCCCTGGCTGGCGGAGTGCACCCCCATCTACATCCAGTACTTCGTCAAGTTCTTCATCATCGGCGTCACCGTCCTGGTGGTGGCCGTGCCCGAGGGGCTGCCCCTGGCAGTCACCATCTCCCTGGCATACTCCGTCAAGGTGAGGTGCCAGGGAGCTGCCTGCGGCGGGGGAGGGAGTTTGGAGGAGGGGGGAGGGAGTTTGGAGGAGGGGGGAGGGAGTTTGGAGGAGGGGGGAGGGAGTTTGGGAGCACATGAGGAGAAAACTCAGGGGGGCACAAGGAGGGAAGGAGCTTGGGGGGGCATGGGAATTCAGGGGGGGCACGGGAGGAGGGAGTTTGCAGGGGGGGCACGAGGAGGAGGGAGTTCAAGGGGGGGGCAAGGAGGGAGTTCAAGGAAGAGGAGGGAAGGAGGGAGTTCAGGCTTTTGGCCCTGACCTTCCCTGGCCTCGATGCCTGCTGCAGAAAATGATGAAGGACAACAACCTGGTGAGGCACCTGGATGCCTGTGAGACCATGGGCAACGCCACTGCCATCTGCTCGGACAAGACCGGCACCCTGACCATGAACCGCATGACCGTGGTGCAGGCCTACGTGGGGGACACTCACTACCGCCAGATCCCCGACCCCGAAGCCATCCTGCCCAAGGTGCTGGACCTCATCGTCAACGGAGTGGCCATCAACTCTGCCTACACCTCCAAGATCCTGGTGAGCTGCAGGACCAACCCCCCGAGCCTTCCCCTCCTGAGCAGCCCTGCAGCTCCCACCCCCCGAGCCTTCCCCTCCTGAGCAGCCCTGCAGCTCCCATCCCCGCCCCGAGCCTTCCCCCTCCTGAGCAGCCCTGCAGCTGCCACCCCCCCCGAGCCTTCCCCCTCCTGAGCAGCCCTGCAGCTCCCACCCCCCCCGAGCCTTCCCCCTCTTCCAACCCTGGCAATTCTCTGATTCTAAAGGACCTCAAGGATCCTCCGGTTCCAACCCTCTGCCATGGGCAGGGACACAGAATACAGAATTAACCAGGTTGGAAAAGACCTTTGAGATCATCAACCTATCACCCAGCACCATCTAATCAATTAAACCATGGCACCAAGTGCCTCATTCAGGCTCTCCTTAAACACCTCCAGTGACGACTCCACCACCTCCCTGGGCAGCACATCCCAAGGCCAACCTCTCTGTCTGTGAAGAATTTCTTCCTGACACCCAGCCTAAACCTCCCCTGGCACAGCTTGAGACTGTGTCCTCTCCCTCTGTCACACTAGATCAGGTTGCTCAGAGCCACATCCAGCCTGGCCTTAAAAGCCCCCAGGGATGAGGCTTCCACCACCTCCCTCCTCCTGAGCATCCCTGCAGCTCCCATCCCGAGCTCTGGTGCTGAGTTTCTTCCCCCTCCTGCAGCCGCCCGAGAAGGAAGGAGGTCTGCCCCGGCAAGTGGGGAACAAGACTGAGTGTGCCCTGCTGGGCTTCGTGCTGGACCTCAAGCAGGACTACCAGGCTGTGAGGAACGAGGTGCCAGAGGAGAAGCTCTACAAGGTCTACACCTTCAACTCTGTGCGCAAGTCCATGAGCACCGTGCTGAGGAGCGGCGCCGGAGGCTTCCGCATGTACAGCAAGGGAGCCTCCGAGATCATCCTGCGCAAGTAACCGCCCCCCCCCCCCCTGCCCTCCCCCTGCCCCCCCCCTGCCCTGGTGACCTCCTGCCTGTGCCCCCCTCCTCTGCCCTGGTGACCTCCTGCCTGTGCCCCCCCTCTGCCACCACCCTCCTTCTGCCAGTCCTCCCCCAGCCCCTGCCGCTTAGTGTTTTGGTGCCCCCTGAAGCTGCTCTGGGAGCTGTAGGGCAAAGGGCTTCCAGGTGCTGTGGCAGGGAGGTGGCTGTCAGGGGGTGCTGCTCTGCAGAGCGTTTAAATCTCTCCAGTGGCTTTGGGGGAGCTGTGGGGAGCTGGGGGTGAGGCTGTGCCTGTTCTGCAGTGGGGGGAAGCTGGGGGGTGGGGAGGAGGTCGCTGAGCTGGCAGCAGGTACCACCCCTGGTCTCCCTCACCCTCCGTCCTGCTCCCTCATCAGGTGCACCAAGATCCTGGACAAGAATGGTGACCCCAGGGTGTTCAAGCTGAAGGACAGGGATGAGATGGTGAAGAAGGTGATAGAGCCCATGGCCTGCCACGGGCTGAGGACCATCTGCTTGGCCTTCCGAGACTTCCCTGCCGAGCCCGAGCCCGACTGGGACAGCGAGAACGAGATCCTGTCCGACCTGACCTGCATCGCTGTGGTGGGGATAGAGGACCCTGTGCGGCCAGAGGTACCTGAGCCTCGGCTCCCCCTGCTGCTCCTCCACCCCAGCCCCTTGCCTGGGCCAGGAGGCCTTTTCCCTGCCCCTCAGCACCACCAGCCCCTGCTGAAAGCACAGCAGCTCCTCCGCGGCCGCCCTGCAGTGCCACCCGCAGCTCCCTGCAGCTGGCATCGCTGCCCCACGCCTGGGCAAGGTGACCTTGCTGGCAGGCTGCTTCCGTGGGGACTTCTCCCCTTGCCTGCTAGCAGGGCTCTGTGCAGCAGCCAGACCTGACTCCGTGAGCAGTGGAAAGGAGAGGAGAAGGCTGGAGGGGATCTGACTGCTGGTTATAAATAACTTAAGGGGGGGTCAAAAGGATGGGGCCAGACTCTGCTCTGTGATGCCCAGGGACAGAACAAAGGGCAGCAGGCACAAGCTGGAACCCAGGAGGTGAAACTGCCCTGGTGTGAGGCTGCTGGAGGCCTGGAGCAGGCTGCCCAGAGTGGTTGTGGAACTTCCTTCTCTGCAGAGCTTCCAACCCCCCCTGGCCATTGTGCTCCTGGGCAAGCTGCTGTGGTGCCCTGCTGGAGCAGGGAGCTTGGACTGGATGAGCTCCAGAGGTCTCTTCCACTGTGCTGTGGTTCTGTGCATGGATACCTCACACAGGGGGTGTTGCAGAGGGTCCAGGCTGGGCTGATGTCAGTGGCTCCTCCCTCAGCTCACTGCCCTGCACAGGGGTGATGGGCAGCAGCTGGGCTAATGCAATAAACCCTCTGCTACCTGATTCTTGATTACATTTTGGAGCTTGCCCCTCGTGCTTCTGCCTTGCCTGCTCCTTCCCTGATTAGATGTTCAAGTATCTGGGGCTGGGAATTGCATTACAGATGCCCTGTCTGCACCAGCTCTGGAGGCCCTTGATTCAATTTGCTAATTCCTCACTAATATCCTCTTTCCCCACCACTCCCTAATGCATACAGCCATTAGTGCCACAACCTGCTGCTGGAGTGGGCAGGGAGGGGTGGGTGGGTGAAGTGCCCCTCTTGGGATGGGCTGTCTGGCCCTGCCTTGGCACCTAGCTCCTCTGGGTGCCAGGGAGGAGGCAGGGAGGTTGCCTTCCCCTTGGGACAGGGGCTGGAACAGCTCCTGCTGTCTGCTGGGGGAGCTGCTCTGGACTCACAGATGCGTGTGGCTGGAGCCATGGTGAGGGCAGGAGCAGCGAGCTGCTCTCTCCTCCAGTCCCTGATGGCTTCCCCCAGCACCCCAGGGATCAGTCAGGGAATCCCAGACTGGTTTGGGTAGGAAGAGACCTTCAGAGCTCATCTGGTCCAAGCCCCCTGCAGTCAGCAGGGACATCTGCAACTAGAGCAGGTTGCTCAGAGCCCCAGACCTGACCTGGAATGGTTCAGAGATAGAGCATCTCCCACCTCTGGGCAACCTGTGCCAAGGTCTCACCTCTCTCACTGCAACCCAAAAACTCCTCCTCCTGCTGTGCAGTCTCAATCTCTCTTTTCGCTTCAAACCATCCCCCCTTGTCCTGCCACAACAGGCCCTGCTCAACCAGTCTGTCCCCAGCTTTCTCCTGGGCCCCTCGAAGCACTGCAAGGCCGCCAGAAGGTCTCCCTGGAGCCTGCTTCCTGGGCCTGGCCTCAGAGCTGCTGCAGCCCAGGAGGCTGAGCTGCCTTTGGGGACCAGCTCTCAATTCGGTTCTCTTCCCCTGTGTCGGCACCGAGCTGAGCCAGGGCTGGGTGCAGGATCCTGACCCCTTCCAGGGAGGGTGGGAGGGCGGCTGCCTGGCTCCCAGGGCCGGCCCAGCCCTGACCCTGTCCTTTCCCAGGTGCCAGATGCCATCCTGAAGTGCCAGCGCGCCGGCATCACCGTCCGGATGGTGACAGGGGACAACATCAACACTGCCAGAGCCATTGCCACCAAGTGTGGCATCCTGCTGCCCGGGGAGGACTTCCTGTGCCTGGAGGGGAAGGAGTTCAACCGCCTCATCCGCAACGAGAAGGGCGAGGTGGGGGGCGCAGGTGGGGGGGCGGCGCCGGGGGGGTGGGGGGCGCGCAGGGCGGGGGGGGGGGGCGCAGGGCGCGGCGCGGGTGGGGGTGGCCTCCCCGCAGCACAGGGCACCGAGTCCTGCTGGGCTCTCCTCTTCTCCTTGGGCAACTGCAGCTGGCATCCTGCCTGCCCCGGTGCAAGGTGTCTCTGGCCACGGCAGGGGGGCTGGGACTGGGTCTTTGGGGTCCCTCCTGACTCGGGGCATTCTGTGACGTGTCTCCTCAGCCGGGGGCGGTCCGGCTGCTCTCCCCTCCCAGCTGGGCTTTGCTTTCTGGTGGGTGGAAGGTTTCTGACTCCTTGCCTTGTCCTGCAGGTGGAGCAGGAGCAGCTGGATAAGATCTGGCCCAAGCTGCGTGTGCTGGCTCGCTCCTCCCCCACGGACAAGCACACCCTGGTGAAAGGTGAGTGCCTGCTGCAGCTGCCCAGGGGGGGCTCAGCCTGCCCTGCCTGGCTGCTCTTCCAGCACCATCCATGCTGGGAGCCTGCTGAGCTGCTTGTCTCTGTTTCAGGCATCATTGACAGCACTGTGGGTGAGCAGAGGCAGGTGGTGGCTGTGACTGGGGATGGGACCAACGATGGCCCAGCGCTGAAGAAAGCCGACGTTGGGTTTGCCATGGTATGGGGGTGGAGGGTGGGAGGCTGATGGCATTCTTGGTCCTTCTCAACACCAGATGGTCTCTGGGCTGGGGAAACTCTTTGCATTTTGAAGTAGGAGCCCTTTGGAGGTTTGCTTTTCGTTCTCATGACCTTGGGAGGAGCAAAAAAGATCTTCAGACGTCGTCAGGGGAAGAGTTCTTCTCTTTGAGGGGGGCAGAGCGCTGGAGCAGCCTTGCCCAGGGAGGTGGTGGAGTCTCCATCTCTGGAGGCATTTCAAAACCCACCTGGATGTGTTCCTGGGTGACTGACTCGAGCAGATCCTGCTTTAGGCAGGGAGGGCTGGAGCTGGATGACCCCCAGAGGTCCCTTCCACCATGCTGAGACTCTGTGATCTGTTGGGGCACAGCCAGTGGTGAGCTGAAGAGCTGCACTGACTCAGAGCCAGGCTGGTGTCTGCCTTTGGAGGCTTCACTGCTTCAGAGCCTCTGCTGTGGGCTGTGCTGCTGCAGCAGGACTCGCTGTGGACCCCAGGCCTGGCTCCAGCTCCCCTGGCCCCCACCACATTTTTTCTCCTGGGGGCTCTTTGAGGGAGGAAGCAGAGCTGGGCAGGCAGTGAGCAGGGAGCTGCCTGCCTGTGGTGGGTTGAAGTCTCCCCCAGCATTAACTTCAGCCAGAAGCAAATGAAGCTGTGTTGACAAGCAAAACCCACACTCTGCAGTGGAATGCAATGAGCCTGTACAAAGCACACAGGAGTCACAGTGGTGTGCAGATATTTACCAGTAGCAAATAGCATGGAAGCCCCCACCCTGGTCCAGCAGGGCAGGGAAGCTGCTCCACTGCCCCCCACAAAACCTCCCAGACCCCCCTGTACCTGAGAGAGGGGGAAAAAAGAGGAGCTGAGAGAGCAGCAGTGGGTTAGCTCATCTCCAAGCCAGGCAGAAGCACTGCTACCTCCTGGGTGAGGCAAAGCAGCCAAGGTCAGAAGAGGAAAGGAAGGGGAATGGAAGTGAAACGTGAAGAGTTGTTCTGATACAGCTTCTCTTACCCCAGACCCCCATCCAGTGCATTGGTTTGGAACAATCTTTTGCTTTCCTTCTTTGCACCCAGTACCCAGGGAGGTGGTGGAGTCACCATGCCTGGAGGTGTTCAGGAAGAGCCTGGCTGAGGCACTCAGTGCCATGGTTTAGTTGCTCAGGTGGTGCTGGGTGCTAGGTTGGGCTCGATGGTCTCTGAGGTCTTTTCCCACCTGCTTAATTCTCTTCTATTTATATTTCTCTGCTCAGAAACCTGCAGCTAAATTTTTTAGAGGCCTAGCCTCAAACTGCCACACTGCCTCACCCCCTGGCTTTCTCCCTGCTCCCCAAGGGCATTGCAGGCACAGATGTGGCCAAGGAGGCCTCGGACATCATCCTGACGGACGACAACTTCACCAGCATCGTCAAGGCGGTGATGTGGGGACGCAATGTCTACGACAGCATCTCCAAGTTCCTGCAGTTCCAGCTGACTGTGAACGTTGTGGCTGTCATTGTGGCCTTCACAGGAGCCTGCATCACGCAGGTATGGGGCTGCTGAGCTTGGCAGGAGGAGGAGGATGGGGGCAGCCCTGCGAAACAGGGAGTGGAGCGAGGGTGGGTTGGGTGGTGTTGGCCTCTTCTCACAAGTGGCTAGTGACAGGACAAGAGGAAATGGCCTCAGGCTGCTCCAAAGGTTTAGGCTGGGTGTTAGGAAGAATTTCTTGACTGCAGGAGTGGTCAGGGATTGGAACTGGCTGCCCAGGGAGGTGGTGGAGTCCCCACCCCTGCAGGTGGTCAAAAAAGCTTGTGGCTGTGGCACCTGGGGTCACGGAGGTGTTGGGTTGATGGTTGGACTGAGCGATTCACAAACTGCATCAGGTTCAGAGGGAACCTCAAAACTCATCTTGTCCAACACCCTGCAGGCAGCAGGGATGCCTCCAGCTGGAGCAGGCTGCCCAGGGAGGTGGTGGAATCCCCATCCCTGAGGTGGTCAAAAAGCTTGTGGTTGTAGCACTCAGGGCCATGGTTTAGTGGCCACGGAGGTGTTGGCTTGACTGACTGATTCACAAACTGCATCAGGTTCAAAGGGAACCTCAAAACTCATCTTGTCCAACACCCCTGCAGGCAGCAGGGACACCTCCAGCTGGAGCAGGCTGCCCAGGGCCACACTGAGTCTGACCTTCAGTGTCTCCAGGGATGGAGCCTCAACCACCTCCCTGGGCTGCCTGTCCCAGCGTCTCGCCACCCTCACTGTGCAGAGCCTCCTCCTGGTGTCCAACCTACACCTACCCTGCTCTGGTTTTGAACCATTGCTCCTGGTCCTATCACCACAGGACCTCCTGAGCAGCCCCTCCCCAGCCCTCCTGTAGGTCCCCTTCAGATGCTGAGATCTCAGAGGTCTGTCCGTGGGATGGCTGCGCTGCAGAGGTGGACTCAGCAGTGTGACGTGGCCACGGAAAGAGGGGGCTCTGGTGGTGTGTCACGTTCTCCCCCTCCTCTCTCTGCAGGACTCTCCTCTGAAGGCTGTCCAGATGCTGTGGGTGAACCTGATCATGGACACCTTTGCCTCCTTAGCCCTGGCCACGGAGCCTCCCTCCGAGTCGCTGCTGCTCCGCAAGCCCTACGGCCGCAACAAGCCTCTCATCTCCCGCACCATGATGAAGAACATCCTGGGCCATGCTGTCTACCAGCTGACCATCATCTTCACACTGCTCTTTGCAGGTGAGCTTGGAGACCCCAGCCCCTGCCTGCAGGCGTTCCAGAGGGGATTGGACGTGGCACTTGGTGCCATGGTCTAGCCATGGGGTCTGTGGTGCCAGGCTGGACTCGATGATCTTTGAGGTCTCTTCCAACCTTGGTGATCCTGTGATGCTGCCTCTCAGGGCACCTTGCCTCCCCTAGGTGTTGGGAACCCTTGCTGGTCCCCAGCTTGGCAACCTCACGCTGGCCAGGGCACAACTTGCTGAATGATGGATGGGAAGGCAGGGGGTGATGAGGGGATCTTGCTCTGGAGGTTGCTGGGTCAGGGTGGGGGTCGTCTTTAGTTGGGTGAAAATGGGGGTGGTCTCTTTTAGCTGGGCTGGGGATAGTCTTTCAGCTGGATCAAGGCAGGAGTCTTCTTTTAGGTTTGTCAAGGGGGTGGTCTTTTAGGTGGGGTTGAGTTGGGGGTGGTCTTCTAGCTGGGTCAGGGAGGCCTTTCATCCGGGTCAAGGTGGGTCATCCTCGGTTGGGTCAAGAGGAAGGATCTGCTTGTAGCTGGGTCAGTGGGGAAGCCTTCATCCGAGCCAGGGGCTCTTCAGGAAGAGGCTGGCATCCTCCCCCCAGCGCTGCGGGAGGGGAGGAAGGAGGAGGGTCTCCTCTCTCTTCCCCTGCTGATCTTCTGCTCCCTCCCTCCGCCCCGCCCCGCGCTGCAGGGGAGAGGTTCTTCGACATCGACAGCGGGCGGAACGCGCCGCTGCACTCCCCGCCCACCGAGCACTACACCATCGTCTTCAACACCTTCGTCATGATGCAGCTCTTCAACGAGATCAACGCGCGCAAGATCCACGGCGAGCGCAACGTCTTCGAGGCCATCTACCGCAACCCCATCTTCTGCAGCGTGGTGCTGGGCACCTTCGTGGCGCAGGTGAGGCCCCGGGAAGGGCCCTGCCTGCCTTGCAGGGACCTCCCCAAGGTCGTCCCCCCGCGGACTGGGGCAGTGCCTCGCAGCTCCTTCTCTCAGCTGAGCTGCTTTGGGGTTGTGGCTTCCCTCCATCAGGACTGCTCAGTCTGCTTTGGGGTTGTGGCTTCCCTGTCACCTTCAGAGAGTCCTCGAATGGCTGGGGAGGGAGCTCCCAAGCTCATCCATCCATGGATTGGGGCAGTTCCTCACAGCTCCTTCTCTTCACTGAGCTGCCCTGGATTTTGTGGCTTCTCTGTCACCCTCATAGGGTCTTGGAATGGGTTGGCAGGACCCTCCCAAGCTCACCCAGTCATGGATTGGGGCAGTTCCTCGCAGCTCCTCCTCTCAGCTGAGCTGGTTTGGGGTTGTGGCTTCCCTGTCACCTCATAGAGTCCTGGAATGGCTGAGGAGGGAGCTCCCAAGTTCATCCAGTCATGGATTTGAGGCAGTTCCTCACAGTTCCTCCTCTCAGCTGAGCTGCTTTGGGTTTGTGGCTTCTCTGTCACCCTCATAGGGTCCTAGAATGGGTTGGCAGGACCCTCCCAAGCTCATCCATCCATGGATTGGGGCAGTTCCTCGCAGCTCCTTCTCTCCACTGAGCTGGTTTGGGGTTGTGGCTTCTCAGTCACCTTCATGGAGTCCTGGAATGGGTTGGCTTGGAAAGGACCTTAAAGATCATCCAGTTCCAACCCAGCACCTCCCACCAGCCCAGGCTGCTCAAGGCCTCCTCCAGCCTGGCTTGAACACCTCCAGGAAGGAGGCAGCCACAGCCTGCCTGGGCAGCCTGTGCCAGTGTCTCCCCACCCTCAGAGTCAAGAATCTCTTCCTAATCTCCAGTCTGTTCCTCCCCAGCAGCTCCAACGTTCTGTTACCCTTCTCCAGCAGCTTCTTGCTGACACAAAACCTGAGTGCTGGGGTCCAGAGTGTGCTGGGAGGTGGCAGGGCTGACCTCTCTGGTGTCCTGTGAGGTCACTAGCCTAGATGTGAGGTCCCTGCTCCTGCCCCCTTCCCTGGGGCACCCTGCAGGTGACCTTTGCAGCCCCTGGAGCTCCCCAGTGTGTGACTTGCTGTCTCCTGCGCTGCAGATCATCATTGTGGAGTTTGGTGGGAAGCCCTTCAGCTGCTCTGGGCTCACCCTGAGCCAGTGGTTCTGGTGCATTTTTATTGGAGTGGGAGAGCTCCTCTGGGGCCAGGTAAGAGCCAGTCTGACCCCCCCGGGCCACGCTGTGCCCACAGCCCTGCCCCTGCCTTCCCCCTGCCCTTCCTCTCCCCACTGTTCATCCACAGCAGCCTTGCAGAGGGGTGAACCCCCTTGAGGCTGCTCCTCAGCGCCCCCCTCGCCCCCTGCTTGCTGTGGGGCACAGCCAGCGGTGGCACAGCTCTGCTGCATGCTGCTGGCTCCCGGCTGGGCGCCGGCAGCTCGCTGCTCCTCTTGGTCGAGGCCGGTGGTGGCTCCACCCCGCCCTGGCCTGCAGGCTAAGGAGCTGCTCTCTCCCTGCCTCTCCCTAGCTGATCTGCACTGTCCCAACCAGCCACCTGAAGTTCCTGAAGGAAGCTGGGCATGGCATCACCAAGGAGGAGATCCCAGAGGAGGAGCTGCCTGAAGATGTGGATGAGATTGACCACGCGGAGATGGAGCTGCGGCGTGGGCAGATCCTGTGGTTCAGAGGCCTCAACAGGATACAGACACAGGTATGGGCTGGCAGCAGCTGCCAGGGGCTCCTCCTCCCCTCTCTCTCTCTTTCTTCCTCTCTCTTTCTCTCCAGGAGCACTGTCTGGAAGGAGGTGACAGCTGCTGCTTGGAGGATGCTATCACCTTCTGGGCTAGACCTCTCTCACCACCTGTGCCTTGCTGGGTCTGCCCTGGGTGGGCAGCCAGGACAGTCTGGGGTGGGGGGAGGCTCTGATGCAGAGCTCAGCAGCCTGAGGCCAGGTGCTGGACACCTCCTACAGCAGAGGGAGGGAGCTTTAGGAGCTGGGGGGGCACAGAGCTGCCCAGGCTCTGCTCCAGGTGTGCAGTGAGCAGGTCAGCATCGAGGCTGCTCTTGGTCACTGCTGGGAGGCTGCTCCCAGTGAGGAATGTGCCCAGGAGGGACCTGCCTGGGTGAGACCCTCTCTGGTGTTGCTCCTCTCCTGCTCCCTGTCCTTCTCAGCGGCCCTTTGGCCCAGGGTTCTTTCCACCCTTCCCTGCCAGCTCTCCAGGCTCTTCACCTGGAGCTCCTGGCCCTGCAGGGGAGGAGGTGCCCTCTGGGAGCCTGGAGCCACAGCAGCTCTGCAGGTTTTCCTGTGATTCCTCAGTGACTTTTCTCCCCCAGGCTGCTGGCTGGGCAGGGCAGGAGGAGCTCCCTGCAGCCAGGTCACTGTTCCTCATCTTTCCTTGGGGCCTGGGCAGAGCTGCCCCACAGAGGAAAGGCTGCAGGCATGCAGGGCTGCTGTGTTAGCTTCCCTTCCTCTTCCTCTGCTCCTCCAGCCAATGGAGACAGCCAAACTGGCCCAGCCCCAGGGGCTGGAGTGAGCACAGCAGCTGTGCTGTGCCTTGAGAGCTCTGCTGCTCCTCTGTGAGCTCCTGCCTGATGGTTTCAAGGTGAGGTTCAGCCTTGCCTGCCTGGCCACTGAGAGTGGTGGTTGGACTCTCCTGGGGGCCCAGGGCACTGCTGGTGCTGCCAGCTTGCTCTGGGTCATCCCCTTGAAAAGGTGCTGGGAGCATTGGGCTGCCTGGGAAGTGGGCCCAGAGGTGTTGGAGGCCTGGGTGGCTGCAGTGGCAGCCACCAGCTGTGCTGCTGGGCTGGAGCCTGGAGACTCTGACTTGTGGTGGACCTGGGCTGAGGCAAGCTCCAGCAGCAGGAAGAACACTCCTGGGTGCTGGCACATCCTGGAGCCTCTGGAGCAGCACTTCCCCTGGCTGTGGGCAGCAGAGCAGCCAGAGCTGAGCAGCCAGAGCAGGTCCAACCTGAGCCCCTGGGGGCTCCTGCCCCAGCATGGTGCCCCTCAAGCAGGAGGCTCTTCCCCATGGGGCCAGCCTGTGCCCTGGGTGCATGTGGACCCCCCAGTGGAGGCAGAGCTGACTGGGGAAGGAGCCAAAGCAGTGTGTGAAGCACCTCCAGGGCGAGCTGGAGCTCCATGTGGCTCTGGAGGAGGTTGCCCTTCCCCAGGAGCCATATGGCAAAGGTGGGCAAGCTGCTGAGGCACAGGGCTGTGCCCTCTGCCAGCCTTGGGCTGATGGGCACAGCACTGGGGACAGCCCAGCTGCCAAGTGTCTGGGGAGCTGTGGTGGGGCCCAGGTGCTGCTCTGGCCCGGGTGGGTGCCCACTGGGGAGCTGTGGTGGGGCCCAGGTGCTGCTCTGGCCTGGGTGGATGCCCACTGGGGAGCTGTGGTGGGGCCCAGGTGCTGCTCTGGCCTGGGTGGATGCCCACTGGGGAGCTGTGGTGGGGCCCAGGTGCTGCTCTGGCCCGGGTGGATGCCCACTGGGGAGCTGTGGAGGGGCCCAGGTGCTGCTCTGGCCTGGGTGGGTGCCCACTGGGGAGCTGTGGAGGGGCCCAGGTGCTGCTCTGGCCTGGGTGGGTGCCCACAGGGCAGCTGTGGCCCACCACGGAGGCTGCTTCCCTGCTGCAGCCCTGCCTGGCCCTGCCAGCTCTGCTCCCAGGCCTGTGCAGAGCCAGGAGCCTGGCAGAGGCTGGGAGGGTGTCCCAGCACAGGTGGCTGCTGGAGGGCTCCTGCTGTGCCCCCCAGGATTCAGCCCCCCCGGGCTGTGCATCCCGGAGCCCTGTGCATCCCATCCTGGACCGGCCGCTGGCAGCTCAGCCCTCTGCCCTCTCTCTTCCTTGGCACAACCCAAGGGGTTTCCTCTCTCTCTCTCCCTCCCACCCACCCCCCCCAGCCTCTTGCCTGGGTGGTGGGCTGAGCCCTGCCTGCCTCCCCGGGCTGAGCAGGGCCGGGGCTGGAAGCTGACCTCTGCTGCCACAACCCCCAGCCCAGCGTGGGGGAGCGTGGGGTGGGCTCTCTCCTCCCTCTCCCTCCCCACCTGCTCCTCCTCTTTCCTTCCTGTCCTGCGTGTGTCCGCCCGACCTCCCTGCTCCCCTCCGGCCCTGCCCCTCTGCCCGGCTCCGCCCCGGGGCGATGCTATCTCACTCTCTGGTTCTTTGCAGATGGACGTAGTTTACACATTCCAGACCGGCGCCTCCTCTTTGCAGGGAGCCCTCAGGAGACAGCCTTCCATCGTGAGCCAGCACCACGATGTAAAAAATGTTTCTAGCCCAACCCATGTAGCTCTTTCCTCCGTCAATTCCACTCCCACCACTTCTGCTGTTGCTGCTGCTGCTGCATCTCCTCCTGCGGGCAGTGAGTGATAGTCTCTTACAATGCATGATTCTGATAACCACAGAGAGCACCTGCACCCCTAACCCAGCCTCTTCTCCCGCCCTCCCTCTCTCTTTCTCTCCCTCTCAACTTCTGACTCACACAAAGATTTCCAAGAGGAAGGATGGGGTGGGACAAGGGGGGGTCCCAACCCGACCCCAGCCCAGTAAAAGCAGAGTGGTTGTTGCTGTTGCACCTCTTAAGCCCTTGACCAATCCTCTGAGCAAGCAGTTGGCAAATCCTTCCCCACCCCATTCCTTGGTGCTTCCTCTGCTTTGGTTTTTGGGGGTGTTTTACCTCTCCTCCTCCTCCTCCTCCTCCTCCCCCTCCTGCAGGCTTGATCTCTGTGACTCCACCTCTTCAAGGGGTGCCGGAGCCACCAGCGGTGGCTCTGGCCGAGCAGAGCTCTCTGTGCACCAGCAGCTGCAAGCACTGCAGGACCCTGCCCCCAGCGCTGCTCCTCCCCTGCTGCCTCGGCTCTGCCCAGCCCCACCGTGCCCCAGGAGCGCAGGGCATGGGCAGAGAAGTTGCTTGACCAATGCTGTGAACCTGTTTGGAGGCACAGCAGCCACTCTGAGCTCCCAGGGAGCTGCTGGGACTGGCTGAGCCGTGCTGCCTGGGTGCTCTCTGCCCCCTGCGGGCAGCGCTCTTGGCTCCTGCCTTGGTCGGGAGGTTGGATGGTGCAGGAGAGCAGCTGGGGCTCAGCTGGCTGGTGGTGGCATCTGGGGGCTGCTCACCTGCAGCTCAGCCTCTGCTCTCAGAGCTGGCTTGTGGGCAGGCAGCCTCCCCTGTCCCACCTGCAAGCTTGCATGCCAGAGCTGAGCGAGCTCTCTGCTGCCCTGGAGCGCTGTGGGGGCAGCCCCAGGGCTCTGCTGGTGCCCAGCCAGGGCTGTGGGGGCAGCCCCAGGGCTCTGCTGGTGCCCAGCCAGGGCTGTGGGGGCAGCCCCAGGGCTCTGCTGGTGCCCAGCCAGGGCTGCAGCATCACTGCCCAGTTGCAGCAGCTCCTGCTCTGCCCACAGCAGGTCTGGGTGTGCAGAGATGATGCCACTCTCTGCATGCCAGGGGAGGTGGGCACCGTGGCCCTGCTGAAGGTCAGTGGCACAGCTGGGTCCTGGATCTGGCTGTGGGTTGGCAGGCTGCAGAAGAGGCCCTGTCTGAGTGTGAGCTCAGGGGCAGGGGAGCTGAGTTCTCTCTGCAGGGCTGTGAGGAGGCAGTGTGGCTCTCCTGGACCATTGGCCTCTTTGTATTGCACACTCATTTCCCCTCTCCTCCTCTGGGTGCCTTTCTGACCACCTTTCAGCCTCCCTGTGGGAGAGGAGAGAGAATTTCTGCTGCCTTTGTTTTCTCTCTCTCTCTCCTTTAGCTGACACTGATGCTTGGATTGGATCTGGGTTAACCTCAGTGTTTGTGGTCTGTTCCTGACTGCATTCTGTGCACCACCAAGACTTGCTAATGGGAGGAGAGCTGCTGAGAGGGGGTCTCAGGGCAGTGGGCCTGGGGGTACAAAACCAAAACACAGAGGGGTGGGTTTTTTTTGCAGTCTGAGGATGAATGTTCTCCCTGAACAGATAACTTGGAGAGCTTCTGCCCTTCCAGGCAGCCTTGACCAGAAGCTGAGCCAGGTCTCTCAAAGTCTTCCCTCTCTCTTCTCTGCCTGGACTTGCCTCTGTTTCCCTCTGCTGCCTCCCTTCCCTCTCTCTCAACGCTCCACTTCCCTCCGTGCAGATCGATGCTGCCCCTCTGTCTTCCACCCACACTCCTGTGGGATGAGGTCTCCAGGGCTGCTCCTCCCAGCCCCACCTGCTGGGCCCTGCTGGGGGCTGCTGGAGGAGAGGTCTCAGCGGTGACCCTCAGGAGAGGGCTGGCAGGGCTGAGCTGCTCTCCCTGGGGGCCTTACCCTGGGGCGTGAGGCAGCGGTGGAGCTGGGGCTGGCTTCCTGCAGATGCCATTCCCAGCTCTGTGTGGGAGCAGTGGGCTTTGCCCAGCACCTTGTGCTGATGCTGTGCAAGGAGAATCAGTGCCAGGCCTGCAGCTTGTGCAGGTTGGGAAAGGGTTGGGGTGCAAAGGAGGCCTGAGCCTGAGCAGGGGCAGGGAGGGAGGTGGCCTCCAGCTCAGCTGGGGCTGGATTTCATCTCTCTCTGCTGTGCCTGGCTCCTTCAAGAGACATTTCTGTGCTGCTAAGTTCCTTCTGATGAGGGAACAGCTGAATTAATTTCACAGCAGTTGCTGCCAGCAGTGCTCAAGTCAAAGGCAGGAAACCTGAGGAAGGCTGCAGCAGGAGTTTATTGGTGGAGCTGAGGGCAGGGATATGGTAGGTAGGGTTTGGACTCGGCAGTGCTTGAGAGGATGGGGCAGGGTGGGAGCTGCTTCCTCCTCTGAGCTGGGCCTGGCCTCTCCACCCAGTTGCCTTGGCTCTCCTGAGCTGGTGTGGCTTGGGTGTGCTTGGTTTCAGTTGGGTTTCCATGCTGCCCCTCAGGGCTCAGTGCTTTGCTGGTGCTTGCAGTGGCTGTTGCCAAGGTGTGGATGCTGAGCCTTGCTAGAAGGTGGCCTGCCTGGGGGCCTCCTCTGTCCTTGTGCACCCCAGCTAAGCACTGAATCCAGCCAGGAGCTTGCTGTGCTCCTTAGGGCAGCACACACAGCCCTGGATTTCTCTTCCCAGCTGCATCAGCTGCCCATTTCTGCAGGCCAGCTGTGCTCCAGCATCATGAGGGGGACTTGGTCCATGCTCATCTCCTCATGGGTGTCATCCAGCTCGTGTGTGTGGGTGTGCAGGAGCTGGTGGCTTCGTTTCCAGCTGGGATGTGCCAAGCCCATGCCAGGAGGGTGTCCCACTGCTGCCTCATCCCTCTGAGCAAGGTGCAGAGTGGGCTCAGAAGGGCATCCCTCCTGAGAGGAGAGCCCTGCCACGTCCTGCAGGCAGGACCTCCAGGGTTCCAGGCACAAGACTCTTCTTCAGCTGCTCTGGTGTGGTTTTGTGAGTGCTGAGACCAAAGCCCCTGAGGAGGCCCTTGCTGGTGGTGCTGGTTGGTGTCTTCCCTCCTGGCCTGCGTGCCAGCCCCAGGTGGACAGCTGAACCCAGCTCCTCTCCCCAGGAAGAGGATTGGCATCTCTCTTCCCTCAGCAGACCTGCAGCCCCTTGGCAAAGAAGTGGCAGAGCACAGGAGTCTGTATTTGCCTTGCCAGCTGGCCAGGGGATGTCTGAATCCTCCTCCCTCCAGCAGCTCTCCGCTGCCTCGGCCACAGCTGAGTGCTGAGGAGGTTCTGCAGGGTGCAGCGCAGGGATGCTGCCCAGGGGCAGCCCTCCTGTGGGACCTGTGGCTCTCCTCCCTTCTGGGAGCCAGCTTCAGCCCCCAAGGACACCACGAGGGCAGGCAGAGGACATGGGGGGGTTGGCTTCCTCTGGGAGTAGGTGAAGGCGGCTCAGGAGCAGCAGTGCTGCTTCCACGGGGCAGGAGGCACACAGGGCAGCTGGCACTGCTACAGGGAGGTGCCCCCTTCTTCCCAGTGCACCCAGCCCTGCTGAACTAAGGCCCAGAGTGGTCTGGAAGCCTTTCCCTCACAGTGGAGGAACTGAGCAGATCTTCTGGTTCCAGCTAAACTGCTGAACAGAGCAAAGGCTTCTGCTGCTCCCACAGAGCACTCCAGAGCTTGGGCAAGATGCTTGGCTCCTGCTGACAGCTTTGGTCAGTAGCTGCTTCCTCCCCAGAGGGAGGGGATGGCTCAGTTCAGCCCAGGAGGGTGTTGGATGGAGGGGGAACCTCTGAAGGGAAGCAGCTTGCTGGCTCTGGCCTGAGGAAGTCAGCAGGGAGAGCGTTGGTGCAGGCTGCAGTGGAGTTGCCCCAGGGATGGTTTGGAGTCGCTCTTGGCAGTGCAGTAGAAGGCAAAGTCACCTGTGAGAGCCCAGCAGCTCCCCCAGGACCTGGGGAGACCTTCAGCTGCCTGAGTTTGTTGGCTCTGCTTCAGGAGGCCACAGGTTGCATCACTCTCCTTCCACCCATGCCTTTGGACATCTCTCAGGGGGTCAGAGCCCCCTGTCCCCCGTGAGAGCTGCAGCCCTCTGCCTCACCTGAGGGGCACGTGGTGGTTGTCTCCTGCATGCCAGCACCTGCACTGGGGTGGAGAGGTCTGCTGCAGCCCCCTGGGCTGCCCAGATCTGCCACTTGTCACCCATCTGACCAAACAGCTGTGACTTGGCTGCCAGGGAGGCTGAGAGCTGGGGGAGTTGAAGCCTGGCTCTCCAGAGGAGCTGGAGGCAGCAGGGGATGCACTGCTAGCCACCCCCCAGCTTCTCTCCAGACCTCTCCCTTCCAGTGCCACGGAGGGAGCAGAGCCATACCCTTGGTCATCCACACCCAGGCTTTGGGTCTGCTTGTGACACCTTGAGCCTGGCCTTTGGGGGTGCTGCCAGCCCCTGGATTTCACAGGAGCAGTGTGTGGCCAGGCCCCCAAAGCCTGAGGTGGTTGTTGATGCAGAGCACCCCAAGGAAGGTGCCCTTGGGAGCCACTGGGGCTCCTGCAGCACGGAGCTGGTGTAGGAAAGCAGCCAGAGCTCCAGCCTGGGTCCAGGTGGCAGCTCTGTGTGTGGTGGGGGGAAAGAGAAACTCACAGGGCTCTGGCTTCTTGCATGTTCAGCTGGGGGCTGGTTTGGCCTGGCCATGGCATTCACTTGGAGCTGCTGCTTGATGTGGGCAACCTTGGCAACACCGTTTGGAGCCCCTTCCTGCCCCTGGGTCTAAACCTGCCCTAGAACACAGAGAGCTCCCACAGCTGAGGGGTGGTGGTGTTGTGGGGGGTGGGTTGGTTGGTTGCCTGGAAGTGAAGCTGCTGCCTGTCTAACTCACCTCTTCCATCCATCCATCCATCCATTGACTGTTGTCGTTGTTGGTTTGAGTTGTAGTTCCACCTCCTTGTCCTCGTCCACGCACACCGGTCCCGGCTGCGCACCCGTCGGGACAACTAATGCCTTGGAGGGCTTCCATGCATCCCAAGTGGTCTCCTTGGGGTTGTTTTGGTTTTGGGGGGGGGTGGGGAGGGGGCTGGGGGTTGTTTTTTTTTGCTGTTGTGTCTTTTCTTGCAGCCTCTGAAGTCGTCCCATAGTTGGTTGGGTCCCTGTCCCGTGCCCGCTCCGCGCCGGCCCTCCCAGAGCTCCCCTGCCCTGCGGCTTTGTGCTGGGTGGTTCTGTTGTTCTCGTCGTGCTTTGGTTTTTGTCGTGGTTTGGGGGTTGTGTTGTGCCTTTCTGTGATGCATTTGACGTCCCCTGGGAGCTCTGGGCCTCTCCTAGCCCCTGCTAACCCCTGCTTTCCGTTTTGTCCCCTCCACGGGCAGATCAAAGTGGTGAATGCGTTCCGTAGCTCCCTGTACGAAGGCCTCGAGAAACCCGAGTCCAGAAGCTCCATCCACAACTTCATGACTCACCCGGAGTTCACCCTGGAGGAGGATGAGCCTCGAACACCATTCCTTGACGGCGCCGACGACGACCCCGAGCCTGAGGGACTCCCGAAGCGAGGTGGGGGCAGCCCGGGCGCGGCTCCAGCCCTCAACAGGAACAACAATGCAGTGGACAGCAGCCAGCGGGCTGAGCTCAGCAGCCCGCAGCCCGAGAGCCTCTTGCACAGCTTGGAGACATCCGTTTGACCTTAGAACTCTGAAACCCTCCTCCTCCTCCTCCTCCTCCTCCTCCTCCTCCACCTGTGTGTGACGTTGGCACCACGCACTGCGGTCCCCTCCTGCCAGACTGCTCATCCTTATAGCGTTTTTGAGGGGGGGGTTGGTGGTTGGGGTGGGGTTTTCTTTTTGGGGGGGGAAGGAGGGGGATTTGGTGTTTTGTTGTATTTCTGTTGTTGGCTTCCTGTTTGTTTGGGTTTGTTTTGGGGCTGTGTGTTTGGGGCTGGGTGTTCTTTTTTTTACCATGGTGAAGCAGTGGGAACCAGAGTGCCACGGTGCTGGGGGAAGGGGGAGAGAGAAGAGAGGCTAAGCCAAAAGGCCTTTTGTGCATCTCCATCCTCGGTTTTTATCAGTGGTGTGGGGTGGTTTTTGGGGGGGGGGAGGGAGGGAAGGGGTTGTGTTTTCTTTTCCCAGTGGTACTCACCCAAGCTGAAGCAGCTGAGTTGTTTCCTCTCCAAGAGTGGGGCTCCGTGGGGGTCCCTCGTGGGGGAGGGGGTTTTTCACTCTTGCATGTTCAAAGGGAAGCTCAAAAGTTGTTGTAGTCTTAACCTGCACAGCTCCCGGCCCGGGGGGGGGGGGGCTGGGCTGCACTCGTGGACTTGACTTGGTGGCTTTGGTGTTTTGTTTCTCTCTTTCTTTGGCCACTCTCGGGGTGGGGTTTGTTTTGGGGGGGGGGCGTGGGGGGGGTTGTTTTTAGGCTTCTGCCGCTGCTGTCGTTGTTGGGCTTTTGTTCTTTGCTCGTGGGGATTTGCGCCCCCCTCCCCCTTCCCCAGCCATCTCCCGGTGGGGAGTCAGCGAACAGCTTGAAGGTAAAGCCCAGCCCAGGCCAGGGGGGGAAGGTTTTCACTCCGAGGTTGCTAGAGACAGGGATGTCCACCAGTCTTCCACCCTGAAACATGGTACCGAGCCTTGCCTGCTCCTCCCCCGTGCACACACACTCCTCCCTCTCTCTCCTGCCGGTCATGGGTAGACAAGGACCCAGGGGACTTGGCTGCAGCCTTGCTGGAGAGACAAAGATTCTCAGTTATTGACGTTTTGGCTTTGTTGGTTGGTTTTGGTTTTCCCTCCTCCAAAGCAAGGTGGAGGTGAAGTGGCAGTGGAAGGGTAGGGGAAGAAACAAAACCCCAGGGCTGCTTCCTGGGGAGGCTTAAATCTCTTCTGCTCTCTCTGACTAGCTCTGGAGCTTTTGGGGAGGGCTTTAGTGGCTTCTGCCATGGAGAGCAGAGGACTCTTGGGGTTTTCTCCCCCTGTTGTGGTTCAGTTGTCCTTCAGCCTTGGAGTTCAAACTTCAGCTAACTGCTGAGGAAGCCCAGAGGATGCTCCAGCCATGCCCACCGGCTCTGCCAAAGCCTCAGCAGGCTGCAAGGAGAGCCAGCATCAGGCTGTGGACAGGACAGAGGGTCAGCTCCCAGAGCATGGAAGGGATGAGTCAGGTTGTGTCTCCAGCTGGTGGCAGGAAGGGAGGATCCTTGGGAGGACCCTTGGTTTCCATGACACTTCTGCTGCTGCTTTGCCAGCAGAGGCAGTTCCTCACAGAGCTGGCAGCTTGGCTGGCTGCAGGCCTCCCAGAGAAGCTGCTGCACAGAGGCTTTGCCTCACTTGCTGCTCTCTTGAAGGTCATCCCTTCACACTTGGTCCTGCCTCACCTTGATCTCTTGTAACCATTTGGTGAGAGCCCTGTGCTGGGCTTTGGTGTTTGTTTGGTTTGTTGTTTTGGGCTTTGAGCAGAGGCCCCCAGGTGTCCTGAGCAAGCTGGCTCTGAACTGACCCTCTGGTGAAGCCGCAGGACTGAGCAGGAGCCAGGAGCTTGCTTTGCTTGGGCTTCGCTTCCTCCTTGGGGGCTCTTGCTGGAGCACCCCGGGGGCAGGCAGGGCTGGGGGAAGCTCTGCTGCCTTCCCTCCTCCTCTGGTGAAGCCGCAGGACTGAGCAGGAGCCAGGAGCTTGCTTTGCTTGGGCTTAGCTTCCTCCTTGGGGGCTCTTGCTGGAGCACCCCGGGGGCAGGCAGGGCTGGGGGAACCTCTGCTGCCTTCCCTCCTCCTCTGGTGAAGCCGCAGGACTGAGCAGGAGCCAGGAGCTTGCTTCGCTTCCTCCTTGGGGGCTCTTGCTGGAGCACCCCGGGGGCAGGCAGGGCTGGGGGAAGCTCTGCTGCCTTCTCTCCTTCACCCTGCTGGGGTCGCTTGGCCGCAGCGAGAGCCTGGTCGTAGGCGTGTGGCTGTACGAGGTCCTCGCCTGGTGCCCAGCCTCCGTCCCCGGCAGCAGGGAGGGCTGGGGGGCTGGGGGGGGCTTTCTCCTTGCCTGTCAGAGCGCACAGCAGCCTCTCCCGTGCCTTCTCCGAGCACTGCCTGCCGCCCCGCCGGGCCCCACCACTTTGCCAACGATTTAAGTGTTCCTTAAGGGCCACCACACAAACCAAGGGTCTTCGTTTCCTTCCCCAGCCCAGCGCCCACTCTTCCATTCCTTGGGGGTGGGAAGAAGGGAAGGATGAAGCGATCCCATTCCTCTGTGTGTGTGTCCCCCCCCGCCCCCCCAACGCCGCCACCACCTCCCCCAGGTAGCTGAGGAAAGGTCTCCTGCCTCGGTGCTGGCACGGGGGGGGGGTGAAGGCTGGGCTCAGTACACTGCCAACAGCAAGGAAGGAGTTGCCAGCACTGCCCACCTCGATTGCAGAGTCGGTGTGGAGCCCCCTGCCCGCACGGCCCAGCCGTCACTGCCCTCCCTCCCCCCCCCCCGCCCGGGGAGCTGAGACCACCCCTTGGCCACGGCCAGGGCGAGCTGAGGTCGAGGTGGTGGTGTGGGGGAGGAATCGTTTCCTTGGCTTAAATGGGGGGGGAGAGGGGAGGGTGGGTGGGTTCTGTGCTGAAAGTGATCGAGTTTTGTATTTGAAACACTTGCCAAAAAAAGGAGAAAAAAAAAGGAAAATAAAAGGTAAAAAAAGCCAAGAAATGAAAAAAGGCCAAAAAAAGGCCAAAAAACAACACCACAGAAAGGGGAGGGGGAAAAAAAAAGGGCTGGGGGGTGGGGGGAAAGGGGAAAAAAAAGGCCAAAAAAAAAAAGGCTGGGGGGG
>JAAWVA010000041.1:1515391-1584057 GCA_015227895.2 Colaptes auratus | reverse complement strand
GCCGTGCAGTCACCCTCCTTGTCCTGCCTTCCTGGGGAGGTCTCTGTGCCAGCAGCGTTCTCCAGACCTTGAGTGAGCACTCTGTAAACCTCGTGCAGGCTGGAGACAATGGGAGAAACAAACCACAGGCGGTGAATGGAGCAAAGGGCTGGGGCTGGGCAGGAGGGGGGCTGCCCCTGGCAGCATCCCCCGAGGACAGGCACTGCTCCTGCTCCCGAGCAAGGCAGGACACAGCACGCTGGGACAGAGGAGAGAGCAAAGGGAGGCAGGCTCAGGGCTGTGATCCGGCACAACGAAGGCTTAGCAGAGGAATGGCTGCGCCCCAGGACGCCCCAGCCAGGGTGCAGAGCACCCCTCCCTGGGGGGCAGAGCAGCCTGATGTGTCCCACGGCCCCAGAGCAAGCACCTGCCAGCCCAGGCAACCAGGCCGAAGTCATAGAACAGCTTTTAGCTTGTAAATACTAAGCTTGAGCAGCATCTGGCAGGGTGAGAGAGGGCACGGCCACCTCGGTGGCTGAGGCTTGGCACCATGGCACGCCCTGACAGGAAGGTGGGCGCAGGGCACCGCAGCAGGGTCAGAGGTGGACGGGAAGGGGGAGCTCTCCCTTGTCCGCCCCACATCCATGAGCTTGGGGCTAGAGGCGCCGGCGGGACCCCTGGGAAGATGCCGGGGTGGGGGGGAAAGCCTCCCGCCCGCCTCGCTTTGTTTACAGGTCCCGTCCGCGTCACGTCAGTCACAGCAACGACCGCCAGGAGCCCCGCCCGCGCCGGCCTCAAGGGGCGGAAGTGGGTGAAGCCGCTCCGCCCGCCATCTTAGCAATGGGCGAGCTGACGTTGCCCGTATGTTAGGCGCCATCTTTGAGGCTGGCAGCGGGAAAGGCAGCGGCCCGAACGGCGGCCCCGGCGGATCGAGGCGATACGGCGGCGGCTGCGGTCCCCTGGGGTTCGGTAAAGTCCCTGCTCGCCGGTAACTACAGCCGTTCATAGACCCCCGGGGGCTGGGGAATGGCTGCTCGCCAGGCCCGGGTCCCCTCCGCTCCCCTCGGGGGAAGCAGGCCGCGTCCCCCGCGGCCGGCGGGGCGAGCGGCCCAGGCCGCGGCCCCGAGCCCTCCGCACCGGTGCGTCGGTAGCCGCTGGGGCGGGAGCGGGGAGGCCGCTGGGGCGCCAGGGACAGTGCTAGCCTCTCGGGGACGGTGGTGGAGGTGAAGTTCTGCCAGGCCACGGCGCCCCGGGACATTGCGGGGGGGGAGGGGAGGAGTTGCTTCCCCGCTGCCCGTTTCAGGCCCAAGGTTCACTCAGCCCCCGGGTACAGGGCCGCGGCCCCGGGCGCAGCTCTCCCGTTCCCCACCCCTGCCCTTTCCTCGGCTGTTAGACCCTGTGTAGGGCTTGGCTGCGGGTTTCCCCTTTCCCCTTCCCACCCCGAACCCCCCCCCGCCCCATCGCGGTGGTTTCCCGGGGAATCGGAGTCCCTGGGCAGGCTCCGGAGAGGTTTGGTTGGGCAAACCGAAGGTCCCAGCGTAGGCGCCTCGTAAATATCCTTTCTTTTCGGTTAAAACCTTGTGCCTTCCTTTTGTAGCAATGCGTCTAAGGGGCGTGCTGTAATGTAGTCATCTGACAAATTGCTCCTCCGTTTCCCACCCCCCCCCCCCCCCGGGGGGAGCTGCCTCCAGGATCTGACTAACTCTGGATGCACCCCGCTGGCATCTTAATTGTCTCCTTTAGGTCGTCTTAAAACCAATCCCGCTTGGGTGGCGTTTCTTTTTGGCCCTTGAGAATTGGACCTGAAAGGTTTCCTGGTGGCGTTCAGCGTGAAAATGCCCCAGTGATAGATTTTTGTTTGGGGCTGTTTTTTTTTTGGGGTGGGGGCTGGGGTTGGGTTTTTTTGGTGGTTGGGTTTTTAACGTGGCAGGGCTCAGGAGGTGGAACCTGCAGATCGTTCCCAGAGCTGGCCCTTGGGGGTGCCTGCAGCGCTCGGAGCTCTGGGCCATGCTTTGTTGGGTGTTTTTTATTGGTGTTCTTTGCCTGGGGGTGGGGGTGGGGGGGACACACACAAAAGCAGAGCTCCCGGGAGCAAGGGGATGTGGAAGTGCTCTCAGAAGCAACCACTGTGGCACATGGCTGAAGTGGACACTTGTTAAAGTGAGAAAGGCTGAGCGGGTAGGCTGGGCTTGATGCTTCAGGAGGCAAACCTGTCCAGAGGAAACTTCCTCTTGCTGGCTCTTGTCATCTGCAGTGGCAGCTTTGCAAATGCCTCCTTCCAGGGGAAGATTTCTGAGCTTTAATCAAACCCTTCAGTCTGGAAGGTGAATTGTCACAGCAAATGGCTGCCAGCCCCTGGAGTTGATTGGAGGAGTAGGAAAAAGGAGTGAGAAAAGAATGAGTGGCTCCTAGTTAAGCAGGTCTGATCTCACCTGAGAGGAGATGGAGCAGCTTCAGCAGTCCCTTGGCTTGGGGTTGGTTCCTTGTGTCCCCTTGGACACCAAGAAGGAACAGGGAGGAAGTTAGAGGACACCTAGTCAGTAAAAATAGAGGGAAGGAGGGGTTAGGCATTAAGGGAAAGCCACTCCATGGAGTCTTGGTGCCACCTAAAAGCTTGTGAAGGATTTGGGACCTGCTGCACCTGCCTGTGGCACTGAGCAGGATGGAGAGTGTGAAGATCTCCATAGTGTGGAGCTTTGGGTCTGTGGTTCAGCTGGGCTGCCACATCCAGAGCATAAACCAAAACAGCCCTCAGCTGTGACAAGGCAGCTGCTCATCTGGGGACATCTCCAAGCAGAGGGCTGCCTACAGGAGTCCCAGCTGTGAGCAATGGAGGGAAGATGAGGGTGCCTGTGATGTCTCCCCAGCCAGTGGGTTTAGCGTGTTCCCAGCTCTTGGTGGTGGTGTGGCAGAGCCAGAGGGCTGCTTTTGCAGCTGGAAGAGGAGAAGTGGACTGCAGATGTGCCTGGCTGAAGGAGAGCTGCCAAGGAGCTTGGCCACAGGTGTGGGCTGCACTGCTGCAGGTGCAGCAGTGGTGGATCCTGGAGCACCTGGAGAAGACAGAAGGTTTTTCCGTGAGAGCAGTGCTGTTAAAAGCCTTTGCACAACAGTCTGGTGTCCTGCCCTGCTCCTCTTGTCTGGCACTGCTCAGCTGACCCTCAGAATCCCTGGCACACTTCTTGCAGCGTGCCCAGGCGGGGCAGGGACTCATCTTGCAACCTCCACTGCAGCCCCCACGCCCCCCCTGCATGCTGGGCTGGGGCCTGGAGGTGATGCTGCTGTTGGTAACCTGAGGCCTGGGAAGCGCTTCTGGATGTCCCTACTGTTCCACAGGAGCTTTTGCCCCACCAAGGTCATGTCTTGAGCCATTTCTTTTCAATGAATAGGCTAAGAAGCAGTTGTGGTTCAACACCTCCAGGCTTGGCTGATCCTGCTCCAGCTTTGCCTGCTGAGCAGGTGCTGGTAGGAGAAAGGATGTGAGTCTTAACCATGGGACTCAGATTGGAAGGGACCCTCAGAGGTCATCTCGGCCACCCCCCCTGCAGTCAGAAGGGAAACCTCCAGCCGGCTCAGGCTGCCCAGGGCCACACTGAGTCTCATCTTGAGTGTCTCCAGGGGTGGGGCCTCAACCACAGCCCTGGCCAAGCTGCTCCAGCTCCATACTGCTGTGAAGAGGCTCAGAGATGAGGATGTACTTAAACAAGAGATAAACAGAGCTGCTGGAAGGCTGAGTGCTGAAGACAGTTGGTTTTTTGCCCAAGGCCAAGCTCCTACAGACTGTGGCACTAGACAGCTCCCTTGTCTGGCGTGATTGGATTGTAGAAGGAACATTTGTGATGGCTTTGGAGAAAGGACAGCACAGAAATCGCGATGGGAGAGCTGATGCATGGACCCTGAAGCACCCAAGGACTGACTGCCAGCGACAGCCCAAGGATGTCTTCTGAAGCACGGCACCAGCACAAGCCCCTGCTAGGAGCCAGGCAGTTCCCTGCCACTGGCTTGGCTACAGCCTCAGCAGTAGGAAGTGTCCTACAGAGCCAAGTTACCAAACTCGTGTGTGGCTTTCCCTTAATTCCCCTCACCCCTGGGTGTTTTCCAGCTTCCAGCAGCACTGCTGGGGTGCAGGCAGAGCAGGGTGCCAGCTGCCCTGGTTCAGGTGCAGTTTCAAACGGATGATTCGGGATTTGGAGCACAGGGGAGCTGGGAACTTGTTGTCAGTTACTCAGCCCAGCAATTTCTTCAAGCCGAGGGTCACTTGAAGCAGGAAATAGCTGCTCAGCGAACTTCCCTCTGCCTTTCATATGCTAAAGTTCAGCAGAAGGTGGAGCATTGTCCTCCTGGAATGGCGATTGAGGCTGTTCTCAGCTCCTTCCACTGCTGCCAGATGCCTGATGGCTCTGCAGAGCAGGTGGAAAGGCTTTCAGATCAAAGGTGTCACTGTAGCTCTGGGGCTGGGAGATGGGTGAAGGATCTTAGGCTTGAAGCTGATCCTCTGCCGAGCGGTGTGCTCAGATCTCAACCTTTTGTCTTGCCCGCTTCGCCGGATCCCTGCTGGAAAGGTTGCTTTGAAGAGTTCCTTCTGCCTCTTGATGGTGTCAAGCTAAAGACAGATCTGTGCTGATGCAGGGTGGGTGGTTGACAGCGACAGAAGCACCAGGCCAAGCAGCCCTCGCAGAGCAGGCTGCTTTGCCTCTCACTTTAAGGAGTGTCTGAACTCAGGTGCACGGAGGGGCAGCTCCTCACACAGAGCTGCTCCGGCCGGCCAGGGGCAGCTGTGCCCCTTGCTGGAGGTCGCTCACAGCTCTGGCTCTGGGAGATCACAGTGAAAGGTGACCCCAGCTGAGTGGCAGAGGAAGCTGAGATGATCATCTGCTTTAACCTTCACCTTCTTGGCTGGCAACCTCGCAGTTGCTGCTCTCAGAGGTTGCTGTAACCCCCAGCGGCATCACATGCCCCCAGTCTGGGTTTAGGCAGCACTTAGAGCTGGAATTGACTGCACCAAGTGTAAAGGGTAGGAATCAGGAGCAGACTCCTTCGAGTTTGGGCAGCTTAGCTTTGGGATTTCGTGCAGGGGAGGAGGGTTAGGGCCAGGTTGTGCCTCAGACGGTGTGAGGTGTGTGTGACACCTCCCACCCCGCAGCCAGCCTGTGGAGCAGTGCTGCCGAGGCAGGCTGCTTGAGAAATGGGCTTCCAAAAGATAGTGCCTGCTGCTCCTGGAGGGCTTTTGGAGGCTTTGTTCGAGTTTTGCTTCCCCCTCTTACCTCCCCACCCCGTTCCTTAAACGAGAGCAATCCGCACTCTATAGACAGCTCTTGAAACCTGCCCAGGAGTCTGGTAGGCAGCAAGCAAAACGCTGAGCCCTTGGGCAGGGATTTCTTTCTGTTCCCTCTGGTGGTGGATAGAGCAATCCCCTTCCTGGGATTGGGGGGAAGCCCCAAAATGCCACTTTCTAGCCCTGAGTTCCTGCAGGTTTGGGTCTGAGTGCCTCAGCTCGGCAGTGAGCCTTGATTGCCCTCTCTTTAAGTGCTGCCTTCTGCCAACTGAACAAATCGTCCTCGAAGTAGAACCGAATTTAACCTTTCTTGTCGCATTTCTACCTGAAGGAGCACCAGTGAGTTGCTGTTGCTGTTCTTAAGGAGGAATTTATCCAACACCCAGCCTGGTTCTGAGGGGCCCAAAGGAATAATCCAATCGACACTGGAGAAGGAGGGGGAGGAAAAAAAACTCCTTGCACTTAAGTCCTGGTGGGTTTTTTCCCCCCTTCCCTTGTCAAGCAGTCAGCAAAACCATCCCTGATCTGAGAACCCAACTTTGCCTCTCTCTGTTTGAGGTTTGGGCAAATTCCCTGCCAAAAATAAAAGCCCCCAAACATGTCCTGGCAAATGGACTTGTGTGAGCAAAAGGCTCCAAGCTTTGATTTATTCATCAGGTTTGGGCCCAAAGGGGCAGAAAGAGCAGGGCAGTGGTTGAAGTGAAAGGGGTGAGGATGGTTGGGGGGTTGAATTATTTTTCAGTCTGGTTGCAGGGTTTGGGATGATTATAGGTAAATAGATAGATGAAGGAGCATTGGGGAGGGGAAAAGATCATTTTGAGGTGGAAAGGATCATTTTGGGGGGGAAGGATCATTTAAAATGGAGCACTGAGAAATAAAGGAGCACTGAAGAAGAAAGAAAGGATCAAAAATCCATCTGTAAAGGATCATTTAAAATGGAGCATCCAGAAAAGGAGCATTAAGAAAAGGAGCATTGAAAAAGGGAGCAATAAAAAAGGGAGCATTAAATAGTGGAGCAGTTGACAAGGAGCACTGGAAACAAACACCTCCCCTCTCTCCCCTCCCAAAGGATTATTAAAGTAGAGCTCTAATAGCAAACCAGAATCTTTAATCAAAGCAGAAAGGGAAGTGTCTGACTCCACATCCTCCCCCACCCCCAAAAATAATCCTCCCAAGTTTCTTGTGGCTGACTAGAATCAGCTCCAGCTCTGCTGGCACCAGAGCATCAGCAGCTGGTGAATTGGGGCTAAGCCATCTGTGATCAATGGAGAAGGATGGATTTATGGATTGGGGACCCAGCAGATGATGGCAAAGTTGGGAAAAGGAACCAAATCCCTTCCTGAACATCCCAAGAGTTCCAACTCCTTGGGCTCCTGCAGCCACACCACTTGCAGCGTGAGCATCTCCCTGCCCCTCTGGGCTTGCTGTGCTCCCGGTCTGCTGCCTTCCTGCTGGTAGCTCTCCCACCTCTTGTGCCCCAGCAGGGATCAGAGTCGGTCTGGATACAGATCTCATAGGTTCACAGAATGGGTTTGGGCTGGAAGGGACCTTGAAGATCACTTAGTTCCACCCCCCTGCCACGGGCAGGGACACCTCCCCCCAGCCCAAAGGCCTCAGCCAGCCTGGCCTTGAACCCCTCCAGGGAGGGGCCAGCCACAGCCTCCCTGTGCAGCCTGCTCCAGTATCTGCTGCCCCCCTCCATCCCGTGCAGGCTGTGTGTGTCTAGAGATGTTCCTCCTGTGTGCTGCCCCCACATCACTCCTGCTCTGCAGCAGCAGCAGCAGCAGCCTTGAAGGCAGAGCCCCCAGCCTCTGAGGTAGAACTGCTCAGGTTCCTTTGGGGTTTTTTTTTTGCCACTTCCCTCCGAATCAGAGACTTCCTCTGCAGCTTCTCCTGGCTGACAGCCCCCAAATTCCCCCTTTTTTGGGGTGGGTTTTTTTTTTTTCATCCCCTCTCTTGCTGACTTTTGTTCCCAGCTCCCTCTGGGGGTGTGTGGAAGCACATGTATGTAGCCACATCCATGTGTGTCTGCACCCACTGCTGTGGTCTGTGTTTCACTCCACAGGCAATCAAGATGGGAAGCTGAGGGGGGGGTTTTGGGGTGGGTTTGGGGGGGGTAGGGGTTGGGGGGGGTGGGGAAAAGGCCTCTTTTTTTTTTTGTTGTGTCTTTTTCCCTACTAGGTGAAGAATCTTGAAGACCAGAAATTGCAACTTAACTGAATTCTTAAGTTTAAAAAAAAAACCCAAACCAAACCAAACCAAAACCAAACCAAAACCAAAACACCAAACCCACAAAAGGGAATAAACTAAACCTCCATGTGGAAGATGGAAGCTTCATTTTTGCAGCCCCTTTGAATCCTGAATTCATCCTTTAGATGCTCTGGGTCTCTTTTTTTTATATTATTATTATTATTTTTATTTTTATTTTTTTTGGGTTCTCTCTTTTTTTTTTTATTTTTTTTTGGTGGTTTTTGAAGAGCTTTAAACCAAAACCAAACCCAAAACCTAACCCTGGCTGTCTCCAGCCCTGGCAGCGTCTCACATGGACTTGCTTCCTCCATTAGTTGTAAGATGCCTTAAAAGCCACAGCCAGCACCTCCTCTGGTTGAAGTGGTGGATGAGAGAGAGGTTCCCTTGGCAATGTCAGGAGGCAAACAGACAAAAAAGTTCTTTCTGCCCCTCTCTTATTAACTCACGGATTCAGTCTTGGTTCGGCCTACAGGAGAAGTTGTAGCTGGAGGGCTTGGAAGATCCCCAGCGTGGCTGCAGCTGGCCAGGTGAGTGGGCCTGGGGAGGGGAGCTGCAGCCTGCTGGGGGCTGTGGCCAAGGGGCTGAAAGGGTGAGTGCAGGGGAAGGAATGATCTAAACCTGCAGCACTGCAGGTCAGGAGGTGATCTGCTGGAGGGCAGCCCTGGGGAGAGTACAACACGGTGGGGTGGAGTGGAATGGAATAGACCAGGGTGGGGTGGGGTGGGGTGGAATAGACCAGAGTGGGGTGGGGTGGAGTGGAATAGACCAGAGTGGGGTGGAGTAGACCAGAGTGGGGTGGAGTGGGGTGGAGTAGACCAGGGTTGGGTGGGGTGGGGTGGAGTGGAGTAGACCAGAGTGGGGTGGGGTGGAGTGGAGTGGAATAGACCAGAGTGGGGTGGAGTGGAATAGACCAGGGTGGAAGAGACCTTCAAGATCATCACATCCAACCTATCACCCAACACCACCTAATCAACTAACCCCTGCACCAAGCCCCCCATCAAGTCTCCTCCTGAGCACCTCCAGGGATGGTGACTCCACCACCTCCCCAGGCAACACATCCCAATGGGCAATCACTCTCTCTGGGTAGAACTTCTTCCTAACCTCCAGCCTAAACCTCCCCTGGCACAGCTTGAGACAGTGTCCTCTTGTTCTGGTGCTGGGTGCCTGGGAGAAGAGACCAACCCCCACCCATTCCAGGGCTTCACCACTCTCATGGGGAAGAACTTTCTCCCCACCTCCAGCCTGAATCTCCTCACCTCCAGCCTGAATCTCCCCACCTCCAGCCTGAATCTCCCCACCTCCAGCCTGAATCTCCCACCTCCAGCCTGAATCTCCCCACCTCCAGCCTGAATCTCCCCACCTCCAGCCTGAATCTCCCCACCTCCAGCTTCATTCCCTTCCCCCTAGTCCTATCACTCCCTGATCTCCTGAGCAGTCCCTCCCCAGCCTTCTTGTAGCCCCCTTCAGATCCTGGAAGGCCCCAATGAGGTCACCTCGGAGCCTTCTCTTCTCCAGACTGAACAGCCCCAAGGTCATTGAGTCTGATGCCCCTGGCAGAGCAGAACCATAGAAGCTAGTGCAGGTTGCACAGGAGTGCAACCAGATGGGTCTTGAAGGGCTCCAGAGGAGACTCCACAACCTCTCTGGGCAGCCTGCTCCAGTGCTCTGTGACCCTCAGGGAGGAGGTTGCTCATGCTGAGGTGGAACCTCCTGTGCTGTAGTTTCCATCCATTGCCAGCAAGCTCTCCATGGGACAGCAAGGTGCCCTCCTGGCCAAGGAGGCCAGTGGGATCCTGGGGTGCATTAAGAGTGTGGCCAGCAGATCCAAGGAGGTTCTCCTCCCCCTCTCCTCTGCCCTGCTTTGGGTTGGAGAGAGCCTTAAACATCATCTAGCTCCAGCCCCCCTGCCATGGGGCCTCCACTGGAGCAAGGTGGTTCAAGCTGCATTTCCCCCCTCAGAAGGTTTACTTCTAAGAGAACCCAGCTGTAAAAGTGCTCTCCCCTGACTCCCCTTTCCCTCCCCTTCCCCTTCCCCTTCCCTTCCCTTCCCTCCCCCTCCCCCTCCCCTCCCTCTCTGCAGGCTTGCTTTTAAAAAGAAGAGTGCACTGCTCGGGGCAGGAGAAGCTTTCAGTGCGAGAGAGAGCCCAGCCAGCTCTTGCCAAGGCTGGAGGAAGCCCCTGCTGAGTCAACCCTTCAGAACCAGAGCTTGTCCCCAACCCTGGTCCAGCATGTCCAACCAAGGGGATGACTGCTACTTCTATTTCTACTCCACATGCAACAAGGTTGGTTGGCGTCTCCCCTCCGCTCGGCGCTGCTCCGCCTTGCGTTCTAGCAGGGGAGGGGAAGAGGAGGAGGAGAGACCTCTAGGAGCTTGAGCAGCTAGATCCTGCTTCCACTTGTCAAAACCTGGATTATTTTGGGCTGTACCCTTGCATTTGGGTTTCCTCTGGGGGGTTTTTGGGTGTTGATGGGTCTCCTTTTTGGCTGCAGGGAGACAGCTGCTCCTTCCGGCACTGCGAGGCGGCGCTGGGGAACGAGACGGTCTGCACCCTCTGGCAGGAGGGGCGCTGCTTCAGGAACATCTGCAGGTTCAGGCACATGGAGATAGATGTGAGTAGCTGTGCTCCAGCTGAGCCACTGCCAAGGCTTTTGTCCCTGCTGGAGAGGCAGATTGGCTTAGGCTGGAAAAGGCTTTGAAGATCCAGATTGAAGATGGAGATCGTGGCCAAGAAGGCCAAGGGCGTCCCTGCCCGGCCCGGGAGCAGTGTGGCCAGCAGGAGCAGGGAGGGCATCCTGCCCTGTGCTCAGCACTGCTGAGGCCACCCCTGGAGTCCTGTGTCCAGCTCTGGGCTCCTCAGCTCAAGAAGGACATTGAGACACTCGAATGTGTCCAGAGGAGGGCAACAAGGCTGGGGAGGGGTCTGGAGCACAGCCCTGGGAGGAGAGGCTGAGGGAGCTGGGGTTGCTTAGCCTGGAGAAGAGGAGGCTCAGGGGAGACCTCATTGCTCTCTACAACTCCCTGAAGGGAGGTTGGAGCCAGGTGGGGGTTGGTCTCTTCTCCCAGACAAGCAGCACCAGAACAAGAGGACACAGTCTCAAGCTGTGCCAGGGGAGGTTTAGGTTGGAGGTGAGGAAGAAATTCTTCCCAGACAGAGAGATTGGCCCTTGGGATGTGCTGCCCAGGGTGGTGGAGTCCTCCTCCCTGGAGGTGTTTAGGAAGAGCCTGGATGAGGCCCTTGGTGCCATGGTTGAGTTGCTCAGGTGGTGCTGGGGGATAGGTTGGACTTGGTGATCCCAAAGGTCTTTTCCAACCTGGTTACTTCTGTTCTGTTCTAGATGATCTTTTAAGACTGGGTGATCTTCAGAGATCCCTCCCAGTCCAAACCATTCTGTGGTCACCCAGTCCAACCTTTCTGTAACTCTGCCAAGGCTGGGGGCTAACCCCTGGCCCTCAGCACCACACCTCTGAGGCTCTGAAACACCTCCAGGGCTGGGGATTCAGCCAGCTCCCCAGGCGGCCTTGCAGAGCCTTTGGGAGCCCTGTCAGAGAAGAGATTTCTTCTCATGTCCAACCTCAATCTCCCCTGGGCCAACTTGGGGCCACTTCCTCTCACCATCCCCATCACAGAATGCCTCAGGTGACCCTCTCCCTGAGCTCCAGCCCAATCCTGCTCTCCCTGAGCATTCCTCTTGTGCTGTCCCTTTGTGCCCTCAGAAGAAGCGCAGTGAGATCCCTTGCTACTGGGAGAACCAGCCAGTGGGCTGCCAGAAATCCAACTGTGCTTTCCACCACACCAAAGGACGCTATGTGGATGGCCTCTTCCTGCCCCCCAGCAAAAGTGAGTTGCTCTGAGCCTTTTCCTGCAGGTCCAAACTGGTTGGCAGGATTGATCAGAGGAAGGGGGGGGGTGAAGAGGAGGGTGGGCAGCAGGCTCAGGGAGGTTCTCCTCCCCCTCCTCTCTGCCCAAGGCAGGCCACAGCTGGAGCAGTGTGTGCAGCTCTGGACTCCCCAGTTCAAGACAGACAGGGAACAACTGGAGAGAATCCAGTGGGGGCTGCAAAGATGCTGAGGGGCCTGGAGCAGCTCTGTGAGGAGCAAAGGCTGAGAGCCCTGGGGCTGAGAGCCTGGAGAAGGGCAGCCCCAGAGGGGAGCTGAGCAATGCTCAGCAAGAGAGGAAGGGTGGAGGGCAAGAGCATGAGGCCAGGCTCCTGTCAGTGGTGCCCAGGGGATGGGACAGGGGCCACTGGGAACAAACTGGAACCAGGAGGTTTCACTTAAGGAGAAAGTTGTTTGGTGTGAGGCTGCTGGAGGCCTGGGGCAGGCTGCCCAGAGAGGTTGTGGAGTCCCTCTGGAGAGCTTCCAACCCCCCCTGGCCATTGTGCTCCTGGGCAAGCTGCTGTGGTGCCCTGCTGCAGCAGGAGGGTTGGACTGGGTGAGCTCCAGAGGTCCCTTCCAGCCCACACCCTGCTGGGGTTCTGTACTCAGAGGTGGGAATAGGAAGCTCCTGAGTTCAGCTGCCAGGTGAGGTCTGTGCCTTGTCTGCCCTATCTGTGCAGTGAGTCCAAGTTGTGAGTGGCCAAATTAGAGCTGCTGCTCCTCCTCTTCCTCCAGCCACGCTTCCAAGTCCCCCTGAGTCAGCAGAGGATGATGTGAAGATGGCTCAGATGTCCCTGCAGCAAAGCAAACTTTCTGTCCAGTCCCAATCCCTCCCCACAGCTGAGGGGGGTGATGAAAGTGGAGAACTCTGAGAATGTCCCAAGCCCTACCCATCCCCCTGTTGTAATCAATGCTGCAGATGATGATGAAGATGATGATGGTGAGTATGTTTTGACTTCTGGAGGACATTGCTGCTGGAAGGCAGTGTCCAAACCACAGAATCCCTGAGCTGTGGAGTGGTTAAAGCTCCACACAAGGGTCTGGACTCCTACAATCTTTTTCCCCTGTCAGCTCTCTGACTTACACCAATTTGTGAAGCCAGTTCAGGTGCTTGGAAACAGAAATCCTCCCATTCCAGCTGCTCCTCTCTGTTCCAGCTTCTGTTCATATTCTTAACTACAAAGTTGTTCAGCCTGGAGAAGAGAAGGCTCCAGGGAGACCTCAGAGCAGCCTTCCAGTGCCTGAAGGGGGCTGCAGGAGAGCTGGGGAGGGACTGTTGACAGAGGCATGGAGTGGCAGGGTGAGGGCTGATGGCTTCAGCCTGGAAGAAGCTGAATTGAGATGAGCTATTGGGAAGAAATTTCCCCCCTGGGGGTGGTGAGACACTGGGAGAGGTTGCCCAGAGAGGCTGTGGAGGATCCAAGGGCTGGCAGTGTCCAAAGCCAGGCTGGATGGAGCCTTGAGCAGCCTGCTCTGGTGGGAGGTGTCCTTGTAGGAGGGTTGGAATGGGATGATCTTTAAGGTCCCTTCAAACCCAAACCATTCTGTGATGATGGAAGCCATGGACTGAAATGTCTGAGCTACCCAAAGCTGGTCCACCTTGTCTGGCCCCTGCTCTGGAACTGAGGGGCTTTGTGTCTGCCTTGCAGATCAGCTTTCTGAAGAGGGAGAAGAAACCAAAACACCTGTCCAGCAGCCATCCCCAGAGGCCCATAATGGACTGAGGATCATTTCCACCAGGAAATCCAACTCTAATACCAAGCAAGGTGCCTTGAGTGTCCTCCCCAGCAGCGTGGGAAGCCCTGGCTAGTGAGAGGAGTCTGACAGCTAATGATCTAATCCCTAACCCTCTAGTAATACAGCCAGATTGAGGCACCCTCAGCTGGCTTGCAGATAGTCCCCAGCTGAGTGGTGCAGCTATAGGACTGAAGGATGGGATGGGAGCCATCCAGAGGGACCTGGGCAGGCTGGAGAGGTGGTCTGAGGAGAATCTCACCAGGTTCAGTCAGGAAAAGCTCAAGGTCCTGCATCTAGGTAGGGGCAATCCTAGATACCAGTGCAGGCTGGGGGTGATGAGGTTGGGAGCAGCCCTGCAGAGGAGGACTTTGGGGTGCTGGGGGGGTGAGAAGCTGGAGAGGAGCCAGCAGTGGGCACTGGTACCCCAGAAGGCCAAGGGCAGCCTGGGCTGCATCCAAAGCAGTGTGGCCAGAGGTGGGGAGAGAGGATCCTGCCCCTCTGCTCCCTATGTGGAGGGATTCCAATGCTCAGATCACAGTAAAAGTTGGCTCTGGGCAGCCTTGTCGAGTGCAGGGTGGCCCTGCCCATGGCAGGGGGGTTGGGACCAGATGATCCTTGTGGTCCCTTCCAACCCTGACTGATTCTGTGATGCTAAAACCCTGCAGGTCTGGGGGGGTGGTGAAGAAGGCTCCCAGCTGGGTGCTACAGTAGGAGGCATTCTGGGAGTGAGCTGTGAGAAGCCTGAGGAGCTGCTCCTCAGCAGCTGCTTTGCCAGCCTCAGCCTCAGGCCTCTCTTTGTGTTTTCAGATGACAGTCTGAACTTTGGAATCAAAACACTTGAAGAAATCAAACTGAAGAAACTAAGGGAAAAAACCAAGAAACAGGGTGGTGAGTTCACATCCCCAGCTCCCCTCTCCTTTGCCCTTCTGCTCACTTCCATCTGTGGGTGTGTTGGGCTTGGTTCTGTCCTTTGGCATGGAGCTTGCTGCCTTAAACTCAAGCAGCTGCTGTTCTGCCTTGGAACTCCAAGGGCAAATCAAAGGGAGATTTGCTCTTTGTTATTTCCATGCTCTGCTCATCCTGTGTCTGACAGTAGTCAAGGACTAACAGTTTGGGTCTGATAGTTGTGGCTTGGGTTGGTTGAGGGGTTGGGGTTGGGGTTGGCTTGGTTGGTTGAGGGGTTGGGGTTGGTTTGGCTGAGGGGTTGGGGTTGGGGTGGGTTGGTTGAGGGGTTGGGGGTGGGTTGGTTGAGGGGTTGGGGGTGGGTTGGTTGAGGGGTTGGGGGTGGGTTGGTTGAGGGGTTGGGGGTGGGTTGGGTTGGTTGAGGGGTTGGGGTTGGGGGTGGGTTGGTTGAGGGGTTGGGGTTGGGTTGGTTGAGGGGTTGGGGTTGGGCTTGGCTTGGTTGAGGGGTTGGGGTTGGGCTTGGCTTGGTTGAGGGGTTGGGGTTGGGGTTGGGCTTGGTTTGGTTGAGGGGGTGGGGATGGGCTTGGCTTGGTGGGTTGAGGGGGTGGGGATGGGCTTGGCTTGGTGGGTTGAGGGGGTGGGGGTGTGTTCTAACCACCTTTCTGTTCTGTTTGCTCTACCCAGAAGGTCCTTCAGGAGTTTCAGTTCATCCACTCCAGCCCAGGAGTATTCCTGTGCCAGAAAAGGAGAACGTGAGGACAGTTGTGAGGACAGTGACCCTGTCCTCAAAGCAAGGTGATCCCCAGTGCTGCTCCTGCCATTGCATGGCTCCTGAAGCAAAGGCTCAGAGGAGCTAAGAGGTGCACCCTACACATCCCCCTTGCAGGACAGAAGTGGAGGAGTCTGACACTTAGAGTGTGTCAGGGAGGAGGAGTTGGTGTGCAGGGTCATGGCCTGAGGCAGCTCCTCGCAGCTCATGCTTGTACCTGGGCTGCCTTGGATTCCTCAGTCACCTTCATGGAATCCTGGAATGGGTTGGGTTGGAAGGGAGCTCCAGAGCTCACCCAGTCCACCCCCCCTGCAGTCAGCAGGGACATCCCCCTCTAGAGCAGGTTGCTCAGAGCCTTGTGGAGCCTGACAGCCCTGGTTTGAGGGACCCAGCCTAAACTGCCACACTGACCTGGAATATCTCCAGGGATGAGGCCTCAAGCACCTCCCTGGGCAGCCTGCTGCAGTGCTCCAGCAGCCTCCTGGGGCAGAACTTGCTCCTCACATCCACTCTCAATCTGCTCTGCTCTCATTTCAAGCCATTGCCCCTGGGCCTGGCCCTGCAGGCCTTTGCAATCAGTCCCTCTGCAGCCTCCTTCTAGCTCCCTTGTAGGTTGCTGTAAGGTCTCCCTGGAGCCTTCTCTTCTCCAGGCTGAGCACCCCCAGCTCCTCTCAGCCTGTCTTGGCAGCAGAGCTGCTCCACCCCTTGATCATATTTGTGGCCTCTTCTGGACCCACCCCATCAGCTCCATGCTCTTCCTGTGTTGGGGGCTGCAGAGCTGGCCACAGGACTTTGAACCCCTGAGACTGAGATGTGTGAGGTGGCAGGGGGTTGGAACTGGATGATCTTTAAGGTCCCTTCCAGCCCAAACCGTTCCATGAGTCCATGAAGGCTTTTTGTGGCTGCTGCTTGCTGTGCACTGAGAGTTTTTCTCTGACCCAGGGGAGGAGCCAGTGATTAGGCTGAATCTTGCTGAGAGGCTGGGAAAAAGAAAAGCCTCCCCAGGTAAGAGCTTTTTTGCCTTTCCTTGAGCTGTTTCTGGGGTTTGGGTTGGGTTTGGATCTCCTCACCCAGACCTGGCCACATCTGAGGCTCTCTCTGCAGCGTGGGGGAGGCAGGTTTGGGCAGAGGTGTTCACTGGCTGCTGACCTGACAAATCCTCTTGGCAATTAAAGGCAAATGCAGGGAAGTCTGCCTGGGGGGGATGGAGATTTGTGGCTGAGAGTTGTAAAATCCTCCTCCAGACAGGGAACAACTGGAGAGAATCCAGTGGGGGCTGCAAAGATGCTGAGGGGCCTGGAGCAGCTCTGTGAGGAGCAAAGGCTGAGAGCCCTGGGGCTGAGAGCCTGGAGAAGGGCAGCCCCAGAGGGGGGCTGAGCAATGCTCAGCAAGAGAGGAAGGGTGGGGGGCAAGAGCATGAGGCCAGACTCCTGTCAGTGGTGCCCAGGGATGGGACAGGGGCCACTGGGAACAAACTGGAACCAGGAGGTTTCACTTAAGGAGAAAGTTGTTTGGTGTGAGGCTGCTGGAGGCCTGGAGCAGGCTGCCCAGAGGGGTTGTGGAGTCCCTCTGGAGAGCTTCCAACCCCCCCTGGCCATTGTGCTCCTGGGCAAGCTGCTGTGGGTGCCCTGCTGCAGCAGGAGGGTTGGACTGGGTGAGCTCCAGAGGTCCCTTCCAGCCCACACCCTGCTGGGGTTCTGTACTCAGAGGTGGGAATAGGAAGCTCCTGAGTTCAGCTGCCAGGTGAGGTCTGTGCCTTGTCTGCCCTATCTGTGCAGTGAGTCCAAGCTGTGAGTGGCCAAATTAGTGCTGCTGCTCCTCCTCTTCCTCCAGCCACGCTTCCAAGTCCCCCTGAGTCAGCAGAGGGTGAAGTGAAGATGGCTCAGATGTCCCTGCAGCAAAGCAGAGTTGCTGTGCTGCAGGGAAAGGCCTTCAGGCGGCTGTGCTCCTCTCTCCCTGCAGCTGGCAAGAATCTCCTTCCCCTGAAGCGCAGCCTGGCCGAGAGGCTGGGCAAGAAGATTGACACCTTGGAGAACGCAGACAAGGCGCCCAAGAGAGGTACAGCTGCTGAGCATCTGCAGCTGGGGCACAGCTTTCCTGCTTGGGTTTCCTCTTTGCCCTTCCATCTGATGGGATCCTAGAGTGGGCTGGGTTGGAAGGGCCCTCCAGAGGTCGTGCAGTCCAACCCCCCTGCGCTCAGCGGGGACATCCCCCCCGAGGCCAGGCTGCTCAGAGCCTTGGCAGTGCCCTTTGGTGGGTGGTTGAGGGCTCAGGGTAGCTTTGAGTCCCAGAGAAAGAGATCTTCTGGCTCATTTTGAAATGTGAGGTTCCTGCAGTCTTCCCTGACTTGGTCTCTTCTCTCTTGCAGTTCAAGTCCCCAAGTCCCTGAAGGAGAGGCTGGGATTGTCCTCTGAACAGCCCAGTGCAGAGCCAGGTAACAGTAAATAAACCTTCCATGCAGCCCTAAGAGTTTGAGGAGTGCTGAAGCTGCCCTGCTGCCAGAGATCTGGCTCTGGGGGGAGGTCTTTTCCACTGGTGCTCCAGCAAGATTTCAGTCTGCAGCTGGGAAGTCCCCGAGGCCGCAGTGAGCTCCTGCACAAGAGGCCACAGCCAGGAGCAGGAGATGCTAATGGAGGGGCACAGTCTGAGGAAGGGACAGAAGCATAGAATCCTGGAATGGTTTGGGCTGGAAGGGACCTCCCAAGAGCAGAAGTCTCTGAATCATCGGTGCTTTTCTTTTGGATGTGACAGAGAGGGCTGCCCGGCCGGCCGGAGAAATCCACGTGAAAACACTGGAGGAGATTCGTCTTGAGAGAGCTACTCAGCGGCGAGGAGAGCCTCAGGCCAGGGCCCAGGCCGAGGGCCGCTGCAAAGCAGAAGATCCCAGCTCAGGGACAAGGCCTCCCCCTGCAGGCCGCATCAAAACCTTCTCGGGAGCCCTGGCTGAGAAGAACGACAAACCGCTGGAGGAGGAGAAACCGAAGCCAGAGGAGTTTCCTGTCAAAACAAAAGCTGAGAGCGAGCCCAGGAAGCTGAGTGTCCTGTCCCCATCTGTGCCCAGCAAAGTGCAGCTGGCAGAGCCAGGGGGCAGAGCCAAGGCTGCGGGAGAAGTGAGAATTAAAACCTTGGAAGAGATCAAGAAGGAGAAGGCTCTGCGGCTGCAGCAGAGCGGAGAGAACCTGCCGGCAGCGGCAGCGCCGCCCGAGCCCGCCCCGGCTGGCAGGAGGCTGCTCCGAGTCACAAAGCTGATGGGTAAGGAGCTGCTGCCTGCCCTGCTTCCCCTCTCAGGCTGGCTGTGCTCAGGGCTGCTTTGCTTTGGCCTTCTGTGTGTGGTGGAATCACAGAGGGGCTCTGGTTGAAGGGGGCTCGGAGCTCTCTCCTCCAACCTCCTCACTGTGGCCAGGGACACCTCGCAGCTCGACTCAGCTGCTCAAGGCCTCATCCAGCCTGGCCTTGAACACCCCCACGCTGCCCAGAGAGGCTGTGGAGTCTCCTTCTCTGCAGGGCTTCCAAACCCCTCCCTGGCCCTTGTGCTGCTGGGCAAGCTGCTGTGGGTGCCCTGCTGGAGCAGGGGGTTGGACTGGCTGAGCTCCAGAGGTCCCTTCCATGCTGGGATTCTGGGATTGGGCTGTGGCAGTGCTTAACTTGGCTGTTGATGTCTCTCTGTTTGCAACTCCCTGCTGTGAAGGGCAGTTAAGCCTTGTAATTAGAGGTGATGGGACTGAGGGAGAGGGAGCTCAGATGCTGCCTGAGTGGCTTCCTGTAGCCATTCCCAAATGAGCCCAGCAAGGAAGCAGAGGTGAGCAGGTTGCTTTGTTTCTCCTGTTGACAAAATGATTTGATTTGGGCTTTTTTGCCTACTTTTAAAGCACCTGGGAGAGAAGAAAAGAAGATTGTGGAACTGAGCAAGACTTCTCCCAAAGCTGTCTCTGCTCCTGCAGAGGTGAGTCCTTTGGAGGTTCTGAATACACACACACACAAGTTCTGCTCTGGCTTTTCTTAGCACACCCTCCCAGTCTGAGTCTGCTCCCACCCTTCCCCTGTTGGCAAGCTCTGTCAGGTTGTGTGACAGCTTTGTCACATCAATCCAGGCATTCATCTTCCACCTGACAGTGAGCAGGAAACTCTTAGCACCAGATGAAATCTGTGGGGTTTCTAGATACCAATCCAGGCTGGGGGATGATGAGATTCAGAGCAGCCCTGCAGAGAAGGACTTGGGGGTGCTGGGGGGTGAGGAGCTGGAGAGGAGTCAGCACTGGCAGCACAGAAGGCCAAGGGCAGCCTGGGCTGCATCCAAAGCAGTGTGGCCAGGGATGGAGGGAGAGGATCCTGCCCCTCTGCTCTGCCCTGGGGAGACCTCCCCTGCAGGGCTGTGTCCAGCTCTGGAGCCCTCAGCACAGGAAGGAGAGAGCCATTGGCCACTGGGATGTGCTGCCCAGGGAGGTGGCGGAGTCCCCATCCCTGGAGGTGTTCAGGAGGGGATTGGATGTGGCACTTGGTGCCATGGTTTAGTCAGGAGGTCTGTGGTGGCAGGTTGGCCTTGATGATCTCTGAGGTCTCTTGCAACCTTGGTGATTCTGTGCCCTGGAGCTGATGGAGCAGGTCCAGAGGCCAGGAAAATGCCCTTCCAACCCAAACCATTCCAGGATGCCTTCAAATCCTGAGGTGGATCTTGGCATGGAAAAGGCCAGAGCCTAGGGGCTGGCAGTGAATGCTTCATGAAACCTCCAGAGAGTTTCATCCTCTTCATCCTCTTTTGTTTTCATCCCAGGCCTCTGACCAGAGCACAGCAAACTCCAAAGTTCAAGTGAAGAGCCTGGAAGAGATCCTGAGGGGCAAGAGGCAGCTGAAGCAGCGCCAGGAGGAGAAGCTGCAGAAGGAGGCAGCTGCTGTGCCATCACCCCCTGCTGAAAAAGCAGCCAAGGAGAAAGCTCCAGCACCAGGGAGTCCTGAGTCCAGCCTGGTTTCAGGGGCAGCTTGTCAGCGTGGGAAGAGGCTAGCAGGGAGAGCTCTGGACGAGGAGGGGGCTGAAAGCCCAGGGAAGGAGGCTGCTGTGGCCCCAGGGAAGCAGCCGGCGCAGCTCCCCGAGCGCAGAGCTAGAAGTAAGGGCTGGTGAAGGTCCTGCAGGGCTTGTGGGGAGGGGAGGGCAGCAGGATGCCCATTTCCACTCTCAATCTCTGCCTCCTCCTTGGGATTTCTTTGCTGCTCTCTTACACCTTCTGGTAGACTGTATGGGAAAGGCCCTGGGCAGTGGCAGTGCAGCTGTGCTGGCCAGATGTGCTCAGCTGTAAGGCTTAGAGTCATGGACTTGTTTCCTTTGGTCAAATCACCCAATCCAACCATTCTCTGTCCCCACCAAGGCTGCAGCTAAACCATATCCCTCTGCACCACATCCCTGCAGCTCTGAAACACCTCCAGGGATGGGGATTCCACCACCCCCCTGGGCAGCCTGGGCCAGGCTTGGAGAACCCTTTCAGGGAAGAAGTTTCTTCTGATGTCCAACCTAAACCTCCCCTGGGGCAACTTGAGGCCGTTTGCTCTCATCCCATCACTTGCTCCTTGGGAGAAGAGACCAATCCCACCTGGCTCCAAGCTCCTCTCAGGGAGCTGTAGAGAGCAGTGAGGTCTCCCCTCAGCCTCCTTTTCTCCACCCCAGCTCCCTCAGCTGCTCCTCCCCAGCTCTGTTCTCCAGACCCTTCCCCAACTCCCTTGTCCTTCCCTGGACCCACTCCAGCCCCTCAATGTCCATCGTGGAGTGGTGGTCCCAAACCTGACCCCAGTGCTCAAGGTGTGGTTATGGGACTTCTAAGCTGTTTGGTTGGGAGCAAGCCTGGCTCAGTTCTTCCTTCCTTCCCTCCAGCCAAACCCAAGGTGTGTCTGAAGCCCCTGGAGGGGAAGGGCAACTCCCCCACGAAGCAGACCCTGAAACGCAGGGCAGCTGAGAGCCATCCCTCTGCTGTGGCAGCTGTGAAACCCTTGAATGCCACTGGTGGGGACACCAAGGAGCCTTCAGCTAAGAAAGCAGCTGTGGTAAGGACAGGGACTGAGGGCAGGAGTTGGGTCCAAGTGATGCCCAAGTTTTGCTCTCCCCTTGGTGGGAAGGTGAGAAGCTGAAGTGTTCCACAGCTCAGTTTCCTTTCAGCTCCAGAGGTGGCATGCGGGGAGGTGGCTGCCTGCTGCTGGGTGGCAGTGCTGGCATCGCCCTCTGCTGCCATTTCTCTGTGGCACAAAGCAGTCTTGCCCACTAGTGGCGTGTCCTGAAAGACACAAGCTGATGAGCAGCCTTCAAGGCAATCCCAGCTCCCTTCAGCTGTGCCCTGGCTGTGTGGCTGAGGTCAGGCTCAGCAGTGCCAGGGGAGAGGCAGCAGAGGAAGATTCTGTAGGAAGCTTTTTTACCTCTCCTAAACCCCATCTTGCTTCTTCCTAGGCCATTGTTCCTTCTTTGCCAGAGGACAGCCTGGTCTCCATCCCTGTGAGAGACAAACCCAAACCCAGGTACCAGCCACACCTCTTCTTTCTCTTGGTCACTGCATCTCAGCAGCTGCTGAGCCACTGCTCCCTCCAGGGAGCCCCAAGGTTAACTGAGCAACAGCCATGGAATGGGTTGGGTTGGAAAGGACCTTTAAAGATCATCCAGTTCCAACCCCCTGCCATGGGCAGGGACACCTCCCACTAGCCCAGGCTGCTCAAAGCCTCACCCAGCCCTTGAACACCTCCAGGGAGGGCACATCCACAACCTCCCTGTGCAGCCTGTTCCAGTGTCTCACTGGAAGGGCTTTCAGCAGTGCCTGTGTGGGGTGGAGGGGTGGGAAGGTTCACTCCACTTTGCTGAGCTGCTCTGCAGACCACATCTCCCTGGTTAAGGGATGCCACACACTGATTTCTCTCTCTCTCTCTTGTTCTTCCAAGTCCTGAAGTGCACATTGGAAGCCAGGCAGACTCCATGGCACAGTCAGAGGTCTCCAGCTCCACCTCAGCTTCGTCCCAGGTCCCAGCAAAGGCTCGCAGGCTGAGCTCCACAGGGGCTGGGAAAGCTCCTTTGTCAGTGGAGGATGACTTTGAGAAGCTCATCTGGGAGATCTCAGGAGGCAAACTGGAAGCAGAAATTGACCTGGACCCTGGCAAAGACGAGGATGACCTCCTTTTGGAACTGTCTGAGATGATTGACAGCTGAACTGCAGGCTCCTGGGGATTGGGGGAAGGAGAAAACCACAGAGAAAGTAAAAAAAACTTAATCCAAACTGTCTTTTGTTGGACACCCAGAGGGGGAAGGACACCCAGAGGGGAAGGTTGATCCTCTTCCTACCTGAGGTTTTGCAAGGAGTCTTAAAGCACAGTTGAACCTGGCAGCCTCTGCACTCAGCTGTCCTACATTTCCCTGCTGGTCAGAGTTGAGGTCTTCTGCATCCTTCTGGAACTCTTGGCAGCAGCAGGAGGAGGAGGAGGAGGAGAAAGCACTTCTGTATTTTGGGACAGAGAGATGCCCACCTCTGAACTTGGGCTGGTTGGGAAATCCATCTCCTGCTTGAGCTCCATGCTCTGAAGGCTTCAACTTCCAAGTTGCATCCCCTCAGGCCTTGGCTGAGCTCAGCACTGGGCACGTTTCAAAGCTTTGATGTTCTTCATTTCTTGGACAGTTGCTCTCTAAAGCCTGGAGTTACTATGTCAACTCTTGAGTTTTATTTATGTCTGCTCTCCTTTTTGGACTTTCACCTATTTTTTTTGGGGGGGTAACTTAATGGAAAGTACTGGGGGATGGGGGGGGGGGAGCAGGAGAAGTCATATTTCTGGACCAAACGTGCTGCCAGGGGTGGTGGTTGGGGTCAAGTCCATCCAGCCTTACTTTGACTTATCAGGGATGACACAGCCTGGGCGTGAGAAGCAGCAGCTCTGAGCACAGCCAGCATCTCTCCCCCTCTCCTTTCGTTGTGCTGAACCAAAGCCTGGCTGGGGGGGAAGGGTTTGGTGCTTCTTGCCAGTGTGAGTCTGATTCCAGGGAGGGTGGTGAGGATCCCTCTCCCAGTCTGCAGTCAGCTGGTAAATGAAGATTGGTTTAAGTGCCTCCTGGTTCCAAGGTTCTCCCCCACTGAGCTGCTGGCTCCTCCAAGGCCTTGTGCTCACCATCAGCTTTGTGGCTCCACCGGCGGCCCTGAGCCGGGGCAGGAGCAGGTTCCCAGGCTGCTGATCTGGGGACCTGGTAGTGCTGCAGGCACAGCCCTGCTGCCCCTCTGGGGCATCCTCCCTCTGTAGAGCAGGCTGTGCTGGAGGCAGGAGTTGGAGCTCCTGGGGTGCCTCCACGCAGCCTGTGACCCCCACAGCAGTCAGCTGAGCCTGGAGTGTGCTGTGTGCCCTGCCCCCCTTGAGCCCTCTCCCTAGCAGCTTGAGTTGTGATTTGTTTCCTTCGGTCTCTCCCTGCCCTGATGGGTGAAGCCCTCAGGTTCTTGGCTGCTGGGCAGAGGGTGAAGGGGGTTGGGGTGGAGTTGGCTGTAAATAGTTTTCTCTTTGATGAAATCCACTGTCAGCTCTTAGTTCTTAGAGCAAAGGTTTGAAACCAGGAGGTAGAAAGCTGCAGTTGTGGCTCCTTAAAAAAAAAAAAAAAAAGATGATTATTTTTTTTTCCCTCCCTGAGACTTCTGCCAGCAGCTGGGAGAGGCTGGGACAGAGGAAGAGCACAGCAGAGCCTGCTGAGGAAGGCTCCCTTCTTGCTGCTTCCCTCCTCCTGCCCTGCCAGCCCCTGGCCCAGGCTCTGGGCCGTGGTTGTGGGCCCTGGTTCCTGTAAATATTTTATTCTTCCATTTTATATTTGTATTATTTAAGGGATTGTATCCAACCTCGTCTGGCCTCTGCCCTCAGCTGTGCCCCGGGACAGCCTCAGCGCTGCTTTGAAATAAACCTGGCACAGGAGAGGGGGCTCTGCGTGCTCTGTCTGGGGGCTGGGGGGCACGGGAGGGGCCCGGGGAGCGCCAGAGACTCCAGGGGCTACGAGAGGGGTGAGGGGAAGGGGGTGAGGGGGCGAGGGGAAGGGGGTAGGGGGCCAGGTGGCACAGGGCCTCTCAAGGAGCTACAAGAGAGGCTCGGGGAGGGATAAAAAACCAGCCCCGAGGGAGGCATAAGAGAGCCTGGAGTGGGGTACAAGAAGGGGCTGGGGAGCACAGAGAGTCTCGAGGCGGGTACAGGAGTGTCTCGGGGGGGTGAAGGTTGGTGTGAGAGTGCCCAGGGCAGGGCAGGGAAGGTCCTGGGGAGCTAGACGAGTATCGTGGGGAAGGGGCTCCTGGGGAGAAGGCAGAGGGGGTCCAAGCAGCACAGAGAGGGTCCCGAGTGGGGCTAACAAGAGGGCCAGGGGCACTAGAGGGTGCCAGAGGGGTGTGTGTGGGGGCGCTGCAGGAACGTCCCGTTGCGCTCCCCCTGCGCGGAGCAGTAGAGACGGAGGTCCTCCAGCGGCCTAGAGTGGCGCGGAGCGGCCGCCGGCGTCCCGCCCTGCCTTGCGCGCTCCCGCCGTGCGCAGCGGCTTCCGGCGGCGGGAGCGTGAGCCGGCAGGGCCAGCGGCAGCCATGGCGTACCGCGGGCAGGGCCAGAAGGTGCAGAAGGTGATGGTGCAGCCCATCGTATCCTTCCCGTGCTCCCAGAGGGGCCGGAGCGGGGCCGCGGGGGGGCGGGCGGGGCGCGGGGCCCGGCTGCGGGGGGGGGCAGGCGGGGAGGAGCTGCCGCGCTGGCCTGCGAGGCGCTGAAGGACCGCCGGGGGCTGTGCTGCCGTGCGGGGTCCTTAACCATCCGCTCCAGAACCTCATCTTCCGCTACCTGCAGAACGTGAGTACCGCGGGGCCGAGGGTCGGGGCTGCCGCGGGGGGGTGGGGGATGTGCTGCTGCCTTCTGGGCAGGGCCTTGGGCCGCTGAGAGACCGAGCACGGCTCCGCGCTGGGGTTCGCCAGCTCCGAATTCGGCCTTTGGAGCTGGCTTCCGCTGAATCGGAGAACCGCAGCTGGGCAGGGGCCAGGGGGAGTCACGACAACGGTTCGAGGGTTGGAAGCCCTCCGCCGTGAGGCTAGGCTGAGAGCTGGGGTTGTTCAGCCTGGAGAAAAGAAGGCTCTGAGGAGACCTTTCTGTGGCCTTTTCAGTGCTTAAAGGGGCCCTGAAGAAAGCTGGGGAAAGGCTTTTGAGCAGGGCCTGTTGTGACAGAACAAGGGGGGAGGGTTTGAAGCTAAAAGAGGGAGATTTGGACTGGAGAAATGTTTGACACTGAGGGTGGTGAGAGCCTACACCAGCGAGGTGGGAGATGCCCCCTCCCTGGCACCCTTTCAGGTCAGGTTGTTTGGGGCTCTGAGCAGCCTGCTCTGGTTGCAGATGTCGCTGTTGAGTGCAGGAGGGTTGGACTGGATGACCTCCAGAGGTCCCTTCCAACCCTCAGCATGCTGTGACTGTGTTTCTGTTCCTGTTCTGCAGAGATCCAGGATCCAGGTGTGGCTTTATGAGCAGGTGAACATGAGGATAGAAGGCTGCATCATTGTGAGTACCAAGATGCCCTGTCCTGCCCTCTCCTCCTCCTCCTCCTCCTGGCTGTTACCTTTCAGATTCCTAAAGCTGCTCCTTCCTGCCCAAAATCAGTGACTGTGGGGTATGGAAATACCTCCTGGCTCTGCAAGTAGCTCATTATCCAGCCCTTGCCAGCACAGCTGATGGTGGTTTGGAGACTTAGCTCACTGCCTGCCTCTGTTGCTGCTTTTTAGGGCTTTGATGAATACATGAACCTGGTGCTGGATGATGCAGAGGAGATTCACTCCAAAACAAAGTCAAGGAAGCAGCTGGGTAGGTTTGTGTCTGTGACCTGAGTGCTGCCTGCCTCAGCCTTCCACACAGGAAGAGCTGCTCCAGGCCCTTGGTCATCTTTGTAGCCTCCACTGGGCTCTCTGCAGCAGTTCCCTGTCCCTCTGGAGCTGGGCAGCCCAGAGCTGGGCACAATCCTCCTGATGTGGGCTCAGCAGGGCAGAGTGGAGGGGCAGGAGAAGCTCCCTCGACCTGCTGGCCACGCTCTGTGCCTGCAGCCCAGCACAGGAGTGGAGGTTGTGGCTGAGGTGCTGCAGTGTGGATTGTCAGGGGGGGCTTACAGCCCGTGGGGGAAGGACTCAGTGGTCTGCTGCTGCTCTGCTGCCATGGGGGCATCTCCAGGGGCACCTTGGAGCTGCTTTTGGGAGCACAGAGCTGTCCCCAGAGCTGGGACCTCTCCAAGCCTGCTTTGCTCTCTGTTGCAGGTCGGATCATGCTCAAAGGGGACAACATCACTCTCCTCCAGAGTGTCTCGAACTAGGCCTTGTTCTCCACTCAGAACAGCAGCTCCAGAGAGAAGAAAGCATTGGTGGGGCAGGAGCAGCCAGCTGAGAGCCAGTTTAGTGTGGCAGGGTCAGGCTGCAGGCTCCTGAGGGCAGTGATGGGGGAGGGGGGGGAGGAGGGGAAGGGTTTTGTAGTTTGAAACAATTCATTTCTTTCACAAATAAACTTTTTCCATGGTACCTGGGAGGGGTAAAATCTGCCTCTGTTGAGCCCCACAGGGGCAGGGATGTGTGGAGAGGGATTCCCAGCGTGGGTCTGTGCAGTCCCTGGCCACTGGCTGTGCCTCCTGCAGTGGTACAGCTCCCTGAGGGGCATGAAGGGAGCTTGGGCAGGATGCTGGAGCAGCAGTGCCCTGATCTGTGTGGTTCTAGTGAGGGACTTGGGGCCCAGCCACCACAATCCAGCAGCTGCAGTGCTCAGTGCCAGGTGTGCTGGGCAGTCACTGCAGCAAGGAGCTCTTCAGGAGGCTGCTGAGGCTCAGGCACAGGCTGCCCAGGGAGGCTGTGGCTGCCTCCTGCCTGGGGGTGTTTAGGGCCAGGTTGGAGGAGGCCTTGGGTGTAGTTGAGAGGTGTCCCTGCCCATGGCAGGGAGGTTGGAGCAGGTGAGCTCTGAGGTCCCTTCCAACCTGAGGCCTTCTGGGGTTCCATGAGGTGAAAGAACTCTCCCAAGCAGAGCACCCAGCTGGTGCTGAGCCATCCACACTGGCTGCAGGATCCTGGAGAGCCCTGGGCTGGGTAAGATGATTTCTGTCGAGTCCATCACTTCTGCTCACCAGATTCTGCTGGCTTTCTCCTCTGCCTCCTCTCTCCCTGGACACTGTGGTCACATCTCCAGTCCCAGGAGGGACGCTGGGAGAAGCAGCACAGGGCAGGCTTTGAGCCAGGAGCTGGAATGTGGTGGCTCAGACCTCTGTTGACTCCAAACAATGCCTGGGGCGGGGCAGGGCTGAGGGCCCTCAGTGACTCAATTGTCTCAAACAAGGTGGTGGCCTGAGGAGCTCTGGAGGAGAGCTGCAGGCTGGGCAGGTGGCTGAACAAGGGAAGGATTCCTGCAGAGGGAGAGCTCAGGACCGCAGAGTGGTTTGAGTTGGAAGGGACCCTAAAGACCCTCCGGTCCCAGCCCCTTGCTGAGCACGGAGCAGATCCCCTCTGGGGCTGCTCCTCTCCAGGCTCTCAGCCTTTGCTCCTCACAGAGATGCTCCAGGCCCCTCAGCAGCTTTGTGGCCTCTGTTGGGCTCTCTCCAGTGGTTCCTTCTCTTGAGCTGGGCCCAGATTCTCCCAGGCAGTAGCTGAGGTGCTGCAGGGAGGGAGGTTTGTGGAGCAGGGCTGTGAAATCGACCTGCCTGCATCTCTGCTCTGTCACTGGCAGGGTGGGGCCTTGAGGCTGCCCAAACATCAGACTCTGGGAAGTACCTTGGAAGGAATCAGGCTGGGCAGGGCTCTGAGCAACCTGAGCTAGAGGAGGATGTCCCTGCTGGCTGCTGGGGGGTTGCCCTGGATGGCCTCTGGAGGTCCCTTCCAACCCAGACCATTCCAGGATTCCTTTCCCAGTGTCAACCTTTTCCTTACTGCCAGTTTGTGTTTATTCCATAGAATTGGGGTTGGAGAAGACCTTTAAGCTCATCAAGTCCAAGCAGCCTCTTAATTCCTCACTGGCCTGCTGGGATGTGTCACATCCCTTTGCTTGGCCACAGAAAGAAGCCTGGCTGGGAGCCTCCCTGCATCTGTCCTCCTTCCTCTGTGCCTGGCAAGAGGCTGCCCCTTAGGAGCTGGGCACGAGGAGAGATGGCTCCTTCCTACCAGCAGGGCTGCTGCCAACTCCAAAGTGTCCTCTCAAGGCACCTCAGTGCCTCCTGAAGCTGCTCTGCTGCCTGATACCATCAGATTAGCTCCAATGGATGTCGACATTGGGGCAGGTTGATGATGGGAGGAAGGAAGTCTCTGCTAATCAGCCCTGAAGCATCTCATGGTAAGGTACCAAAATAGGCACTAATTGTGCTGGGGGGAGGGAGGGAGTTGCAGAGGAAGAGGAGAAGCTCCCCAGCAGGAAGCTGTGGAGGCTGCAGCAAGCCCGGAGGAGAGCCTGGGCGGGTGTGGATGTCCAGGAGGAAACAAAACCTCATTGTCTGAGGAGCTCCTGGCAGCAGAGTTGTGCTCCTGGAGCTTCTGGGCATAGCCAGCACACAGCTGCCCTCCCCTGGCACTGCCACAGCTGCCTCCCCCCGGCACTGCCACAGCTGCCTCCCCCCGGCACTGCCACAGCTGCCTTCCCCTGGCACTGCCACAGCTGCCTTCCCCTGGCACTGCCCTCCCCTGGCGCTGCCCCCCTGGCACTGCCACAGCTGCCTTCCCCTGGCACTGCCACAGCTGCCTTCCCCTGGCGCTGCCACAGCTGCCTTCCCCTGGCTGTGCCTTCCCCTGGCACTGCCACAGCTGCCTCCCCCTGGCACTGCCTCCCCTGGTGCTGCCACAGCTGCCTCCCCCTGGCACTGCCTCCCCTGGCTCTGCCCAGGCTGTGCCTTCCCCACGCAGCACTTTTCCCTCCTCACCAAACCCCACGGCACTGACTCCTCTGACCTCAGCTTTTTAACCCCCAGGCCCCGCCAAGCTCCCTGAGCCTTCCCGAGCCGCAGGTCGCAGGAGGAGCTCCCAGCCGCGGGCTCAGGGCTGGGGCTGGCAGCGGCTTGCAGAAGGGAGCAGCAGACAGGAGAGGGTGCTGCGGGCTCGGCCAGCGGCCGCTGCCGAGTGCCACCGGCAGGCAGCCGGCGTTCCCCGGCAGCTTTATTGGCTCCCGAGCGAGCCGGAGGAGGCGAAGCGGCCGGGCTGCTGGCCGGGCTGCCGGCCGGGCTGCGCTCCATGCTGCGGCGGCCGCGCAGGGCGCTCGGATCCCCTGGCTGCCAGCCCCTGCCCCGGCTGCTGCCAGCCCCTGGGCTGCTGCAGGAGGGGATGAGGAGTAGAAGGTGCTGAGCAAGAGGCAGTGAGGAGGAGCAAGGTAGAGTGAACGTTTCCAGCCGGCTTCTGTGCTTGGAGGACTCCCCGGGCTTGGCTTGGCTGCCGCCTTCGGCTTCTGCAAATTGCTTCTCCTGCGGGGCAGGGGTGGGGGGCAGCAGGGGGGGGGGGGGCGTGGGGCTGGGGGGAGCACGGGGGTGAAGCTGTGCCAGGGGAGGTTTAGGTTGGATATCAGGCAGAGTTTCCTGACCCAAAGAGGGCTCAGGGTTGGGAGCAGGCTGCCCAGGGAGGGGCTGGAGTCCTCATCCCTGCGGGAGGACTTTTCCTGAGGGTGTCTGAGACGGCCCCAGGGGGAAGGGTTTGCAGCTGAGGCAGAGCAGGGTCAGGCTGGAGCTGAGGAAGAAGTTCTTCAGCAGGAGGGAGCTGAGCCTCTGTCCCAGGCTGCCCAGGGAGGCTGTGGCTGCCTCCTGCCTGGGGTGCTGAGGGCCAGGCTGGGTGAGGCCTGGAGCAGCTGAGCCTAGCTGAGAGGTGTCCCTGGGCATGGAGGGGAGGTTGGGGCAGATGATTTTTGAGGTCTCTTCCAACCTCAGCCACTCTGTGATTCCATCCTGCAGTGAGCAGGGGCATCTGTGAGTAGATCTCTTCAGCTCTGTAACCTTCTGAGTGCCTGAGCAGTGAGTGTGGAGCTGCTGGGGCTGTACAAGGGGAAGATCCTCCTTCACCTTCTGCTAGCAGCCTTCATTCCACCCCCCCTCCCCCTCCTCAGGGCTCCTTTCTCCCACAGCCTCAGCACCTCCTGCTCTGGGGCAGGTTGCTGGGGAACTTATTTCAAGTGCTGCTACAGCTTAAGGGTTGTGTGCCTAAAAATGAGGGCATCAAAGTGACAGCAGTGGAAGGTCAGCGACTCCCAAGTGGCTTAGGAGCTGTCCCCTTAGGGCAGCATCTGAACAGGGAGAGCTCCTGCGGAGGGCAGGGGCAGGAGCTGGAGGAGAGCAGCCTGCAGGCACTCTGCTGCCCTCCCAGATCCCTTCCCTGTTGCTCTTCCAGCCCCACGCTGGGGATGGAACCACTTGGGGTCGGTTCTGCTCCTTCCTCTCCCTGAACTGTGAAGCCCAGTGCCCAGGCTGGCTGGAGGTGGGGGCTGGTACCCACCACAAGCAGCTGAGCCGCCGCGGGCAGAGGAGTTTTCCAGGCAACTCTTCTTCTCCCCTCCTCCCCCCGAAACCCCTGCAGAAGGCTTCTCCTCTCACACAATGCCAAGGAACTGGCTGCAGCAGGTTCTGGTGGGGGCAGCCCCCTCGCTTGGCAGCCCACCCACAAGGTGCCCAGCAGGGCTACCCCCACCCCCCGCGGGGCCTTTTCACAGTCAGACCCCCCAGGGGCATCCTTCCCATTGTCTGTGACAGCGCTTGGAAAAATGAGTCACGGGCACCGCGCCTGCCCGCGGCGGGGGAGCTCTGCCGCAGCAGCAGCAGCGGCGCTGCCCGTGCCCCTGCCCCTGCCTGTGCCCGTGCCCCTGCCCCTGCCCCCTGCCCCGTGCCCCCTGCCTGTGCCCCTGCCTGTGCCCCGTGCCCCTGCCGTGCCCCTGCCCCTGCCCGTGCCCCTGCCTGTGCCCCTGCCTGTGCCCCCTGCCTGTGCCCCCTGCCTGTGCCCCCTGCCCCTGCCTGTGCCCCGTGCCCCTGCCTGTGCCCCTTGCCCCTGCCTGTGCCCCTGCCTGCCCCCGGCCGGCAGCCCCCTGGCCCCTGGAGCTCGGCCCAGCCCGGTGGCTGCCGCTGCCTCATCCGTGCCGCTGCCGCCCCGGGCGCCGGGGGGGAGCTGCTCCCTGACGGCCACAAGCCTGCAGGCAGCTCCCCGCGAGGTGCCGCAGAGCCAGGGCGCCCTGGGATCGCTTGGGCCGGCAGAGACCTTGGAGGTCTTCCACTCCGATCCTTCTCTGGCTCCACCGAGGCTGGGGCTGAACCCTGGCCCTCAGCACCACAGCTTTGAACCACCTCCAGGGGTGGGGATTCTGCCACCCCCCTGGGCAGCCTGGGCCAGGCTTGGAGAACCCTTTCAGGGAAGAAGTTTCTTCTGGTGTCCAACCTCAACCTCCCCTGGGGCAGCCTGAGGCCCTCTCCTCTCCCCCTCTCACTTGGTATCCGTTGCTCACTGCTTGTCACAGCCTCCTCCACCACGCAGAGGACAGAGTTCTGCTCCTTCAGGTCCTCTCCCCCTGCCATGCTTAAGCTCAGTTCCTCTGCACTTCTCCTTGGGCCTTGCTGCTGCCCAGCCCAGCACCGTGCTGGGTGAGGCTTTCTGGGCCGGTGCCCCCTCGATGCCAGCTGCTCTGTGGCAGAGCTGGAGGTGGGGATGAGGCAGCTCTGCTCCCCGGGGGAACAGCCCTGGTAGGACAAAGGCAGGAGAGGGCTTCAGGCTTGGGCAGCTTGCTGCTTTGTGTGTGTCTGGGGAGGAGAGATTCAGAGTGCAGGGAAGGAAGAGGCTTTGTCTGCTGAGGCTGGGGAGAGCCTGGCCCAGGCTGCCCAGAGAGGAGGGAGATGGTCACTCCCTGGCACCTCTGCAGCTCAGGTTGTTTGGGGCTCTGAGCAGCCTGCCCGGGTTGGGGCTGTCCCTGCTGGCTGCAGGGGGTTGGAATGGATGAGCTGGAAAGGTCTCTTCCCACCCAAGCCCTGCTGGGCTGCTGGGCTGGGTACTGCTGGAGCCCCAGGACGCCCTCCCAGGCTCTGTCAGCACAGGAGGTGGAGGAGCTCAGGCTCTGCTGCGGGATCGGCTGTGCTGTGAGGGCGCAGCTCCCGCAGCAGCCTGAGCTCCCCTGCAGCTGCAGCCCTGCTCCTGGCTGCTGCTCCTCAGGATCTTTCCTTATCTGCTCTTCCTCAGCCTCCTGTCTGCCACTGCTAATGGTCCCCCGGGGGGGTGCTGGCTGATGGAGGGGGGTGGTGATGATGTCCTCAGCTGAGTGGAACCACCCTGCTGCCTGCAGCTCTCCTGCTGCCAGCCAAGCTGCTTCCCCAGCCAAGCTGAGTCTTCTGGGGACACTTCTCCCCTTCCCCAGGCTCCCTGTTGGGCAGGGTAGGAGCTAAGGAGACCTCAAGCTGCTCCTTTGTCATCTTGTGAACCGAGCTAGGAGCAGGCCAGGTCCAGCTGCTGAGGGGTCTCAGAGGCTCCTCTGGACCTCAGAGGTGTTTTGGACATGAAAGATGCTACACAACAGAGGTTTGAGCAGCCCCCAGCCCCTGAGGATCTGACCCAGGCTGCAAGGTCCTCACTGCACTGGGCCACAGGACCCTGGAGCTGCTGTGGTTGGAAGGGATCTTGAAGGCCACTGAGTCCAACTGCCAGGCCCCCACTATTCCATGGCCCCCAGTGCCACGTCCTGAGGCTTTGTGAGCACCTCCAGGGATGGTGACTCCACCTCTGCCCCTGCACAGCCTGCCCCAGGGCTGGGCCACCCTTTGGGGGAATGAATTGTTCCTCCTAGAGCCACAGAATTGTTCTGGTTGGAAAAGGACCTCCAAGAGCATCGAGTCCATCGCCTGAGCTCATCACAGCCTGGCTTAGGTTGGAAGGGTCCCATCCAGGAGCCAGTTCTGCCCCAGGAGGCTGCTGGAACACTGCAGCAGGTTGCTCAGGGAGGTGGTGGAGGCTCCATCCCTGGAGATGCTGGAGGTGAGGCCCAGCAGGGCTCTGGTGGAGGATGTCCCTGCTGAGGCAGAGGGCTTGGGCTGGATGAGCCTTGGAGCTCCCTTCCAAGCCACTCCAGGATTCTGTGCCTCCAAGCCTGCCCTGCCCCAGCCCCAGCATGGTTTGTGCCAGTGGCACCTGCAGAGCTGCTCTCTGCCCCCTGAGCTGTCGTCACCCCCTGGGGCACGGAGGGTGCCCCCTCCCCTGCCAGCTGCAGGTGCCAGGGGCGGGAGGGGGCGACAGGAGGACAGGGAGCCGGTGGAGATGAGCTGTTGGGGTAGCACGGGAGGCAGCAGCATCTGCCTGGCAGGGGCTTTGTTCTCAGCTGGGGCACAGTGGAGCCTCCCCCCCGAGCAGGCTGCTCTGGAGCCCATCCCTTTATCAGCCATCAGCCACAGAGCTAATATTCACTTGGAGGAAGTGAGATAAGATCAGAGCCCAGGGTGGGCTCCGAAGTGGGTGCAGGAGACAGGCAGCGAGGCTGGGGGGAGAGGGCAAGGGGGGGCTGTGGTAGGGGCTCCTTATCTGAGAGGAAGCTGCACTCTTCAAGGGGCAGAGAGCATCTGGCTGGCTGGCTGAGCATGCACACTTGTGTCACCAGCTCCTGCCAGGGGCATGAGAGTCCCCAGCAAGGGACACTGCCAGCTCCTGCCAGCACCTGCCTGGGCTTGGCACGCTGCAGACACCACCAGATCTCCGTGTGCCCAGGCTGGGGGCGGTCCAGCCCCCGCGGGGAGCTCAGCACTGCCACCCCTCCCTGGGCTGGCAGCTTCAGAGGGTGAGAGCAGGTCCCCAGGGGTCGTGCCAGCAGCAGGCAGAGCAGCAGCAGGATGGGCACCTTGGCGCCCCACGGGGCCCTGGGCAACCTGATCCGGCTGGGGTGTCCCTGCTCCCTCGGGGGGTGGGCAGGACGACCCTTCCCCCCCCAGTGCATTCTGTGCTTGGCCTCTGCAGGCTGCAGCCCGGCTCCTGCAGGGAGCACACATCCCCTTGCCCCACCTCGGGGGCAGCAGAGGGATGTGGTCAGGCTCCAGCAGTGCCAGGACCCTGCAGCTCTCGCCCAGGGAGCTTCTGCTGAGCCCCAAACGAACCCCTTGGTGATTTCTTTTCCTTCCCCTCCAGGAATTAGTCTCCAAGGCACCTGGGGCCCAAGGGCCAGCCTCATCTCCTGATTCGCTGCAGGGTGGTCGTCCTCCTTCCCTCAGCTGAGCTTTGCCCAGCCCCAGCCCCCTCCTGGGGCTCAGCCTGGGCTTCCTGGAGGGGTCACTCCCTCCCCAGCTGCTGTGAGCAGCCCGATGCTGGAAGGCTCTCCCTGGGGGCAGCCTCTCATTCCTGCCCCACCGCTCTCCCAGCCCACCCCCAGCCCCTCCTGACGTGCGGGGGCAGCTCGGGGGGGGCTCAGCTGGGGGCTCCCTGCTGCCTCCCCCAGCGTTCCCATGGCACCCAGGTTGGTTTGTAGAGAGGAGGAAGCTCTGGGCCCGGGGAGCCGCCCAGGCAGGGCAGGCAGGACCCGGGGCTGTGCTGCCCTTCCCCAAAGCCCTTGGTCCTCGGGTGCTGGTGGGGAGCTGGGCACCAGCCACTGCCTCTTGCTGTGCCCTGGGGGGATGTGGGTCCGTAAGGGTGCTGGGGGAGGAGAGGTGGCAGCAGAGGGTGTGAGAAGGTGGCCACAGCGGCTATGGAGAGAGGAGCAGCAGCAAAGAGGGGCCACAGCCTCCCCCAGCGTGGCTGGAGCCTGGCACCTCCCCGGGCTGCCAGCCAGCAGCGTGCTGCCTCCCTCCTGCTCCTGGCAGCCTCAGCTCCCACCCTGTCAAATGCCGGGGGGGTGTTGCCCCCTCAGCCTAGCAGAGGCTGCCTGGAGTCCACAGGGGTGGAGGGAGCCACCTCAGCCCCCCCCCGCCGCCGAGGCTGAGCCCTCCCTGCTCTCCCCCCACCTCCTCCGGGGGTCTGTGTGGGGTTCTCTGCCCGGCTGTGTGGTCTCCACGCCTGTGCCCACGCTGTGCCAGGCCGTGCCCTGGGCTGTGCCTGTGCCCTGCCTCTCCAGGCAGGGGGGGCAGGGCGGGGGGGCAGGAACGCTGGCTGCCTGCTTGCTCAGTGTCCCACACACGCAGCCTGCCTGGCCCTCGGGAAACCTCCACGCAGCGCGGGGCTGGGCTGGGATCTGCAGCGAAAGCAAACAATGGGATCCCCAGAGACAACAATGCCCCATTGTCCTTTGAAGCCATAACAATGAGACAATGGCCCACAGTCTGCTCCCTTTATTCCCAGGCACACCCCCAGCCCCCTCCCCTCGCAGCCCTGTCCTGCAGCCCCGGGGCTGGCTGAGTTTTGGGGGACCAGGACCTGCCGCCGCTGCTCTCCTTGTCTCCCCTCCCTGCGTGGCTCCCAGCCCTTGCTCATGAGGTGAGTCTTGATGGGGGGGGGGTCCCCTGGGGCCCCCTGGGTTGTGGCTGAGAGGAGAAGGAGGTGGTGGTGGCTTCCAGCAGGCTTTGGCCCTGAGGGGCTGATCAGGGGCAGGTCAGGCGGTGCCTGCCCCGGGGAGCAGCAGAGCTGTGCTGTCCCTCCCGGGGCTCCCTGGAGCTTGCCTGATGTCTCCACCTCCTCCTCCTCCTCCTCCTTGTGGCCTTAGAAACCGCCTCAGTGGCTGTGCCCACCCTGGCCACTGGCAGAGAGTGACAGGGGGGAGTGGTGAGTGGGGGTTGGGGTCTTCTCCTGGCGTCAGGTGAGAGGAGGAGAGGGAATGCCCTGGAAGGGCAGCAGGGGAGGGTTGGGCTGGAGGTGAGGAGAAATTTCTTTGCTGCAAGAGTGGTCAGGGACTGGCACAGGCTGCCCAGGGGGGAGGTGGAGTCTCCACCCCTGGAGGTGCTCCCGGGTGGTGTGGGGATGGCACCTGGGGCCAGGGGCTGGTGGCCGCGGCGGTGCTGGGCTGGTGCTGGGCCCCAAGATCCTGGAGACCTTTTCCAGCCAAGACAGTTCTGTGATTCTAGGAAAGTGCTCCATGGGAGGGTGGTCCTGGGGGGGAAATGGGGGTGGGGGGACTCCACCATGCTGCAGGGAGCTGAGGCACCTCAAAGAGTCATAGAATTGTCTTTGGAAAGGACCTCTGAGGTCATCGAGGCCAACCTCAGCCCCAGGGACCTTGGAGCTCCTTCCTGGGTGCCTCTGCTCTCTTCATCCAGCCCTCCCAAGGGTGAGGCCCTCAGCTGCTCTTTGCTTGCCTGTGATCCTCAGCAGCTGTCCTGCGGCAGAGGGCTGAATCCCCCTCCCTGCTTTGCCATCCTGGGCACTGGTGGCTGGCAGCAGAGGGCATGGGTGCCCACCCTGGAGCCTCGAGGAGATGCTGGCTCTGGGCACCTCTCTGTGCCTCTGTGTCCTGCTGGACCTGGGCCCTTCGTTGTGCCTCCATGCCCCAGCTCTGCATGTGGCCCTGGCACAGGGTGCCCATCACTGTGCCAACATCCCTGTCTCGTCTGCTGGGAGTGGGGCAGCAGCAGGCTGGGGTCTGCTCTGTGGCTTCCCCCCTCCCTGTGCCCATCTTTCAGAGAGAGAGGAACCCAGCGCTGGGCTTGGGGACCCCCTCGATGTCCCCAGAGGCCACCAGCAACCTCGTGGGAGCTCCTAGAACCCCCCTCCCCCCCTTCCCCCCCTCCTCCCAGCTACCTACGGGCAGCCAAACCTACCTGAATAGGTAATGAACGGAGGAGAGAAAGCAGCCGCGGAGCACTTTGTGCTGCCAGCGGGGCCGGGGGAACAATCGCTAAATACAAATCACCCAGAGAACAGGGAGAGGGAGAGGGAGAGAGAGGAGAGAGAGAGAGAGAAAGAGAGAGACAAAAGAAAAGAGCCCCGGCACAAAGGAGAGGAATGAAATGGTAAAGTAAAGTCAAACAAAAAGGAGCCGGGGCTGAGACAAAAGGAGGGAACAATATCCCCGAGGCAATAGGCTGCTGAACAATGGGGACAGTGACAGCGGCACAAAGCCGCAGTGTTTGCGAGCAGACGTTATCTCACACAGCCGCTGCCAGCCCTGGCCCTGCCGCTGCTATTTCAGGGATGCTTTTGTGCTGTGCTGAACAATATTCCTTGCATGGCTGCAGAGAGAGGGACGAGGGGGGCTTGGGGCTGCTTCTTTCTCTCTCTCCCCCCCCCACCCCCCCCACCGTTTTGGTTTTGTGGCCTTCCCGGTGCCAGCTCTGTGATAAAAACCAGGTTGAGCCCCTTGGGGAGCTGGGCAGAGCTGGGGGGGTGGGCACGGGGCTGGCAGAGCAGAGCCGGTGGTGCCAGGGAGGGGGGGTGCAGCTTGGTCGGTGGAGGGGCAGAGGTCGATGCCAGCTGCTGCAAGGGGCAGGCTGGGAGTGCAGCACCGCTGGGCAGCCCTGGCAGGGCTGGCACCGCAGGGGGAGGGGGGGCTGGTGGCTCTGAGGGCCGGCAGCTTGGCAGGGGAGGAGCTGGTGGCTGTGGTGAGCAGCACCCCGGGGTGAGCAGGAGCTGGTGGCTGCGGGGAGCAGCACCCTGGGGTGAGCAGGAGCTGGTGGCTGTGGGGAGCAGCACCCCGGGGGGAGCAGGAGCTGGTGGCTGCGGGGAGCAGCACCCCGGGGGGAGCAGCACCCCAGGGTGAGCAAGAGCTGGTGGCTGCAGGGAGCAGCACCCCGGGGTGAGCAGGAGCTGGTGGCTGTGGGGAGCAGCACCCCGGGGTGAGCAGGAGCTGGTGGCTCTTGGACAGAAGGTTTCCTGCCTCCTGTCCAGGGCTTAGCAGCCTCTCTGCAGCAGGGCAGCTGCAGGCCTGCACCCAGGACTGGGCAGAGCAGGGGGAAGGCTTTTGCTGCCTGCTTTTGTTACAGGCCCTTCAGGGGTTTGACCTCTGAGGTGTGGGGGCAGGGAAGGAGGACTGAGAACTCCCTCCCTGGCTGCTGGCAGAGCTGCTGCCAGTTATGGCTCCCTGGCATCCCTCTGTGCCCCATCCCTCTGTGCCCCTGCCCTGCTTGGTGACCCTGGGAGTCACCCAGCCCCAGTGGGCACAGGGGGGAGGGAGGTAAGCTGCAGGTCATGGCTCTACTTGAGCCTGAGTCTGTCCACTCTGGGTGAGGATGTTCCCAACCCACCCAGCCTCTTCCTGCCAGGCATCAAGTTGTGCTCAGCCTGGAGCCAGAGGCAGGCTGGGCAGCTGCCCCCCATTTGCTCTTGCCAGGGCTAACAGGGCTGGGGCAGGGCAGGGCACTGCTCTGGGCCCTTGTCCTGCCGTCCCCAGTACCCACCCTGGGCTGGTGCCAATCAGTGGCAGCCCCCTGGGATGTGCTGTGGGAGCTGGAGCTTGGCTGCTCCCTCAAGCAGCTTCCCCAGCCCGTGGGGGAGGCCTCTCTTGGGGGGCTGGGGGGGTTCATGGGCTTCAGTGGAGCTGCTGGAGGCTGCACCCAGCTTTTGTGTGCAAAGCTCGCCCTGGGGACCTTTCTAGCTGTCTCCTGGGGGTCTGGTCCTGCCTGGTACACCCCAGGGTGATGCAGCTGTGGGCACAGCCCAGCCCAGCCACCAGCAGCAAGGGGCTGCTTCTGCTGGCAGTGCTGCAGGATGGAATAGGATGGAATAGGATGGAATGGAATGGAATGGAATGGAATGGAATGGAATAGGATAGAGTGGAATAGGAGTTGAACTGAATAGAGTTGAGTTGAGTTGAGTTGAGTTGAGCTGAGTTGAGTTGAATTGAATTGAATTGAATTGAATTGAGTTGGACCAGGTTGGAAGAGACCTTTGAGATCATCAGGTCCAACCTATCCCCCAGCACCATCTGAGCAACTCAACCATGGCACCAAGGGCCTCATCCAGGCTCTTCCTAAGCACCTCCCTGGGCAGCACATCCCAAGGGCCAAGCTCTCTGTCTGGGGAAGAATTTCTCCTCCCCTCCAGCCTAAGCTTCCCCTGGCACAGCTTGAGACTGTGTCCTCTTGTTCTGGTGTTGGCTGCCTGGCAGAAGAGACCAACCCCCACCTGGCTCCAACCTCCCTTCAGGCAGTTGCAGAGAGCAATGAGGTCTCCCCTGAGCCTCCTCTTCTCCAGGCTCAGCAACCCCAGCTCCCTCAGCCTCTCCTCCCAGGGCTGTGCCCCAGACCCCTCCCCAGCCTGGCTGCCCTTATCAAAGCCCCAGGGGCTGCAGCTGATCTGTCCATGTGGGCAGGGAGTGCTGTTCCCACAGGACACCCATCCCTCCCTGCAGCTCCCACCCTGCCCATGCCTATTTTCCCCTCCCCCCTCAGGCCCTGCATCCCTCCTCGTGCCATCCCACCGCGGGGACCTCACCCAGCTACCATGAACGGGAGAGGAGGAGCCAGGGGGTTGTGAAGACCAAGTCAAAGGCTTCCCATATCAGTGCCCATCTCAGCCAGCCAGGTTGAGCTGAGGGGTTGAAGCTCTCACTTGATAAAAAGCTGCCTCCTCCTGATATTGATCACCTTATCTGAGGGGACATCCTGTTGCTAACTTGGGCTGCTTCCTCCCCTCAACAGCTGGTGTGCAGCTACAGCTGCTCTCAACCTGCCTGGTGGGGCTGGGGAGGGGGGGTGGGGGCGGTTTGGTGCACCTCAGAATGGATCCTGGGGGTTGGTTGACTGGGGGGGGATGGCAGGTGTCAGAGTGGGGTTTGGAGCACCTCAGAACGGATCCTGGGGGTTGGTTGACTTTGGGGGATGGCAGGGGTCATGGTGGGGGTTTGGAGCACCTCAGAATGGATCCTGGGGTTTGGTTGACTTTGGGGGGGATGGCAGGGGTCAGAGTGGGGGTTTGGAGCACCTCAGAATGGATCCTGGGGGTTGGTTGACTGTTGGTGACCAAGATCCTGCAGGAAGGCTGCAGAGGGACTCTCCATGAGGGTGTCTGGAGACAGGACAAGGGAGAATGGTTTGGAGCTGAGGCAGGGCAGGGTTAGACTGGAGCTGAGGCAGGGCAGGGACAGACTGGAGCTGAGGCAGGGCAGGGTTAGACTGGAGCTGAGGCAGGGCAGGGACAGACTGGAGCTGAGGCAGGGCAGGGTTAGACTGGAGCTGAGGCAGGGCAGGGACAGACTGGAGCTGAGGCAGAAGTTGTGCAGTAGGAGGGTGGTGAGACTCTGGAATGGTTTCTGGATGCCTCCTCCCTGGGGGTGTTCGAGGCCAGGCTGGATGAGGCCTTGAGCTGCTGAGTCTAGCTGAGAGTCATCCCTGCCCGCAGTGGGGAGGAGCTGAGCTGCGAGGTCCCTTCCATCCCAGGGCTCTTGGACGCCTTGGAGGGGCTGCAGTGAGCAGGGATGCTCCTCCCTTGCCTGCAGGGCACTAAATCCAAGCAAAGGAGCAGCAAAGTCCTGCTCAGGAAGATGAGCTGCTGCTCAGCTGCGGTCTGAACTTGTGCTCTGAGCTGTCTGGAGGCACCAAGGGAGCCCAGGAGCTGCTGTGTGATGCTGTGCAGGGAGGAGCAGCCGTGGCACCCGGGGGCGAGGTGGTGTTGGCTCCGTGGCTCGACTGGATGACCTTTGAGGTCTTTTCCTACTTTAATGCTTCTACCAGAACTGCTCTCCCCAGTTTCAGGCCCTCAAACCTTCTGTGGCTTGCTGGAGGGGCAGCCCCATGGGCTGCACCCTGTTCCAGGCCAGGCTGGATGAGGCTCTGAGCAGCCTGGGCTGGTGGGAGGGGTCCCTGCCCAGGGCAGGGGGGCTGGAGCCGGCTGGTCCCTTCCAACCCAGCCCATTCTGGGACTCGATGGCTCTGTGAATCCTGCTCTGCCTGTGGCATGGCCAAGCCCTTTGCAAGGCCTCGTTCCCAGAGGGGGAGTTGGTTCTGCTGTGTGTTGGGCACCAGTCGAGACCACTGCCCGCAGGGACTTGAGCTCACTGCCCCCTCCCCAGGGTGGCAGCTCTGCTCTCCGGGGGGGGCTCAGCCACGCCACGGAGTCACCAGGAGCTGGGTTCCAGCCCCCCAGGGGCAGGCTCGGTGCTCTTTGGTCTTTCTCGGGAGGACTTCCCTCGCGCCAAGCAGCCCATTCCAGCCCTCGCCCAGCCTGCGGGGGGCCGGGGCTGGTCGCCTCGCCTCTGCTTCATCCTTCAGCTCTCTGCCTTGAGTGAGGAATTTCTCTCTTCTCTTGAGCCCTGCTGGGGGAGAAACCAAATCTGCCTCTTTCTGAGACGATTTTCGTGAAGTTGGAGGCCGGGGGGGGTGGGGGGCGGGAGGGAGGTTTTTTTGGGTGGTTTTGGGTTTTTTTCCCCCCCTCCTTTGGGTCGCAATTAGTTGGTATTTAAACCCCCACTAACCCCGAACAGCCTAATGACAATAATAATGATGCTCCACACGTCCTGCGGTGCCACCCATCGAAAGATTACACTCGCTAATTAATTAAGCTCCGACCTCCATCCCCCCCCCCGCCCCGCTCCCCGTCCCCTCCCGGCACCACTTTCTTCGCCGAGGAGAAGCAATCGCTGGAGAGTCTCTTAAGAAAGGACATAAAGGCAGGGAAACCCAGGCACCGCGGCAAGACAAATGGGGATTTGGAGACAATCTGGGCCGGCTCCATGTGACCCCCGAGAAGTGGACCAGGCAGGAGAAAAGAGGCCCAAAAAAAACCGAATGCCAAGCGCGGAGCCGGCCAGAGGAAAACAAACCCCGGCTTAAAAAACCCGGGGCGAGGAAAGCGCCGAGATGGAGGGAGCGACAAAGCATCAAAGGGACGAGAAACCAAAGGCGCCGGAACAAAGGACAAGCTGGAACAAAGGGCCAAAGAGGGGAGAACAAAAGCGCTAAATAGAAAACAAAGGCAGGGGGCGAGGGAAGCCCCCTCGGAGGGGCTGGGCCGCGGGGTCCCTGCCCGCCGGGGGGGGGGTGGGTGGCACGGGCGGAGCTGGGGGTCCCCGCCGGAGCCGAGCTGGCCGAGGGTGATAGAGCCTGGGAGGGATGACCCCCGGCAGCCCAGCTTGGCCTTTGCATTGGAGGCGATGGGCTCGACCTCCCCGGCCCCCCGCCAAGAGCTGTGCTGTCTCAGGCGCTGCCTGGAGGTCGGCAGCAGCCTGGGGATGTGGCTTTGCTCCTGCGCGGCCCTCCGGCCGTGGCCTCCTCCCGTGGCCTCCTCCTGTCCTGCTGTGTGGTCCGGCCAGCCCTGCCTCCAGCCCTCCCTCCATCCCTGCCTTCATCTCTCCCTCTTCCCTCCCTCCATCCCTCCCTTCATCTCTCTCTTCTTGCCTCCTTCTTGCCTCCTTTCCCTCCTTCTTTCCCTCCCTCCATCCCTCCCTCCATCCCTCCCTTCTTGCCCCCCTGTTTCCCTCCCTCCACCCCTCCCTGCCCAGCCTTCTCTCCAGCTCACTCTGCTCAGCGTCGCCCTTCCACCACAGCCCCCCCAGCCCCTTGTCCTGCCTCCCACCCCGACCCCGTGGCCTGGGGACCTCTGGGGGTGCTCCCAGGCTGGCTGCATCCTTGCCAGGCTGTGGCCAATCCCTCAAGAGAGGAGCCAGGGCCGGTGCTGTGTGTGTAGCTCACTCTGGTTCAGCCTTCCTGGAGAGGACAGATTCTCACCAGCTGGATCAAAGCCAACAGCAGCACCCAGGGTGGGAAGAGAGAGCCCTGGAGATCATGGAATCCCAGAATGGTTTGAGTTGGAAGAGACCTTAAAGAGCATCCAGTCCCAACCCCCTGCCATGGGCAGGGACACCTCACACTAGTCCAGGCTGCTCAGAGCCTCCTCCAGCCTGCTCTTAAACACTTCCAGGGATGAGGTGGCCAGGGAAGTGCTTAGGACCAGGCTGGATGAGGGTCTGATGAGGTGCTGCAGTGCTGCTTTTGCCTCCTCTCCCCATTAAATCCCTCTTTGGAGCTGGAGGTCCCTGGCAGGGAGCTGTGGCTGTGTTACAGGTGCTGACTCTGGAGGGGGGATGCTGCAGGTACCCCCAGGGCTGAGCAGGCAGTGAGGATGGTGCCAGGGGCTGGGGTGCTGGCACCCTGCTGCACCTGGGGGTGCTCTGGCTGCTGGGAGCTGTGATGGGTTTGGAAGCAGCAGGTGATCCTCCTTAGTCTCAGGTGATAGAAGGAGAGGCAAGGGCCTGAAAATTGTGCCAGGGGAGGCTTAGGTTGGAGGTGAGGAAAGATTTCTTTGCTGCAGGAGTGGTCAGGGCTTGGCAGAGGCTGCCCAGGGAGCTGGGGGAGTCCCCATGCCTGGAGGTGTTCCAGAGACCTGTGGCCACGGCCCCTGGGACCATGGTTGGTGGCCATGGTGGGGTTGGGTTGGATCTTGGAGGCCTTTTCCAAACCCAAACAATTCTGTGGTTCTATTTCAGGCTCTTTGGGAGGTGCCAGCTGCTGTTCCCTACCACCTGCCCTGGCTGAACTCCTTCCCTGGGGGCCAGGTGGTGCCATCTCCTCTGGCCAAAGCCACCCTCCTCCACTGCCACACACTGCCCTTGGCAGAGGCTGCTGGCTGGCTGGGCAGGGGGCCAGGGCAGTGGGGTGCAGGCTTTTAGCAGTGTCCATCCTGTGCCTTCCCTGGGGAGCACTCCTAAGGGTCCTCCTCGGCTGTTCCTGCTCATGCCCCAGCTGGAGCTCGCCTGCAAGCCCAGCCTGGCTCACCCCAGCTCTGCCTTGCTGCAGAGCCCTCGAGTTGCTCTGTTTCACTTTCCAGAGGAGCTCTCCATGGCTAAGAAGGGAGCTGCTCCCCGTGGAGCACTCCTGGAACTCCCTGGTGTCAGGGAGGTTGGACAAGATCATAGTCACAGGATCATAGTCATAGTACCAGGCTGGCTGAGGCTGTGGCCAGGCTGATCCAGTGTGGGGTGTCCCTGCCCACGGCAGGGGGGCTGCAGCTGGCTGATCCTTGGGGTCCCTTCCAACCCTGACTGATACTAGGACTGTACCACGAACAGCTTGGCTTTGTTATGCCCAGATCAGAGCCTGGCACGCTGTGGGTGGACTCTCACACAGCCCCAGCTCCCTGCAGTAGCTGGGCACTGCCAGTGCCAGGGAAGAAGGCAGCACAGAGCTCCCAGCTGCTGGCAAAGCCTCTGGAACGAGTGGGATAAGTTGTGGGGTTGGACAGGCCAAGGGGCAGTGGGCACTGACCCAGGAGGTTCCAGCTGCACAGGAGGGGAAACCTCTTTGGTGTGAGGCTGCTGGAGGCCTGGGGCAGGCTGCCCAGGGAGGCTGTGGAGTCTCCTTCCCTGCAGAGCTTCCACCCGGCCAGCTTTGCTCTGGCTGCCCCTGCTCCAGCAGTGGGGGGGGTTGGCCTCCAGCAGCCCCTTGCAGTCCCCACCAGGCTGGGACTCTGGGACCTTCCCCTGACTCTGACACACAGCTGGGAGCCATGGGGGCAGCTGGGAGCCATGGGGGGAGCAGGGAGCCATGGGGCAGCTGGGAGCCATGGGGGGAGCAGGGAGCCATGGGGGCAGCTGAGAGATATGGGGGCAGCAGGGAGCCATGGGGCAGCTGAGAGCCATGGGGCAGCAGGGAGCCATGGGGGGAGCAGGGAGCCATGGGGGGAGCTGGGAGCCATGGGGGCAGCTGGGAGCCATGGGGGGAGCTGGGAGCCATGGGGGCAGCTGGGAGCCGTGGGGGCAGCTGGGAGCCGTGGGGGCAGCAGGGAGCCATGGGGGCAGCTGGGAGCCATGGGGGCAGCTGGGAGCCATGGGGGGAGCAGGAGCCATGGGGGGAGCAGGGAGCCATGGGGGCAGCTGGGAGCCTTGGGGGGAGCAGGGAGCCTTGGGGGCAGCTGGGAGCCAGGGGGGCAGCTGGCAGGAGCCACTCTGCTTGCTGCCTTGCCCCTCTGCAGCTTTCCCAGGCTGGTGAGGAGCCCAGCACTTGCCCATTTCCACACAATGGCTCCACTTCCGTGCAGGAAGCCAGGTTGGATTTGTTCTCCCTGCTTTGCCCCCCTCTGCCAGTTCTGAGGGGGCCAAGCCATTGTCTGAACCATTTCCATGACTCATTCACCAGTATCCTGCGATGGTGAGGCTGGGACTCGCAGCCAGCAGAGAGCAGGAGGCCCAAGCTCCCGTGGCCAGCAGCGCTGCAGGGTGGGGGGCTTGGGAAAAGGAAGGCAAATGCTGGCCCTGCCTTCCCCCTCCCTGCCCCTTGTGCTGGCAGCAGCGGGATCTTTGCCCCCACCAGCTTTCCTGGTCCCTCCACCCATTGTCCTGGCTTCCTTCTGCTGAGGCAAGCAGGAGGCCGAGGCAGGGCTTGCAGAGGGGCAGCAAAGCTGGTGGCTCGCCCAGGGGGAACCGAGCAGGGAGAGGTGGAGCAGGAGTGGACCCTGTGTGACCCCATCCTGAGAGGGCAGGAGCTGGGCCTGTGCCATCACATCCGTCCTGGCACTTCGGTCCTGGGGTCCTGGGGATGCCCTCCCGGGTCCTGGAGAGGCACAGCAGGTCCTGGGGATGCCCTCCCGGGTCCTGGGGATGCCCTCCCGGGTCCTGGAGAGGCACAGCAGGTCCTGGGGATGCCCCCTGCACATCCTGCGGATGCCTGATGGAGCCTGGGGGTGCCTGATGGACCTTGGGGATACCTGATGGAGCCCGGGGGTGCCTGATGGAGCCCGGGGGTGCCTGATGGACCCTAGGGGTGCCTGATGCACCCTGGGGGTGCCTGATGGAGCCCGGGGGTGCCTGATGGAGCCTGGGCATGCCTGGCAGCGAGGGGGAGGGAAGGTGTGGGTGGAGCTGGTGTGACTCAGAGGCGGACATGAGGAGGAGCAGGGGCAGGATGGGCACAGGGACATCCTGGTCAGGCCACCACCTCCTGGCTCTCATCTGGGAAGTGAGGTTGGAGCCAGGAGACCACAACGTGGCCAGCACCTGGTGGACCCTGCCAGGCACTGGCCAGGGGCGGCCACGGCGGCCGCTGGGGACGGGGAGGAAGGAAGGGAAAGTGAAAGTCCGCGGCGGCCGCTCCGGCCCTGGCTGTTGCTATGACGACCTGAACAGCTCTGCTCCCTCCTCTTGCGGCTCAGCCGTGCCCGGTCCTCGGCCCCTTTGTCAATTGTTTCCCTGTCCACTTTGGGGGATGCCCCCCCCCTCCTCCTGCCCCCGGAGGGGCTTGAGGGGGAACTTGGGGCAGCCCCAGGAGGAGCTGGAGCTCTCTGGGAGCTTGGCACTTGCTTGACCATCTCCTTCATGGGACCTCTTGGGGTCTTCTCCCAGGCTGGGGTGGAGAGCGTTGGCAGCCAGCAAGAGGGGCTGGTGCCCTTGGGGGGCATAGAGGAGATGGCCCTGGGTGGGCATACAAGGGGCAGCCAGTCCCAGCTAAGTGGGGAGGGGGCACTGGAGGGGCTCAGACAGGGGGGAGCTGACTTTTGCCTCCTGCCCTGCTGCCTCCCTGCAGAGCCCCCACCCCTGGGTGTGCTTCAAAGCTGTGGAGCCTGGGGGGGCAGCTCAGTGGTGGACTTGGTGGAGTTGCTGGTTGGATTTGCTGATCCTGAAGGTCTCTCCCGAGCTAAATGATTCCATGAGTCTGTGCTTGGGCTTGCTGTGCCCACTCTGGACCTCGGTTTCTCCGTCTGGAGGCAGCAGCCTGTGTCACTGAGCTGCTTTGGTTTGTTTTGGGGTCTGTGGGTGCAGCCCACTCCCCACCCTGGCTTCCAAGCACTGCCATGACTCGAACTGAATCCTCGGCTGAAGATGCCAGACGGGAAACCCTCCCAGATAACTTCTTGCCTGGCTCTGCTCTCTGCTGTGGGATGGGGACAGGCTGAGGGGGCTGTGTGCTGGCAGGGGGGGTGGGTGCAAAAACCTCTTCCAAAACCCCCATTTCCCCACTCGGTGCCTGGTGCTGAGGGGGGTGGGGTGAGAGGGCTCTGGGAAGCTCCAGGAGCCTGAACTCTTCTGTCTGCTGCTCCTGAGACCGGGGTGGAAGCAATGTTTGGACAAAAAGCAGTTCCCATGGCAGGGAAGGAGGGCGCGGGGGAGGAAGCGGCGCGGAGGCAAAGGGAGCGATCCCTGTCGGGGAGATGTAAACAGCTCTCCTCCTCCGGTGTTGACACAGCATTTGAGAGGTTTCATGACACACACGCACGGAAGAGAGGGACTGTTTGTCAACACTGGCCTCCCGAGCCCGCCCCCCTCGCTAGCCAGCTGCCGGGCTTCCCGGCGGGGGCTTCCCGCGGGGCATTCCGGGGGGGGCGGCGGGCATTCCCGGCGGGGGCATTCCCGGCGGGAGCCGCGGCGTGGGATGGGGGCGCAGGGGCAGCTCCTCAGTGCCTGATGGCAGCAAAGACCCTGCCAGGCTCCTGCCCCTCCGGTGATGGCCCCCAAGCTCCCGGCCAGTCCTGTGAACGCTGTCTGTCTGCCTGTCTGTCCATCTGCCCCGCTGCCCAGCCCTGCTCCATGCCAACATTGTCCCCCCCCCGAGCCGCGGTGGTCCTGCGGCTCTGGGCTGCTTGCGTGGGCAAAATCCGGGGGTGGTGTGGGGAGGAGAGGCTGGAAGCTGGGCGCTGGGGACTGTGGGTCGTGGACCCCCAGCCCACGTGTGCGAGTGCGGTCTGCCTGTCCATCGGTCTGTCTGGAGGGCAGCTCTCTCTGCCTGCTGCCCACCCCTGCTCCGTGCCGATGTGGTCTCCCGGAGCCGTGGTGGTCCTGCAGCTCCGGGCTGCCGGTGTGGGCAAAGGAGCGAAAGCTGGGGTGCTGTGGGGAGGAGGCGGGGAGCTGGGCTTTGGGGGCTCTCTTTGGGACCCCGTGGTTTTGGGACCCCCCTCGCAGAGCTGTGAGCTCTCCCTACAAGCCAGGCATTGTTCCAGCTCCTCGCTGGGTCCCTGCATGGTTGAGGGTCCCGGGGCGTGCTGGGGGGGGGGTCCCAGGCTGCCTCCCAGGGTTCCTCCGAGTCTTTGGGGGTGTCTAGGTTCCCAAAGAGGACTCCAGGAAGAGGGCGAGGGGCTCCGGCGGTGTCACACGTGGGTTGCCCAGCAGAGCAGGGGGTCCCGAGGGGAGGGGACGGGGCAAAGGGGCGCCCCCGGAGGCGGCTGCTGGCTGGCTGGACCGGTGTCCCTCCTCCGCCTTCTCCTCCCCTCCTCCTCCTCCTCCTCCTCGCTCCTTCTCTCCGCCCGGCGCCGGGGCAGCTCCCACCGGAGGCGCTGGGGACATGGAGCGGACCTGAGCCGGGCGAAGCGGTGGCGGAGCCCACACCGGCAACCGGCACCGGCGGCGGGGACCGGCGGCAGCACCGACAGCGGCGGCGGGGACCGGGGCACCGCGCGGAGGAGCGTGTGAGTGAACCGGGAAACGGGCAAGGAACTCAACCCGCCGTGGGGGGCACGGGCATTGCCCCAGGCGGGGCAGCGGTACGGTCCTGGGGCAGCGCGCATCCTCCCGGGGTGAGGAGCATCCTCTCGGGTCGTGGTCCCTGATCCCGCTGGGCTGCGAAAGGCTGAGGGGGGGAAGGAGGTCGCATGGCAGGACACCCCCCTCCCCTCTCCAAAGCCTTTTTTTTGCCTATGGAGGAGAAGGAAATACTGGAAGTGGGGCGCAGGAGCCGTCTCCGGTCTCCGCTGCAAAGTTTGGGGCTGCAAACTCTCCCCCGAGAGCTCTCCCCCCCCGACCCCCCACCCCCGAGAGCCCGGCAGGGAGGGTTAAGCCACGGGCAACCCCGGGGCACAGAACTGGAGGTAAAGAATTACCCATGAGGACATTCTCTGCCTTCCCGACCCCTGACCTGGCTACCAGAGGCTGTCCCACTGAAGCCCCCTCCCCGGCCCCCGTGACACCCACCCTGGGAGGCTTCTCGCCCCCTCCCGCTGGTCGCTGGGGCTCCTGGAGCGGGGGCCTGTCCCTTTCCCGGGCACACAGTCCCGGCCGCGCTGCATGCTCCGGGTCACGGATGCGGGGGGGCATCAGGCACCCCCCAGGACACGGTGCTGGGGGTCATGGCAGTGTGCAGGGACAGACGGACACACTGACACCTCGGGCACCACAGACGGGCACAGACCGCGGCTGCCGTGCACCATGGCGCTGCGTCCGCAGCGCTTGGGGCCGTCTGGGGTGTCCGTGGCTCTGCGCCGCACAGGGATTTGGGTCCTCATTCCTCGTCTCCCTCCTTGGGGTCCTATCCCTTGTCCTCATCCCTCCTCTCCATCCCGCTCGCACATCGTTTTCCCCATCCTTCTCCCCTCCTTCATCCCCATGCTTCATCCCCGTCCCTCACCCCTGCCTCACCGTGGCACAGAGGGGACATCCTGACCCCTTCTCCACCTCCCTCCGTCTTTGCCGTGCACAGGGAGGCAATTTTCTGTCCTCTGTGAGCATCACCCCACGCCAGCCCGCAGAGCAGGGCCCTGCATCAGCGGGGAGCAGCGCAGGGCCGGGCAGGAAAAGTTGCCGTGGGTGCCACACGTGGGTGTTCGTCTGTCCGAGAGGGGCTGAGGTTGTCCTGCCAAACCTCAGCCCAGCGCCCCTAGCGGAGCGAGCTTCGGGGCTGGGCTCAGCACTAAGCTCGGTCACTTGCTGAGACCTCGAGCACAGGAACCTCGTCCTGAGCTCCCCCGGCAGCCATGCGCGTCCTGCCCGAGCCTCGGAGCCGCATGCCCGGCCCGTCTCCTGGGCAGACCGGGGCCCGAAAGTGCCACACAGAGGACCCCTCCCAGCTCTGGCTGCTGTGTGTGTGTCCCACACTCATCTGGCAGTCCCATGGGGGTGTGGGTGCAGCCGTCGGGGTCTTGCACGCTGCTAAAGCTCGCTCAGGTAGCAGGGAGGGGGACGACGGCCACGGAGCTGGGTGCTGGTCCCCGGGGGGACCCCACGGTTAAAACAGCAACCAAGTTGGTGGTGGAGGAACAAAACCAAGGGATGCAGCACCTGGGGAGCCACCCGGGAGAGGGGGGAGGTGTGGGATGTGCAGGTGATGAACGCAAAGCTTTGCCTCTGTCCTCCTCCACCAACGAACGTTTCCAGTGTTTTCTGCAGGGGTTGGGTCCGGGGGGAGATGGGGGGGGTGGGTGGGAGGCTCTGTGGGTGGGGGGTCCGTGCTGCCCAGAGCAAACCCCAGACGGTGCCTGTTGTTTGTTGGCGTCTCAGTTACATCTTGTGGAGTACCTTCAGTGTGGAGACCACTTGACTTCCACAGCAAATCAGGAGTAATAGATATTAGGAGTAGGGGGTGGGGGGGGGGGGAGGGAAAAAAAAGGGGGCCATTAGCTCAGCTTAATGTGATTTTCTCCACAGCACAGAGCAGATAATATCACTCAGGGAGACTCTCCCTATTGAGCCAATAACTCGTGTTTGTAATTCATGCAATTTCCTTTGAGCTCAATTTCATTTGCTCCCCAAATCCATTCTGTTGACACTGATACAGGACTTCTTTTTCCCACCCCCACCCCCGCCCCCCCCCCCTCCCCCCCTCTCCTCCTCTCCTCTCTGTGATTTCAGAGGCTTTGTGTTAAAAATAGCTGCTGTCCTTTGACAAACGGTGGGCAGGCCACAGACAGTTTGCTAAATCATTGCCCACTGACACATTTCCCCCCCCCCGCCCCCCCAGCATCTCCCTTTGTGCTGTTGTTTTGTTTGCTGCGCTGGGCTGGGGCTGCCTTGGCATCTCGGCTGGCAGGTGAGAAAGGGATTCTTGGCAGTGAGGGTGGGGAGGCACTGGCACAGGGTGCCCAGGGAGGTGTTCAAGGCCAGCTGGATGAGGCCATGAGCAGCTTGGGCTAGTGGAAGGTGTCCCTGCCTGTGGCAGAGGTCTTGGACAAGATGACCTTTGAGGCTCCCTTCTAACCCAAGGGGATCAGTGAATCCACTTCTCATCGGTGGATCCACTTCTGATCAGTGGATCTGAGCTGGATGATCCTTCAGGTCCCTCCAACCCAGCCCATCCATGACTCTCAGCCAGGAAGCACAAATCCCTTTGGAGCAGGGCAGTAGTAGGAGCAGAGACCTCAGATGGAGGAAGCTCCATCTTCCTCCTCGCTGTGGAGCTCCTCATGCTGTCACCTCACCTCCAGCCTGCCTGCAGGGCTGCTTTCCCCCCACCCCCGCCCATGTCAGAGCACCCAAACCATTCCCCCCACCCCATCAAGGTCCTGACAAACAAAGTTTATCCCAGCCAGGGTGCAAGATACCCTGGAGGGGAATAGTTGGGCTTTTGTCTCCCTGCCCATGCCCATTTGCCACGGGGCTGCCAGAGGAGGGGGGGTGGAGTGTGGCCCTGGCACTGTGGGACCAGGGGAGATGGAGCAGGTCGTAACTTGTATGTGCTGGAGGGGGTTTGGTTTCCTTCTCAGGAAGGGTTTTCTCTCCGTGCAGGGAAGGCAGAGGCACAGTAAAGCTACTCTTTCAGTGGTTTATTTTTACCTTCGTTGCTTGCTGGTGGGTCTCCCCAGGGTGTTTGCCCAAGCTGCTGCCCTCCTGCCTTCCTGGAACCCAGACTCACTGAGCAGCCCTCGCACTCCCCGTGAGCAGGTCGCGGGGCAGGGACAAAGGCTGACTCTGGGACCTGGTGGCAACGTGCTTTGCGCTTCCAGGTGAGTTGAGCTCCGTTTTAGGGCTGCTTTGGGGGTAGGCGGTGGGGAGAGGCATGGCCCAGCGCTCCTGGGGGCGCTGGAGTGTGGCTCTGAGCGGCGTCCCGTGGACGGAGCATCCTTGGGGCTGCAGTGAGCTGATGTCGAAGGGGCTGAGAGTTTGCTGTTGAGCAGGTGGAGTGGATCCGTGTGGGATAGAGTGGGCTGTGGGTGCACTGGCTGGGACATTCTGCTCCCTGCAGGAGGTCACCTGGGCTGTCCCCAGCCTCTCCCGTGCTCTGCGCAGCTGGGGCCGCTCGGCCATGCTGCCCGCTCCCCAGCGTGGGGCAACACCAACAAACTCGGAAGGGTTCTGAGCCGATGCTGTGTCACAGCAGAGCTGTGGGCTCGCTTTTGGAGGAGGGGGTCCCTCACTGCAGACCCGGGCTGAGGAGGATCAGGGGGTCCCTCAGCGAGGCTGTGGTCCAGGGCCGCCTGCCCCGCCACGGAGCGCGGTCAGCCCTGCTTTGTCTGCCCGCTGCCAGGCCACGTCCCTGCCTGCCTCCAGCTGTAGCCCATTGTGAACACTTGGGGTGGTTTGTGCCGGGCCAGCTCTGTGCCCAGATGCGTGGCTGTGGAAAGGAGAAACCTTTCCTCATGCCGAGGCTCCGACCTTTGGCGGGCGGCTGCGCCCGCGGCGGGGATGCGCTCGGCAGGGGCAGCTCCGCTCTGCTTTTCCACCCCCCCCAGCCGTGGCAATACAAAGGGCATCCTGCTCGCTCCCCTTCGGGACCGGGCCGGTTTGACACGAAATAAAGCAGCGGGCAGGCAGGGCAGTTGTTACCTCCAGCTGTGAGGCCGTGGAGAAAGCTGCTCGGCCTCTTTTGTTCTCTCCTGCGGCCGCGCCGGGGCCGGGAGCATCGCTGCAGTACTGGGGTGCCTGGTGGTGAAATCTTGTCGGTTTCCCCTGGGCTAGAAGGCACTGGTGGGGCAGAGCGCCGTTTGTTTGTGCCTCTGACAGCAGCCTGGGCTGGCAGAAGGGCTGATGAAGGAGTTGTGCTCGGCGGGAGGAGAGCCCAGAAAGATGGAGCTGCTCCAGGTCGGGTGTTCCCTGGCTGGGGGTTCCTTGCAGCATCCAGGCCACCCCTGACCAGCCGGGCTGAGCTTTCCTAGGCTCTGCTGCTTTATTTTGGGTCGGTTTGGGGTTTTTTTGTTTTTTTTTTCAGAAGCTCTGTGGAGGTTTTGGTTTCATTGCACTGCAGGGAGGAAGATTTGGGCCACTGAAAGAAACAAAAGTTCTTGCAGGATGCAGCACGAAATTTCCACCCTGCTTTAAGCCAGGGAAGGACATGCAGAAGGCAAATAAATTAATGCAGCTCCTGACAGATCTTGCTGGAAAAAAAAACCCACCCAGATATCTCAGTGCCTTTGCCCCATCCCTGTGCCTGCTGGGGACTGACTGCAGGAGTGGAACCCTCCTGTCGTGGGGAGCTGCTGCCGGGCTGGCCGTGCCCCTGCTGAGCTCTTCATGCCGTGCTTGTGCTGGGCTGAGAAGTGCGTGGGCTCCTCCAGCACCGGGAAAGTTGGCAGGCTCCAAGTGCTGCTTAGAAGCCCTCCCTCCCTCTCTCCCTCCTTCCCTCTCTCTCTCTCTCCCTCCCACTCCATGTCCACCTGCTCCAGGACCACATGTCCCAAGCTGGAACCACTCCAGCCCCAAAACAAGGGCCCTTGGTCTGCCCAGTCCCACCAGCCTGGTGCTGGCAGGGAGGGGAGGTGCAGGGGAGCTTGCAGGGCCTTGGCTCCTTCAGAACCTTCCTGGCAGCTCAGATAGGTCGGTGAGAAATATGTGGGGGGCTGCAGAGGCTGAAGCTGCCCCCACAAAGCAGTGCATGGCTGCAGAGGAGGGGGCACTGCTCGGAGAGCCTTGTCCCCTTCACCTCTGAGCACCTACCGGCACCTGGCACCCCGAGTGGCTCCACAGCCACTGTTAGTGTTGCTTGCCCAGGGGGAAAGTGACTTCTCCTTGCACCCCAAGTGGCTCCACAGACACTGTTGCTTGCCCAAGGGGAAAGTGACTTCTCCTTGCACCCCAAATGGCTCCACAGCCACTGTTAGTGTTGCTTGCCCAAGGGGAAAGTGACTTCTGTGAGCATTGCACCAGAGGGAAGCTCCTTCCCTGCCTCCTTGTCCCGCTCCTGCTTGCAGCCCTCCAGCTGGAGAAGGCAACCAGGGAGATGGCTCTGAAACAGCTCAGATTCTGCCTTGCCATCATTTAATGCTCCATTACCAGCCAGAGCTGCTCCAGGCATGTGACCCTTTGGAAAGATGCAGCCTGGTGGCTGCAGAGGTCAGGCAGCCTCCTCCCCACCCCCACCTCCCCCCCCCCCGGGCGTCTTATCAGAGAGAAACAAGATAAAGTGGCTCATCAGCAAAGGTGTCTGGAGGAGCCCTGCACGCCTCCACAGGCCCAGGACAAAATCTGCTGCCCTGAGTTGTGACTTTGGAGTTCCACCTGGTGAAGGCAGCTGGTGGCAGCTCATTGTCTGTGGGGAGGAAAGGAGGTGAGATGCTAAACGACATCGAGCAGAGGAGGTTGGAGTGAGGTGGGGGTTGCTCTCTTCTGCCTAGCCTCAGGTGATAGCACAAGAGGAAATGGCCTGGAATTGTGCCAGGGGAGGCTTAGGTTGGCCAGCAGGAAAATGTCTCTGCTGCAAGAGTGGCCAGGGGCTGGCAGAGGCTGCCCAGGGAGGTGGTGGAGTCCCCGTGCCTGGAGGTGCTCATGAAATGTGTGCCCAAGGCACTTGGGGCCAGGGTTTGGTGTCCATGGTGGGGCTGGGTTGCTGCTTGGACTGGATGACCTCAGAGGGCTTCCCCAAGAGGGTGGTGAGGCACTGGCACAGGTTGCCCAGGGGCACTGTGGCCACTACAAGCCTGGCAGTGCTCGAGGTCAGGTTGCCTGGAGCCTTGAGCAGCCTGGGCTGGGGGGAGGTGTCCCTGCCCACGGCAGGCAGGGGGGTTGGAACTGGATGGTCTTGAAGGTCCCTTCCAACCCAACCCATTCCATGACACCAGGCTGGGCCTGGCAGCACCGTGGGGGCAGCTTGTGGGGGACGTTTCCTGGCAGAGATGAGGCTGCTGGTGCTGCTGCACCCACTGCAGGAACCCACCTCCGGCCCGCTCCTGCCTGGGGGGTGTGGGTTTGCGGGTGAGCAGCCCTCATCCCCCTGAGTCTTCCTCCCTGCTGCTGGGGCTCAGCAGGGCTCTGCCTTGCAGCCTTCTTCAGAGCCTGTTTGAAAAGCTGAGCTAGGGCAATGTGTCAGGTTTGGGCTCCTCACTCCAGGAGCTGGAGTGGGTCCAGGGAAGGGCAAGGAAGCTGGGAAGGGTCTGCAGAGCAGGGCTGGGGAGGAGCAGCTGAGGAAGCTGGGGGCGTTCAGCCTGGAGAAGAGGAGGCTGAGGGAGACCTCACTGCTCTCTGCAGCTCCCTGGGAGGAGGCTGGAGTGAGGTGGTGGGGTGAGAGTGAGGTGGGGGTTGGTCTCTTCTCCCGAGGAACAAGCAACAGAATGAGAGGAAATGGCCTCAAATTGCCCCAGGGGAGGTTCAGGTTGGACTTGAGGAACAGTTTCCTCCCCAGAAGGGTTGTCAAGCCCCGGCCCAGGCTGCCTGGGGCCGTGGTGGAGTCCCCATCCCCGGTGGAGCTTCAAAGCCATGGAGATGTGGTGCTGAGGGCCATGGTCTGGGGGTGACCTGGCAGTGCTGGGGTAAGGGTTGGACTCTTCAAGGTCTCTTCCAACCAAAAGGATTCTGTGAAGAGCCAGGGCAGGGGTTCAGCACACAGCTCACCCCTGGTGCTCTGAACACAGAGGACATGTGGGTGCCCGAGGCTGCTGCAGCAGAAACTGAGCACCAGAGAGAAGCTGAGGACCCTGCAGAAACCGGGGAGCACAGAGAGCTGGGACAAATCCTGCAGGGCAGGGCGGGCAGGGATGAGGCAGGGCGGGCAGGGATGAGGCAGGGTGGGCAGGGATGAGGCAGGGTGAGCAGGGATGAGGCAGGGATGAGGCAGGATGAGCAGGGATGAGGCAGGGTGGGCAGGGATGAGGCAGGATGAGCAGGGATGAGGCAGGGGGGGCAGGGATGAGGCAGGGCGGGCAGGGATGAGGCAGGGTGGGCAGGGATGAGGCAGGGCGGGCAGGGATGAGGCAGGGTGGGCAGGGATGAGGCAGGGTGGGCTGTGTGCAAGCTCTGAGCTGGGCAGGAGAATCACCCCCACGGACCTCCCTCTGCTCTGCCTGCTGAAAGTGATGTGGGAAAGGGTTGAGAAAACCTTCAGCCCTGGCTTGAGGTGGCAGCTGTGGCAGCCCTGCCTGCTCCCTGCCTGCTCCCTGCCCAGAGGGCGTAGGGAATGCAGGGAATGCCAGAGCCTGGCTTATCTTTTGTCTGGAACAATAGAGGGCTTGGCCCTATTGTTCTACCTTGCACGCCCAGCCGGAAAGCTGAGTCCCCTGGGGCAGAGGCTTGCACCCGAGTGTGCCTGGCTGCGGGAGGGGATTTCTGGGCAGGGATGGGCAGGGCCACCCTCGCCAGCCTGGGCTCTGTGGCCCTGCCTGGGTGCTGCTGCCCGTGGGCACCTTTCTTGCTGGTTTTGCTTGCTGTGATGCAGGGAGTTCAGGAGCTGGAGGGTTGGTTTGGAGGAATTCCCTGGGGCTGTACCTGGGCAGGCTGGAGGACCTCTCCATACCCACACCCACACCCACACCCATACCCACACCCACACCCACACCCACACCCATATGGGTACCTGTGCAGCTGGAGCTGGAGATGTCTCTGCTCCCTGCAGGGGGGTTGGAAAAGAAGGTAAAATCATGGAACTATTTTGGTTGGAAAAGACCTCCAAGATCATGGAGTCCAGCCATGGACCTTCAAGGGTCTCTTCCAACCCAGACCATACCCATGCCCACATCCATGCCCACATCCATGCCCACATCCATGCCCACATCCATGCCCACATCCATGCCCACATCCATGCCCATACCCATGCTGCAGCCTGCACAGAGCCAGAGCAACGTTTGCCTTTCTTGGAGGCTTTCAGGCTGTGGTTTGGGTCTGCAGGAGCAGCTCTCACCCCTGGGCTGCCCCTGCCCACTCCATCCAGCTGTGCTGCCTCAGGGCCGTGGGTCCATGCTGGGCACTGGCTTGGGCACTGCCCATTTTCGTCTGTGTGCTGGGGGGTACTGGGGGCTGAGTACCACCCCATGGCTCTCGGTGTTAAGTGGCAACAGAAGCCCTGGGAGTGCTCCTGGGCACCTCAGGCTGCAAACCACAGCTCCAAGATCCCCCAGAGCCCTCCCCCACTTTGTTTAGGAGGGGACAAAGCGAGGCTGAGCCCTGCCTGTGGGGTGCCAGCGCTGCCAGCCAGCAGCTGCATGGCTCAGCCAGCCCCGTGTGAGGCTGCCAGGGTGGCATCGAATGCCTCCAGACTCTCTCTTGCCCTCCCTGAGCTCTTCTCCACGGCACACAGGCGGTGGGCAGCACAGCAGGGCTGCCTGAGTCCGCCTGCCCCTGCGGGCAGAGCATCTGTGCCGGCCCACAGCTCCTCCAAGCCGAGCCTGGGAGCACGCTGGGACTTGGCACAGGGCTGCAGGAGCTGCCAGGAGCCCTCACTGGAGAGAGCAGGCTCAGGGATCCCAGGGGACGTGGGGCTGTGGGGACAGGTGCCACAGGGCACAAAAAGCCCCTTGTGTGCTGCGGGACTCGGGGAGCCCCGGGCTGGCCGGGGGCCGCTGCAGCCTCCCTTGCAAGTGGGGAGGGCTGGCAGCTTCCTGCTGCAGAGCCTCGGCCCTGGGCTGTGCTGTGCTGTTGTTGTGCAATGGAAACGACCCTGGTGGGCCAGCAGAAACCTGTCCCCAAACCTCTCTGCTCCTAAAGGGCAGCAGAGCCTGGCTGGGAGCTGCTGCACCACCAGGGTTTCAGGGGCTTTAGCTGCTCTGAAGTGAGAGGAAAGAGGAGGGGTGGAGATGGCAGCCCAGCCTCGGGAGGTGGTCTTGGTTTGGAGGGTGGCTGCTGCTGGATCCCTTGGGCCCTGTGGTGGTGGAGGATCCCTCCCTGACCCCTCCCCAGAGCCTGGGGTCTCTCCCTGAGGTGAAATAATGGTGACAATAAAAATATCATCACCCACAGAGACGTGGTGCTGAGGGCCATGGATCAGTGGTGCCCTGGCAGTGCTGGGGCAAGGGTTGGACTCCATGGCCTTAAAAGTCTCTTCCAACCACAATAATTCTATAAAGAGGCAGGGCAGAGGCTGAGCCCACAGCTCCTCCCTGGTGTCCCCCCCAGCTCCTCCCTGGTGTCCCCCCCAGCTCTTCCCTGGTGTCCCCCCAGCTCAGCCCTGGTGTCCCCCCAGCTCAGCCCTGGTGTCCCCCCCAGCTCAGCCCTGGTGTCCCCCCTAGCTCAGCCCTGGTGTCCCCCCTAGCTCAGCCCTGGTGTCCCCCCAGCTCAGCCCTGGTGTCCTAGAGCTCAGCTGGTGTCACCCCAGCTCCTCCGGGTGTCCCTCATAGCTCAGCCCTGGTGTCCCCCAGCTCAGCCCTGGTGTCCCCCTAGCTCAGCCTGGTGTCCCACCAGCTCAGCATGTGTCCTCATAGCTCAGCCCTGGTGTCCCCCCCAGCTCCTCCTGGTGTCCCCCCAGCTCAGCCCTGGTGTCCCCCCCAGCCAGCCCTGGTGTCCTCATAGATCAGCCCTGGTGTCCCCCCAGCTCAGCCCTGGTGTCCCCACAGCTCAGCCCTGGGTGTCCCCCCAGCTCAGCCCTGGAGCTCTGACACGGGGGGACTGTGGGTGCCTGAGGCCCTGCAGCGATCCTGGCTCCCTCCTGCACTTTCTGTCTTACCCTGCCCACTTCAGGTGCCCACCAGCCCCAGGGGGTGATGCTGGCTGCCAGCCCCATTGCTGCTGCTCTCAGCTGCTCTGACTTGCCCCTGGGGTGAGGGGATGATCTCCTTCCTGAGCTCTGAACTCAAGGAGCCTGAATCCACACCTTAAACGAGAGGCAACCCCATCAAAGGGACCCTGGCCCACGCTGAGGGGGAGGAGAAGTCAGGCTCAAAGCATTTTCCTTGGGGATCTTCATCCAGACCTGGCCAGCCACGACTGCCGAGCCAGAGCAGGGCAGGAGCAGAGGCAGGGTAACCCTGAGCGAGGGTTTGATGGTCTGGGGCAGATGTTGGACAGCTTCTGGCACCCAGCACAGGTCCCTCAGGCCGCCTGCCCTCTCAGAGGGAGGCTGCCGGTGGAGCAGCCCTCATCACAGCAGCAAAGCAAAGCTGCTGCTGAAGCGTCAGGGAGGGGAGGGGGGGCCCAGCAGCTGGGGCTGCCCCCTGCCCAGAGTCGGAGCAGCAGCTGGAAAGGGTGAAGGGACTCCATGGAGCCTTTGCCCCTCTGTGCCCCAGCAGCTTGGGTCCTGCTTGCTGCAGCTCAGCATCTCGAGCAGAGGGACCCCGGAGGCTTCCGGCGCCCCGCGGGCGGAAGCATGGCCCCAGGGGCTCTGGTTGCCACCGTGGGCTTGGGGGCCAGGGCTGCCTCCAGGCAGCCTTTGGGTGCCCATGCATGTGCCCAACTCGGGCAGAGAGCCATGAGTGCAAGCAAGGTGGGACACCCCCCGGCCCCCCGCAAATAGGGCCCCTCACCCCCCCGAAAAGCTGATGATAGCAGCGGAAGGTGACACTGAGGGCGCTGGGGGTGCTCAGCCTGGGGAAGAGGAGGCTGAGGGGAGAGCTCATTGCTCTCTACAGCTCCCTGAGAGGAGCTTGGAGGGAGGTGAGGTTTGGTCTCTTCTCCCATGGAAGGAAAGGAATTGGCCTTGGGTTGCACCAAGAGAGGTTCAGGTTGGACAGGAGGAACAATTTCTTCCCCTTAAGGGCTGTCAAGGCCTGGCTCAGGCTGCCCGGGGCAGTGGTGGAGTCCCCATCGCCCTGCTGGAGTTTCCACGCTGTGGAGGTGTGGTGCTGAGGGCCATGGTTTGGTGGTGACCTGGCAGTGCTGGCTTAAGGGTTGGACTCGAGGAGCTTAAAGGCCTCTTCCAGCCCGAACAACTCCATGGTTCTGCATAAAACACCGGGAGAGGCTCAGCAGGAGGGGTGCCAGGCGCGGGCTCACCCTGTGAGGTGCACCCCCGGGGCCGTGCCAAAGGAGCACCGGGTCCCACGTTCCACCAACCTCACCCACGTGGAGCGGAGCATGGAAGAAACAATGGATCAAAGGAAAAAAAAGGGGGGGGGGGGGGGGAAAGGTTCCAAAAGGCCAGGCCAGGAGGTGCAGAGCAGAGCAGTGTGCAGGTGGCTGAGCCCTGTGGCATTTCTCTTCTCTCCGCAGGAGAGGAAGGGGTCAGATGTCTTCACCCATGCGATAGGAAAGTCTTGTTTACGAAGCAGGCGAGGCAGACCTGCCCTCTGCTCTGCCTGGAAACGCTGAGTGAGTGAAATGACACAAAAAACGACACCCAGATCAGCCTCCCTGATAAGCCCCAGGGCTGCTTTTGGGTGAGGGGAGGACAGAGAGCGAGGAGGGGAGGAGGGGAGGAGGGAGGTTTGCTAACCGCTCTCCCCCGCTGCGCCCTGCCCCGCCGGGCCCCGGTGAGTCGTCCTCAGCCTTCTCCTCCTGGCTCTGCTGCTGCCCTCCTGCAGCTTTATTTGCTCTGAGATTCCTGGGGGTTGGAATTTCTTTCCCATCCCTCACTGATTGACGTGAAGTGGTGAGATGGGGAGGTGGAAGGAGCTGATGCCTGTGCTGGGAGCAGCCCCGGGGAGGGCAGAGTTGAGTACAGATTGAGAGTGGAGGTGAGGAAGAAAACCTTTACAGGTGAGGGTGGGGAGACACTGGAGCAGGTTGCCCTGGGAGGTTGTGGATGTCTCCTCCTGGAGGTGTTCAAGGCCAAGCTGGGTGAGGACTTGAGCAGCTGGGCTGGTGGGAGGTGTCCCTGCCCGTGGTGGGGAGGTTGGAAAGGATGATCTTTAAGGTTGACCTGATCTCTTAGGGTTGGACCTGGATCTCTTTAAGGTTGGAACTGGATGATCTTTAAGGTTGGACCTGGGTGGTCTCTAAGGTTGGACCTGGATATCTTTAGGGTTGGAACTGGATCTCTTTAAAGTTGGAACTGGATGATCTTTAAGGTTGGACCTGGATGATCTTTAAGGTTGGACCTGGATATCTTTAGGGTTGGAACTGGATCTCTTTAAGGTTGGAACTGGATCTCTTTAAGGTTGGAACTGGATCTCTTTAAGGTTGGACCTGGATGATCTTTAAGGTTGGACCTGGGTGGTCTTTAAGGTTTGACCTGGATATCTTTAAGGTTGGAACTGGGTGGTCTTCAAGGCTGGAACTGGGTGGTCTTCAAGGTCCCTTCCAACCCAAACCACTCTAAGAAGCTGTGAGCTCCACCAGGCCTCAGGGGCTGGGCACCTCCTCGTGGGACCGTGGGTCTGGTCCAGCCGCTGTGGGTGCTGGGTGTCGAAGCTCAGCAGCCCTGAGCTGGGCAGGTTGGTTTGCATCGAGGCAAAACCTTGTGCAAAGGAGGAAGCTTGCCTGAAATGTCCTTCCTGATGCAAAAAGGAGGCAAGGAAAGAGCAAATCCCAGGTAAACCTCCGTGCCTCAGCATTCCTCCCTCCTCAGGCACCATCCCTTGCTGACCTGCTGTGGTGTTTCCATGTCTCCTTGGACTGCAGGGCAGGGGAAGGTGGGAAGGGCTGGGAAGAGGGATGCCATGAGACGTCCAGAGAAGGGCAACCAGGCTGGGGAGGGGTCAGGAGCACAGCCCTGGGAGGAGAGGCTGAGGGAGCTGGGGTTGCTTAGCCTGCAGAAGAGGAGGCTCAGGGGAGACCTCATTGCTCTCTGCAACTCCCTGCAGGGAGGCTGTAGCCAGGTGGGGGTTGGTCTCTTCTCCCAGGCAAGCAGCACCAGAACAAGAGGACACAGTCTCAAGCTGTGCCAGGGGAAGTTTAGGCTGGAGGGGAGGAGAAAGTTCTTCACTGAGAGAGTCGCTCACCCTTGGGAGGTGCTGCCCAGGGAGGTGGTGGAGTCCCCATCCCTGGAGGTGTTCCAGAGGGGACTGGATGTGGCCCTTGGAGCCAGGGTTCAGCTGTCAGGAGGTGCTGGGTGACAGCTTGGACTTGATGGTCTCTGAGGTCTCTTCCAACCTTGTGGATTCTATGATTCTATTCCAAGGGGTTCTCTGGAAACATGGAGAGTGTCTGGGATCAGGAAGGCTGCCCCAGGCTGCCCGGGAGGGGGCGGAATCCCAGCCCTGCCGGTGTTTGACAGCCGCAGAGATGTGGTGCTGAGGGCCAGGCCTCAGCCACAGGGGTCAGAGTTAGGAATGGTTGGACTTGGCTGAGCTCCAAGGCCTTTCCAACTGAAAGGAGTCCACAATTCCACTTTTTGAGCCATGGAACCTTCCCTGCCCAGGACCCCCTCTGCCTGCCAAGCGGAGGAGGTTGTTTGGGTTCTTCTTTTCCTTATGGCTGCATCTTGTTGAGTGGAAGAGGGGAAAAAAAACCCAACACCGACACCACAAAGCATCCTGCAGGCTGTCTGCTCTCGAAGCCAGAAATGGGAATGACCAGAGCAGTCCCCAGCCCCCACGTGGGCTGTCACCGGGACTGCTCCTGCACCTTCTTCCTCCCAGCTCCGCGGGGCTTGAAACCCTTCCAGCGCCGCGGAGTTTCCCTCTCTGCTTCCCTGATGAGCTCATTCCCTGCCTCATAAATCTCCTGGCCAGGAAGTTCCACCTGAGGTTCAAGTTTAATTCCACCCCCCCCATCCCCCCCTCTCCCCCCCTACTTAAAACCCAGCCCCACACTCATCCCAGGAAAGGAAAGGGAAGGTTTGGGTCCTGGCTGTGAAGGTGGTGGAGTTGTGCCAGGTTCAACGCCAGGAGGGAGCCAACTGCCTCTCTCTCCTGAGCTGCTTTCGTTACCGGGGGGGGGGTTGTGAAGCTCCCGGCTGGGTTTTGTTGGCATCCTGACCCAGCCGCCCGTGGAGGTGGTGGAGTCCAGTCACCTTCCTTGGAGTGTTCAAGGAGAGGCTTGATGGGGTGCTGGGTGCCACGGTTTCGTTGTTTAGTTGTTTAGGTGGGTGTATTGTACTGTATTGTGTTGTATTGTGTTGTATTGTGTTGTTTGTGTTGTGTTGTATTGTGTTTGGGTGGGTTGGATTGGTTGGTGGGTTGGACTTGATGATCTTGAAGGTCTCTTCCAACCTGGTGTATTGTATTGCATTGCATTGTATTGTATTGTAGTGTAGTGTAGTGTATTGTAATATCCCTGGATTCCAGGCTGTGGAAGCGTGGCCAGGTGGTGGATGGGGGTGGGGGGAGGGTGGGGGTGGGTAAAGACCTCGTGGGCAGAGAGTGGCTGAGTAATCCTCAAGCCATGCCAGGAAGGTGGCCTGCGGCAGGGTGTGCCCTCTGCCAGCTGCCTCTGCCGCGCTGATGCTCTCCCCACGGCATCACCCTGTGCTCTGACCCTGCAGAGATGTCTCTGGAGGCCATTGTCCCTCACAGGGTGAGAAACTGCTGTCAGGGAGCTGCTGCTGGGCGGAGGGTGGACAAAGGCTGCTCTGTTCTGGGCGGGCAGGGGGAAATCCCAGCTCCTGCCGGTGCCAGAGCTGCTCCCGTGGCACCCCAAGCCTGCCAGCATGGAGCTGGCTCCTGAGGAGTCTCTCTGGGATGGGGAAGCATCCATCAGCTACTGCTAGGCAGGACAGGCCTGGCAGCTCACCTGGGCATCTTCCTGCTTGTGGCACATCTTGGCACGCGGGTGCCAGCTCACTTCTATGCCTGCCGGCTGCTTGCTGCTGCCCACCTGGGGCACTACCCTCCCCAAGTCCCCTCAACCTGGCAAAGCTCTCCCTTCTCAGTGGTGATTTTGCAGCTTTCCTGGCAGCTTGAGCTCTCTGCAGCCTCCTGGGCAGGTGGGGGCTGTGGGCAGGAGAGGGCTGTGGGCAGGAGGGGGCTGTGGGCAGGAGGGGGCTGTGGGCAGGTGGGGCTGGGCAGGAGAGGGCTGTGGGCAGGAGGGGCTGTGGGGAGGAGGGGCTGTGGGAAGAGGGGTGTAGCAGGAGTGGGCTGTAGGCAGGAGGGGGCTGTGGGCAGGAGGGGGCTGTGGCTTCCTGTGAGAGCAGGGCTGCAGGTAAGGGGTTGAGAAGGCAACATCTGAGGGTGTGCAAAGTCCTCCCCCAGAGGCAGAGAGCTTCTGTGGCTGCAGCAGCCTGGCTCGTGGGGCAGCCTGGGTGGGTGCTGACCTGTGCCATGACCCCAGGGGGGGCAGCACGTGTCCAGAGGGCACATGTGGAGCTGTGGCTCTCCTGGTGACAGCAGTTCTGGGGCTGAATGCTCTCAGTTATCTGCTGGGATTAAGCTCTGCTTTGTCAGAAGCGATGGACCCCAGGCTCCCACATTGTCCCAGCGTGGTGAGGGCTGGAAGGGACCTCTGGAGATCATCCAGTCCAAGCCCCCTGCCAGAGCAGGGGCACCCAGGGCAGGTGACACAGGAGTGCGTCCTGGTGGGTCTTGAGAGTCGCCAGAGAAGGAGACTCCACAGACTCTCTGGGCAGCCTGCTCCAGGCCTCCAGCAGCCTCACACCACAGTAGTTTCTCTTCCTGTGCAGATGGAACCTCCTGGGTTCCAGTTCGTGCCCATTGCCCCTTGTCCTGTCCCTGGGCACCAGCCTCTTGCCCCTTCCCCTTTAGCTCTTGCTGAGCATCGCTCAGATCCCCTCCGGGGCTGCTCTTCTCCAAGCTCAACAGCCCCAGGGCTCTCAGCTTCCTTTGCTCCTCACAGAGGTGCTCCAGGCCAGGCTGGATGTGGCTCTGAGCAACGTGTGAGGTGCGGCAGGGGGGTCGGAGCCGGACGATCCTTGAGCTCCCTTCCAGCCCTGCCTGTTCTGTGGTGATTCTGTGACTGCTCTCCTGCTGGGAATGGGAACACTGGCAGCCCTGCGACCTTCCCCCGGCGGGGCCACTCACCTTGGCCGTCCCTGGCCACCCCAGCCCGGGGGCTGCGGAAGCCATCCATTCTGTGCCGTGCAGGAAGGGCTTGGAAGGGCCCCCCCGGGAGGCCATCCGAGTCTGGCAGGAAAGCAGCTCGCTTGTCTGGCAGGAGATGGCTATTGTCTGCCCCGTGGCCAGCAGGGATTCCTTGGCCTTGCTTGGAAGAAGAAAACATCCACGGGTGTCTTCTTTCTTTCCCTCCCCACCCCTCCCCACCTCATCTCGAGGGGGTGCCAGGGGCCCTGGCTGCTGCACCTGGCTGCTGCGTGCCCGGCGCCGCTTCGGTGCCATCGCTCTGCTGCTGGCCCAGGCGGGGGGTGCAGCCCCACTCAGGGGTTTGCACCCCCCACTCAGGGGTTTGCAGCCCCCACTCACGGGTTTGCAGCCCCACTTGGTGGGGTTTGCAGCCCCACTCGGGGGTTTGCTCCAACCCTGTGCGTTCCTCCCCCAGCTGGGTTGGTCACCTGCCGCTGGGGGGAGGGAAGGGTTTTGCTTCGGATGGCTCCCGAAGGGAAGAGCCTGCCCTGAGCTGGGAAGTGCTCATTTTCTGCTGGAACTGAGGGCAGGGAGGAAAAGAGAAGCCCCAAGAGCCTCCCCTGCTGCCGCTGGGTAGGCAGATAGGGGCAAGGCCAGGCTGCGAGTCTGGGCAGCTCGGCTCCTCCAGCCGCGCTTGCAGCCCCCCTCTGCAGCAGACCTTTGCTGTCCCCGGGGGCATCTGCCCGAGCTGAGGGGCAGGATTAGCTCCAAGGCAGCTGTGCTGAGGCAGGGGGCAGAGGTGCTGCGGCACAGGCAGGGGGTGTTGACCATTCACAGAGTCCAGCACGGCAGGGGCTGGAAGGGACCTCTGGAGCTCACCCAGTCCAACCCCCCTGCCCCAGCAGGGCACCACAGCAGCTTGCCCAGGAGCACAATGGCCGGGGGGGTGGAAGCTCTGCAGAGAAGGAGACTCCACAACCTCTCTGGGCAGGCCTCCAGCAGCTCACACAGAGAATTTTCTCCTCCTGTTCAATGGAACCTCCTGGGTCCAGTTTGTGCCCAGTGCCCCTTGCCCTGTCCCTGGGCACCACTGACAAGAGTCTGGCCCCAGTCTTGCCCCCCACCCTTTATCCCTTGCAGAGCATTAGGAGGATTCCCACATCCTCCCCCAGGAGGTGTCCCCTTGCTGCTTTGTGCTGATGTGGTGATGCCAACCACCTCCTCCTCTGCCAAGCAGCGGCAGGGACGAGGCTCTGGGTGCCTGGGGTGGGCTCTCAGCGTCTCAGCACCGCTGCTCCCCAGCTTGCTGGGCAGGGTGGGGGCTTGTGGGTGCCTGGTTTTCCCCTGGCACTTCCCAGCTGCTCTGCTGGAACACAAATGGGGCAGATAGGATCTGCTGGAGGCAGGAAGGGTGGCACAGCCGCGGGGAGAATGGCAGGACGTGAGTTCGGGGCGGGGGGGGAGGATGGAGAAAGCAAAGCTGTCGCCACCCCAAAAAACCCTCCCAGCCCTTGGATTTGCTGGGCTGGAGTTTGGAGGTCAATGCCTGACCACTTCTGAGCATTCTAGGGCTTGTGAAACGAGCTCCCCAAAACGCTGTGCCAGGGGGAAGCAGCCCCACGGGCCCTCGGTCGTGCAAGGGGGCTCCGGCTCCCGGCTCGCTCCTCCAGGCTGGCGCTTCGCATCCCACCTCATTCCTGCATCCCGCCCCACTCCCTCGCTTCCCCTCCAGCCTGCATTAGTGGGAAACATTAAAGGCATAGCTCTGCTGCACTCCGGTGCCAGGCCTATTGTTCCGGTCCTATTGTCTGCCACAGGCAGCCCTGGAGCCCAGCACCTGAGCCCTCCGCGCGGGGAAGCAGCTCTGTAACAGAGACCGGCGCCGGCTCCCTCCTTTCTTCTTCCTCTTTCTTCTTTTGGTTGTTGGCCAAACCTGTACCAGAAGCCCGCGGCGAGGCCCCTTTCAGACAGACCCCAGCGAAGCACCGACCCCGTTCTTTCAAAGGAAGCTTCCAGGGGCACCGGGAAGGTCTCAGTGCCGTGGAAATGGGACCCGCTGGAAGGGGCTTTTGTGCGAGCCTCAGATGGCATCGCTGGCACCGCTCCGGGCTGCAGCCTGGCCGCTGCCCCAGCCCTGGGCAGCTGGAAGCAGGGAGAGAAGGGCAGCTGGGGCAAAGGTTTGCCTTTGAAAGACCCAAAAGGCTGGAAGGAGGGAGCAGGGCTTGCACCCACACCTGCAGATCCAGAGTTGGGAAAGGGCATGGGCGAGGGCCTGCAGTCAACAGGCAGCTGTGCCTCAGTTTCCCCACCTGGGACAGGATGCTGCAGCCCTGGTGCAGCTGTGCCTCAGTTTCCCCATCTGGACAGGATGCTGCAGCCCTGGTGGCAGCTGTGCCTCAGTTTCCCCACCTGGCACAGGATGCTGCAGCCTGGTGCAGCTGTGCCCAGTTTCCCATCTGGGGACAGGAGTGCTGCAGCCCTGGATTTGCAGCTGTTGCCTCAGTTCCCCACCTGGCACAGGATGCTGCAGCCCTGGTGCAGCTGTGCCTCAGTTTCCCCACCTGGCACAGGATGCTGCAGCCCTGGTGCAGCTGTGCCTCAGTTTCCCCACTGGCACAGGATGCTGCAGCCCGTGGCAGCTTGCCTCAGTTTCCCCACCCAGAGCAAGATCAGAATCAGAGATGCGGAGGTTGGAAGAGGCCTTGAGATCATCAGGTCCAACCCACCAGAGCTCACAGCCCCCCACTGCTGCTCAGCCACCACCATCCCCCTCAGCACCACCCCCAAGGGCCCTTTAAACCCCTCCAGGGCTGGGGACCCCACCACCTCCCTGGGCAGCCTGGGCCAGTGCCTAAGAACCCTTCCTGGCAAGAATTTCCCCCTGAGCTCCCTCCAGCCTCTGCACAGCCTTGTGCTGCGCAGCGATCCGGGCAGCCGCTGCTGCTGCGGTCCCCGTGCCTCAGTTTCCCACCCGCGGCACGCCCCAGGCTTTGGAGCGCCTCCAGGGCTGTGGGTGCCGGAGCTGGCTGCGCCCGCGGGCAGAGCATCCCTCTGGCCGCGGCCAGCACCAAGGTGTCTGGTTCCTCGCTGCCCCGGGGTGACCCCGCTGCTGGCCAAGGTGAGCGGGGGCAGGAAGGGGGCGACGGGGCAGGATGCAGCGCTCCCGGGGGCAGGAGGAAGCTGGATGGCTTGGGCCCAGGGCTGGTTTGTTCGGCAGAGGAGGGCAAGGGAACCGAGATTAAACCGGCCCCGCTAAGATCAGAAAGGCTGGCGAGCACAGTGCCCTATTGTGGAGCTGTCACTTCCCTTTGCTTATTGCTTTTGTCCAACCCCCATTGTTCCACTTCCTTTGTCCCTATTCACAGCCCTGGCTTTTCATTACCCGGCGGCCTTGTTGTTTTGGTTTCTTTTGTTGGCAGTTCCTGAGAGGAAGTTTTTATTTCGGCCGTTTGATTAATTCGCAGCTTGAGCTGGGCTTTGTTTGTTGTGTAATTGCTGCTCCCCCCCCCGCCCCGAAGCCGGGACGCCCAGGTTCAGCCCCGGGCCCACCTCGGCTCGGCTCGGCTCGGCTCGGCTCGGCTCGCAGCCCCTGCCCTGCGTTAAGGAGGTCCTGACTGTAGGGGGGTCGAACCGTGGGGGGTGGGCAAGACCTTCGAGGTGATTGAGTCACAGGACGGGTTGGCTCGGAAGGGACCTTAAGGAGCATCCAGCTCCATCCCCCTGCCGTGGGCAGGGACCCCTCCCACCAGCCCAGGCTGCTCACCCAGCCTGGCTCTGAACACCTCCTGGGAGGGCACATCCACAACCCCCCTGGGCAACCTGTGCCAGTGTCTCCCCACCCTCGCTCTAAGGTCCTCTCGGATGTTCTCTTGCCTGGCCCCCTCCTGGGGAGCAGAGACACCTCCCGGGGGGGGCCTGGATGGGCACCAGCTGCGTTCTGCCTCCCCTTGGGGGCACGCAGCAGTGGCTGCCGGGGTGGGATGGGTGCTGCAGGGTGCTGGAGGAGCAGGCCCCGGTGCTGATGGGTGCTGGTGCTCCTGGGTGAAGGTGATGCCATCACCGGGGCCACCCAGGACGTGTGGCAGCTGTGACAATCTGCCCAGGCCCTGCTGGCCACACCACTGCTGATGCAAGCCAGGCTGCTGGTGGCCTTCTTGGCTACCTGGGCACAGCCTGCTCGACCCTAGCCGTCTGTTGACCTGCACCCCCAGGCTCTCAACCAATACTCCCTGGCAAAAGGCAAGACCCTTGCCCCTGAAAACCAGCACCACAGTATGGGGCCAGGCTGGGAAAAGGCTGCTGGGGGCTGCCCACGGCCCTGCTGACAGCCCTGCTGCCCGCAGGATGTCCATGAGGAGCTCTGTTTCTCCCCACCTGGAGCTCGATGGAGCTGGCAGCATGGTGAACTGCACCATCAAGACAGAGGAGAAGAAGGAGGCTGACTACGAGTCCCCCCCTGGGGCTGCCCCCAGCACTGAGCCTTGCTCCAGCGACCCCCACGGGCCACCCCCGAGG
>JAAWVA010000041.1:1463251-1515381 GCA_015227895.2 Colaptes auratus | reverse complement strand
GGGAGCTGGGCACCAGCCAGTGCCTCTTGCGTGCCCTGGGGGATGTGGGTCCTTTAGGGGTGCTGGGGCGGAGAGGTGGCAGCAGAGGTGTGGGAAGGTGGCCACAGCGGCTATGGAGAGAGGAGCAGCAGCAAACAGGGGCCACAGCCTCCCCCAGCGTGCTGGAGCCTGGCACCTCCCCGGCTGCCAGCCAGCAGCGTGCTGCCTCCCTCCTGCTCCTGGCAGCCTCAGCTCCCACCCCTGTCAAAATGCCGGGGGGGGGTTTGCCCCCCCAGCCTAGCAGAGGCTGCCTGGAGTCCACAGGGTGGAGGGACACCTCAGCCCCCCCCCCCGCCGCCGAGGCTGAGCCCTCCCTGCTCTCCCCCCACTCCTCCGGGGGTCTGTGTGGGGTCTCTGCCCGGCTGTGTGGTCTCCACGCCTGTGCCCACGCTGTCCCAGGCCGTGCCCTGGCTGTGCCTGTGCCCTGCCTCTCCAGGCAGGGGGGGCAGGGCGGGGGGGGGCAGGAACGCTGGCTGCCTGCTTGCTCAGTGTCCCACACACGCAGCCTGCCTGGCCCTCGGGAAACCTCCACGCAGCGCGGGGGCTGGGCTGGGATCTGCAGCGAAAGCAAACAATGGGATCCCCAGAGACAACAATGCCCCATTGTCCTTTGAAGCCATAACAATGAGACAATGGCCCACAGTCTGCTCCCTTATTCCAGGCACACCCCCAGCCCCCTCCCCTCGCAGCCCTGTCCTGCAGCCCCGGGGCTGGCTGAGTTTTGGGGGACCAGGACCTGCCGCCGCTGCTCTCCTTGTCTCCCCTCCCTGCGTGGCTCCCAGCCCTTGCTCATGAGGTGAGTCTTGATGGGGGGGGGTCCCCTGGGGCCCCTGGGTTGTGGCTGAGAGGAGAAGGAGGTGGTGGTGGCTTCCAGCAGGCTTTGGCCTGAGGGCTGATCAGGGGCATCAGGCGGTGCCTGCCCGGGGAGCAGCAGAGCTGTGCTGTCCCTCCCGGGGGCCCTGGAGCTTGCCTGATGTCTCCACCTCCTCCTCCTCCTCCTCCTTGTGGCCTTAGAAACCGCCTCAGTGGCTGTGCCCACCCTGGCCACTGGCAGAGAGTGACAGGGGGGAGTGGTGAGTGGGGGTTGGGGTCTTCTCCTGGCGTCAGGTGAGAGGAGGGAGGGAATGCCCTGGAAGGCAGCAGGGGAGGGTTGGGTGGAGTGAGGAGAAATTTCTTTGCTGCAAGAGTGGTCAGGGACTGGCACAGGCTGCCCAGGGGGGAGGTGGAGTCTCCACCCCTGGAGGTGCCCCCCCGGGTGGTGTGGGGATGGCACCTGGGGCCAGGGGCTGGTGGCTGTGGCGGTGCTGGGCTGGTGCTGGGCCCCAAGATCCTGGAGACCTTTTCCAGCCAAGACAGTTCTGTGATTCTGGGAAAGTGCTCCATGGGAGGTGGTCCTGGGGGGGAAATGGGGGGGGGGACTCCACCATGCTGCAGGGAGCTGAGGCACCTCAAAGAGTCATAGAATTGTCTTTGGAAGGGACCTCTGAGATCCTCGAGGCCAACCTCAGCCCCAGGGACCTTGGAGCTCCTTCCTGGGTGCCTCTGCTCTCTTCATCCAGCCCTCCCAAGGGTGAGGCCCTCAGCTGCTCTTTGCTTGCCTGTGATCCTCAGCAGCTGTCCTGCGGCAGAGGGCCGAATCCCCCTCCCTGCTTTGCCATCCTGGGCACTGGTGGCTGGCAGCAGAGGGCATGGGTGCCCACCCTGAAGCCTCGAGGGGATGCTGGCTCTGGGCACCTCTCTGTGCCTCTCTGTCCTGCTGGACCTGGGCACTTCGTTGTGCCTCCATGCCCCAGCTCTGCATGTGGCCCTGGCACAGGGTGCCCCTCACTGTGCCAACATCCCTGTCTCGTCTGCTGGGAGTGGGGCAGCAGCAGGCTGGGGTCTGCTCTGTGGCTTCCCCCTCCCTGTGCCCATCTTTCAGAGAGAGAGGAACCCAGCGCTGGGCTTGGGGACCCCCTCGATGTCCCCAGAGGCCACCACCAACCTCGTGGGAGCTCCTAGAACCCCACCCTCCCCCTTCCCCCCCTCCCCCCCCCCCCCCTCCTCCCAGCTACCTACGGGCAGCCAAACTACCTGAATAGTTAATGAACGGAGGAAGAAAGCAGCCGCGGAGCACTTTGTGCTGCCAGCGGGGCCGGGGGAACAATCGCTAAATACAAATCACCCAGAGAACAGGGAGAGGGAGAGGGAGAGAGAGAGAGAGAGAGAAAGAGAGAGACAAAAGAAAAGAGCCCCGGCACAAAGGAGAGGAATGAAATGGTAAAGTAAAGTCAAACAAAAAGCCGGGGCTGAGACAAAAGGAGGGAACAATATCCCCGAGCAATAGGCTGCTGACAATGGGACAGTGACAGCGGCACAAAGCCGCAGTGTTTCGAGCAGCGAGTTATCTCACACAGCCGCTGCCAGCCCTGGCCCTGCCGCTGCTATTTCAGGGATGCTTTGTGCTGTGCTGAACAATATTCCTTGCATGGCTGCAGAGAGAGGGACGAGGGGGGCTTGGGGCTGCTTCTTCTCTCTCTCCCCCCCCCCCCCCCCCCACCGTTTTGGTTTTGTGGCCTTCCCGTGCCAGCTCTGCGATAAAAACCAGGTTGAGCCTCTTGGGGAGCTGGGCAGAGCTGGGGGGGTGGGCACAGGGCTGGCAGAGCAGAGCCGGTGGTGCCAGGGAGGGGGGGTGCAGCTTGGTCGGTGGAGGGGCAGAGGTCGATGCCAGCTGCTGCAAGGGGCAGGCTGGGTGCAGCACCGCTGGGCAGCCCTGGCAGGGCTGGCACCGCAGGGGGAGGGGGGGCTGGTGGCTCTGAGGGCCGGCAGCTTGGCAGGGGAGGAGCTGGTGGCTGCGGGGAGCAGCACCCCGGGGGGAGCAGCACCCCAGGGTGAGCAGGAGCTGGTGGCTGCGGGGAGCAGCACCCCGGGGGGAGCAGCACCCCAGGGTGAGCAGCACCCCAGGGTGAGCAAGCTGTGGGCTGTGGGAGACACCCGGGGTGAGCAGGAGCTGGTGGCTGTGGGGAGCAGCACCCCGGGGGAGCAGGAGCTGGTGGCTGTGGGGAGCAGCACCCCGGGGGGAGCAGGAGCTGGTGGCTGTGGGGAGCAGCACCCCGGGGGGAGCAGGAGCTGGTGGCTGTGGGGAGCAGCACCCCGGGGTGAGCAGGAGCTGGTGGCTGTGGGGAGCAGCACCCCGGGGGGAGCAGGAGCTGGTGGCTCTTGGACAGAAGGTTTTGTGCCTCCTGTCCAGGGCTTAGCAGCCTCTCTGCAGCAGGGCAGCTGCAGGCCTGAACCCAGGACTGGGCAGAGCAGGGGGAAGGCTTTTGCTGCCTGCTTTTGTTACAGGCCCTTCAGGGTTTTGACCTCTGAGGTGTGGGGGCAGGGAAGGAGGACTGAGAACTCCCTCCCTGGCTGCTGGCAGAGCTGCTGCCAGTTATGGCTCCCTGGCATCCCTCTGTGCCCCATCCCTCTGTGCCCCTGCCCTGCTTGGTGACCCTGGGAGTCACCCAGCCCCAGTGGGCACAGGGGGGAGGGAGGTAAGCTGCAGGTCATGGCTCTACCTGAGCCTGAGTCTGTCCACTCTGGGTGAGGATGTTCCCAACCCACCCAGCCTCTTCCTGCCAGGCATCAAGTTGTGCTCAGCCTGGAGCCAGAGGCAGGCTGGGCAGCTGCCCCCCATTTGCTCTTGCCAGGGCTAACAGGGCTGGGGCAGGGCACTGCTCTGGGCCCTTGTCCTGCCGTCCCCACTACCCACCCTGGGCTGGGGCCAATCAGTGGCAGCCCCCTGGGATGTGCTGTGGGAGCTGGAGCTTGGCTGCTCCCTCAAGCAGCTTCCCCAGCCCGTGGGGGAGGCCTCTCTTGGGGGGCTTGGGGGGTTCATGGCCTTCAGTGGAGCTGCTGGAGGCTGCACCCAGCTTTTGTGTGCAAAGCTCGCCCTGGGGACCTTTCTAGCTGTCTCCTGGGGTCTGGTCCTGCCTGGAACACCCCAGGGTGATGCAGCTGTGGGCACAGCCCAGCCCAGCCACCAGCAGCAAGGGGCTGCTTCTGCTGGCAGTGCTGTAGGATGGAATAGGATGGAATAGGATAGAATAGGATGGAATGGAATGGAATGGAATGGAATGGAATGGAATGGAATGGAATGGAATGGAATGGAATGGAATAGGATAGGATAGAGTGGAATAGGAGTTGAACTGAATAGAGTTGAGTTGAGTTGAGTTGAGTTGAGTTGAGTTGAGTTGAGTTGAGTTGAGTTGAATTGAATTGAATTGAATTGGACCAGGTTGGAAGAGACCTTTGAGATCATCAGGTCCAACCTATCCCCCAGCACCATCTGAGCAACTCAACCATGGCACCAAGGGCCTCATCCAGGCTCTTCCTAAGCACCTCCCTGGGCAGCACAGCCCAAGGGCCAATCTCTCTGTCTGGGAAGAATTTCTTCCTCCCCTCCAGCCTAAGCTTCCCCTGGCACAGCTTGAGGCTGTGTCCTCTTGTTCTGGTGTTGGGTGCCTGGCAGAAGAGACCAACCCCCACCTGGCTCCAACCTCCCTTCAGGCAGTTGCAGAGAGCAATGAGGTCTCCCCTGAGCCTCCTCTTCTGCAGGCTCAGCAACCCCAGCTCCCTCAGCCTCTCCTCCCAGGGCTGTGCTCCAGACCCCTCCCCAGCCTGGTTGCCCTTATCAAAGCCCCAGGGGCTGCAGCCCCCAGACACCTTCTGATCCAGCTGGATCTGTCCATGTGGGCAGGGAGTGCTGTTCCCACAGGACACCCATCCCTCCCTGCAGCTCCCACCCTGCCCATGCCTATTTTCCCCTCCCCCCTCAGGTCCTGCATCCCTCCTCGTGCCATCCCACCGCGGGGACCTCACCCAGCTACCATAAACGGGAGAGGAGGAACCAGGGGGTTGTGAAGACCAAGTCAAAGGCTTCCCATATCAGTGCCCATCTCAGCCAGCCAGGTTGAGCTGAGGGGTTGAAGCTCTCACTTGATAAAAAGCTGCCTCCTCCTGATATTGATCACCTTATCTGAGGGGACATCCTGTTGCTAACTTGGGCTGCTTCCTCCCCTCAACAGCTGGTGTGCAGCTACAGCTGCTCTCAACCTGCCTGGTGGGGCTGGGGAGGGGGGGTGGGGGCGGTTTGGTGCACCTCAGAATGGATCCTGGGGGTTGGTTGACTGTGGGGGGGATAGCAGGTGTCAGAGTGGGGGTTTGGAGCACCTCAGAACGGATCCTGGGGGTTGGTTGACTGTTGGTGACCAAGATCCTGCAGGAAGGCTGCAGAGGGACTCTCCATGAGGGTGTCTGGAGACAGGACAAGGGAGAATGGTTTGGAGCTGAGGTGGAGCAGGGTTAGACTGGAGCTGAGGCAGGGCAGGGACAGACTGGAGCTGAGGCAGGGCAGGGACAGACTGGAGCTGAGGCAGGGCAGGGACAGACTGGAGCTGAGGCAGGGCAGGTTAGATGGAGCTGAGGCAGGGCAGGGACAGACTGGAGCTGAGGCAGGGCAGGGACAGACTGGAGCTGAGGCAGGGCAGGGACAGACTGGAGCTGAGGCAGGGCAGGGTTAGACTGGAGCTGAGGCAGAGCAGGGTTAGACTGGAGCTGAGGCAGAGCAGGGTTAGACTGGAGCTGAGGCAGAGCAGGGTTAGACTGGAGCTGAGGCAGGGCAGGGACAGACTGAGCTGAGGCAGAGCAGGGACAGACTGGAGCTGAGGCAGGGCAGGGACAGACTGGAGCTGAGGCAGGGCAGGGACAGACTGGAGCTGAGGCAGGGCAGGGACAGACTGGAGCTGAGGCAGGGCAGGGACAGACTGGAGCTGAGGCAGGGCAGGGACAGACTGGAGCTGAGGCAGGGCAGGGTTAGACTGGAGCTGAGGCAGGGCAGGGTTAGACTGGAGCTGAGGCAGAAGTTCTGCAGTAGGAGGGTGGTGAGACTCTGGAATGGGTTTCTGGATGCCTCCTCCCTGGGGGTGTTCGAGGCCAGGCTGGATGAGGCCTTGAGCTGCTGAGTCTAGCTGAGAGTCATCCCTGCCCGCAGTGGGGAGGAGCTGAGCTGCGAGGTCCCTTCCATCCCAGGGCTCTTGGACGCCTTGGAGGGGCTGCAGTGAGCAGGGATGCTCCTCCCTTGCCTGCAGGGCACTAAATCCAAGCAAAGGAGCAGCAAAGTCCTGCTCAGGAAGAGGAGCTGCTGCTCAGCTGCGGTCTGAACTTGTGCTCTGAGCTGTCTGGAGGCACCAAGGGAGCCCAGGAGCTGCTGTGTGATGCTGTGCAGGGAGGAGCAGCCGTGGCACCCGGGGTGGTGTTGGCTCCGTGGCTCGACCTTTGAGGTCTTTTCCTACCTTAATGCTTCTACCAAAACTGCTCTCCCCAGTTTCAGGCCCTCAAACCTTCTGTGGCTTGCTGGGGGGGCAGCCCCATGGTCTGCACCCTGTTCCAGGCCAGGCTGGATGAGGCTCTGAGCAGCCTGGGCTGGTGGGAGGGGTCCCTGCCCAGGGCAGGGGGGCTGGAGCCGGCTGGTCCCTTCCAACCCAGCCCATTCTGGGACTCGATGTGAATCCTGCTCTGCCTGTGGCATGGCCAAGCCCTTTGCAAGGCCCAGAGGGGGAGTTGGTTCTGCTGTGTGCTGGGCACCAGTCGAGACCACTGCCCGCAGGGACTTGAGCTCACTGCCCCCTCCCCAGGGCGGCAGTTCTGCCCTCCCCCCCCCGTCCCGCTCCCGGCAGGCTCAGCCACGCCACGGAGTCACCAGGCGCTGGGTTCCAGCCCCCCAGGGGCAGGCTCGGTGCTCTTTGGTCTTTCTCGGGAGGACTTCCCTCGCCCCAAGCAGCCCATTCCAGCCCTCGCCCAGCCTGCAGGGGGCCGGGGCTGGTCGCCTCGCCTCTGCTTCATCCTTCAGCGCTCTCTGCCTTGAGTGAGGAATTTCTCTCTTCTCTTGAGCCCTGCTGGGGGAGAAACCAAATCTGCCTCTTTCTGAGACGATTTTCGTGAAGTTGGAGGCCGGGGGGGCGGGAGGGAGGTTTTTTTGGGTGGTTTTGGGTTTTTTTCCCCCCCTCCTTTGGGTCGCAATTAGTTGGTATTTAAACCCTCACTAACCCCGAACAGCCTAATGACAATAATAATGATGCTCCACACGTCCTGCGGTGCCACCCATCGAAAGATTACACTGGCTAATTAATTAAGCTCCGACCTCCATCCCCCCCCCGCTCCCCGTCCCCTCCCGGCACCACTTTCTTCGCCGAGGAGAAGCAATCGCTGGAGAGTCTCTTAAGAAAGGACATAAAGGCAGGGAAACCCAGGCACCGCGGCAAGACAAATGGGGATTTGGAGACAATCTGGGCCGGCTCCATGTGACCCCCGAGAAGTGGACCAGGCAGGAGAAAAGAGGCCCAAAAAACCGAATGCCAAGCGCGGAGCCGGCCAGAGGAAAACAAACCCCGGCTTAAAAAACCCGGGGCGAGGAAAGCGCCGAGATGGAGGGAGCGACAAAGCATCAAAGGGACGAGAAACCAAAGGCGCCGGAACAAAGGACAAGCGGGAACAAAGGGCCAAAGAGGGGAGAACAAAAGCGCTAAATAGAAAACAAAGGCAGGGGGCGAGGGAAGCCCCCTCGGAGGGGCTGGGCCGCGGGGTCCCTGCCCGCCGGGGGGGGGGTGGGTGGCACGGGCGGAGCTGGGGGTCCCCGCCGGAGCCGAGCTGGCCGAGGGTGATAGAGCCTGGGAGGGATGACCCCCGGCAGCCCAGCTTGGCCTTTGCATTGGAGGCGATGGGCTCGACCTCCCCGGCCCCCCGCCAAGAGCTGTGCTGTCTCAGGCGCTGCCTGGAGGTCGGCAGCAGCCTGGGGATGTGGCTTTGCTCCTGCGCGGCCCTCCGGCCGTGGCCTCCTCCCGTGGCCTCCTCCTGTCCTGCTGTGTGGTCCGGCCAGCCCTGCCTCCAGCCCTCCCTCCATCCCTGCCTTCATCTCTCCCTCTTCCCTCCCTCCATCCCTCCCTTCATCTCTCTCTTCTTGCCTCCTTCTTGCCTCCTTTCCCTCCTTCTTTCCCTCCCTCCATCCCTCCCTCCATCCCTCCCTTCTTGCCCCCTGTTTCCCTCCCTCCACCCCTCCCTGCCCAGCCTTCTCTCCAGCTCACTCTGCTCAGCGTCGCCCTTCCACCACAGCCCCCCCAGCCCCTTGTCCTGCCTCCCACCCCGACCCCGTGGCCTGGGGACCTCTGGGGGTGCTCCCAGGCTGGCTGCATCCTTGCCAGGCTGTGGCCAATCCCTCAAGAGAGGAGCCAGGGCCGGTGCTGTGTGTGTGTAGCTCACTCTGGTTCAGCCTTCCTGGGGAGGACAGATTCTCACCAGCTGGATCAAAGCCAACAGCAGCACCCAGGGTGGGAAGAGGGAGCCCTGGAGGTCATGGAATCCCAGAATGGTTTGAGTTGGAAGAGACCTTAAAGAGCATCCAGTTCCAACCCCCTGCCATGGGCAGGGACACCTCACACTAGTCCAGGCTGCTCAGAGCCTCCTCCAGCCTGCTCTTAAACACTTGCAGGGATGAGGTGGCCACAGAAGTGCTTAGGACCAGGCTGGATGAGGGTCTGATGAGGTGCTGCAGTGCTGCTTTTGCCTCCTCTCCCCATTAAATCTCTCTTTGGAGCTGGAGGTCCCTGGCAGGGAGCTGTGGCTGTGTTACAGGTGCTGACTCTGGAGGGGGATGCTGCAGGTACCCCCAGGGCTGAGCAGGCAGTGAGGATGGTGCCAGGGGCTGGGGTGCTGGCACCCTGCTGCACCTGGGGGTGCTCTGGCTGCTGGGAGCTGTGATGGGTTTGGAAGCAGCAGGTGATCCTCCTTAGTCTCAGGTGATAGAAGGAGAGGCAAGGGCCTGAAATTGTGCCAGGGGAGGCTTAGGTTGGAGGTGAGGACAGATTTCTTTGCTGCAGGAGTGGTCAGGGCTTGGCAGAGGCTGCCCAGGGAGCTGGGGGAGTCCCCATGCCTGGAGGTGTTCCAGAGACCTGTGGCCACGGCCCCTGGGACCATGGTTGGTGGCCATGGTGGGGTTGGGTTGGATCTTGGAGGCCTTTTCCAACCCAAACAATTCTGTGGTTGTATTTCAGGCTCTTTGGGAGGTGCCAGCTGCTGTTCCCTACCACCTGCCCTGGCTGAACTCCTTCCCTGGGGGCCAGGTGGTGCCATCTCCTCTGGCCAAAGCCACCCTCCTCCCACTGCCACACACTGCCCTTGGCAGAGGCTGCTGGCTGGCTGGGCAGGGGGCCAGGGCAGTGGGGTGCAGGCTTTTAGCAGTGTCCATCCTGTGCCTTCCCTGGGGAGCACTCCTAAGGGTCCTCCTCGGCTGTTCCTGCTCATGCCCCAGCTGGAGCTCACCTGCAAGCCCAGCCTGGCTCACCCCAGCTCTGCCTTGCTGCAGAGCCCTCGAGTTGCTCTGTTTCACTTTCCAGAGGAGCTCTCCATGGCTAAGAAGGGAGCTGCTCCCCGTGGAGCACTCCTGGAACTCCCTGGTGTCAGGGAGGTTGGACAAGATCATAGTCACAGGATCATAGTCATAGTACCAGGCTGGCTGAGGCTGTGGCCAGGCTGATCCAGTGTGGGGTGTCCCTGCCCACGGCAGGGGGGCTGCAGCTGGCTGATCCTTGGGGTCCCTTCCAACCCTGACTGATACTAGGACTGTACCATGAACATCTTGGCTTTGTTATGCCCAGATCAGAGCCTGGCACGCCGTGGGTGGACTCTCACACAGCCCCAGCTCCCTGCAGTAGCTGGGCACTGCCAGTGCCAGGGAAGAAGGCAGCACAGAGCTCCCAGCTGCTGGCAAAGCCTCTGGAACGAGTGGGATAAGTCGTGGGGTTGGACAGGCCAAGGGGCAGTGGGCACTGACCCAGGAGGTTCCAGCTGCACAGGAGGGGAAACCTCTTTGGTGTGAGGCTGCTGGAGGCCTGGGGCAGGCTGCCCAGGGAGGCTGTGGAGGCTCCTTCCCTGCAGAGCTTCCACCCGGCCAGCTTTGCTCTGGCTGCCCCTGCTCCAGCAGTGGGGTTGGCCTCCAGCAGCCCCTTGCAGTCCCCACCAGGCTGGGACTCTGGGACCTTCCCCTGACTCTGACACACAGCTGGGAGCCATGGGGGAAGCAGGGAGCCATGGGGGAAGCAGGGAGCCATGGGGACAGCAGGGAGCCATGGGGGCAGCAGGGAGCCATGGGGGCAGCTGGGAGCCATGGGGGCAGCTGGGAGCCGTGGGGGCAGCTGGGAGCCATGGGGGGAGCAGGGAGCCATGGGGGCAGCTGGGAGCCATGGGGGCAGCTGGGAGCCGTGGGGCAGCAGGGAGCCATGGGGGCAGCTGGGAGCCTTGGGGCAGCTGGGAGCCATGGGGGCAGCTGGGAGCCATGGGGGCAGCTGGGAGCCATGGGGGCAGCAGGGAGCCAGGGGGGCAGCTGGGAGCCAGGGGGGCAGCTGGCAGGAGCCACTCTGCTTGCTGCCTTGCCCCTCTGCAGCTTTCCCAGGCTGGTGAGGAGCCCAGCACTTGCCCATTTCCACACAATGGCTCCACTTCCGTGCAGGAAGCCAGGTTGGATTTGTTCTCCCTGCTTTGCCCCCCTCTGGCCAGTTCTGAGGGGGCCAAGCCATTGTCTGAACCATTTCCATGACTCACTCACCAGTATCCTGCGATGGTGAGGCTGGGACTCGCAGCCAGCAGAGAGCAGGAGGCCCAAGCTCCCGTGGCCAGCAGCGCTGCAGGGTGGGGGGCTTGGGAAAAGGAAGGCAAATGCTGGCCCTGCCTTCCCCCTCCCTGCCCCCTGTGCTGGCAGCAGCGGGATCTTTGCCCCCACCAGCTTTCCCGGTCCCTCCACCCATTGTCCTGGCTTCCTTCTGCTGAGGCAAGCAGAAGGCCGAGGCAGGGCTTGCAGAGGGGCAGCAAAGCTGGTGGCTCCCCCCGGGGGGAGCCGAGCAGGGAGAGGTGGAGCAGGAGTGGACCCTGTGTGACCCCATCTTGAGAGGGCAGGAGCTGGGCCTGTGCCATCACATCCGTCCTGGCACTTCGGTCCTGGGGTCCTGGGGATGCCCTCCCGGGTCCTGGGGATGCCCTCCCGGGTCCTGGAGTGGCACAGTCCTGGGGATGCCCCTGCACATCCTGGGGGTGCCTGATGGAGCCTGGGGATGCCTGATGGACCCTAGGGGTGCCTGATGGGCCTTGGGGATACCTGATGGAGCCTGGGGGTGCCTGATGGAGCCTGGGGATGCCTGATGGAGCCCGGGGGTGCCTGATGGAGCCTGGGGGTGCCTGATGCACCCTGGGGATGCCTGATGGAGCCCGGGGGTGCCTGATGGAGCCTGGGGGTGCCTGATGCACCCTGGGGATGCCTGATGGAGCCTGGGGGTGCCTGATGGAGCCTGGGGGTGCCTGATGGGGCCTGGGCATGCCTGGCAGCGAGGGGGAGGGAAGGTGTGGGTGGAGCTGGTGTGACTCAGAGGCGGACATGAGGAGGAGCAGGGGCAGGATGGGCACAGGGACATCCTGGGGCTGTGCCGTCAGGCCACCACCTCCTGGCTCTCATCTGGGAAGTGAGGTTGGAGCCAGGAGACCACATCGTGGCCAGCACCTGGTGGACCCTGCCAGGCACCGGCCAGGGGCGGCCACGGCGGCCGCTGGGGACGGGGAGGAAGGAAGGGAAAGTGAAAGTCCGCGGCGGCCGCTCCGGCCTGGCTGTTGCTATGACGACCTGAACAAAGCTCTGCTCCCTCCTCTTGCGGCTCAGCCGTGCCCGGTCCTCGGCCCCTTTGTCAATTGTTTCCCTGTCCACTTTGGGGGATGCCCTCCCCCCTCCTCCTGCCCCCGGAGGGGCTTGAGGGGGAACTTGGGGCAGCCCCAGGAGGAGCTGGAGCTCTCTGGGAGCTTGGCACTTGCTTGACCATCTCCTTCATGGGACCTCTTGGGGTCTTCTCCCAGGCTGGGGGTGAGAGCGTTGGCAGCCAGCAAAGAGGGGCTGGTGCCCTTGGGGGGCATAGAGGAGATGGCCCTGGGTGGGCATACAAGGGGCAGCCAGTCCCAGCTAAGTGGGGAGGGGGCACTGGAGGGGCTCAGACAGGGGGGAGCTGACTTTGCCTCCTGCCCTGCTGCCTCCCTGCAGAGCCCCCATCCCTGGGTGTGCTTCAAAGCTGTGGAGCCTGGGGGGGCAGCTCAGTGGTGGACTTGGTGGAGTTGCTGGTTGGATTTGCTGATCCTGAAGGTCTCTCCCGAGCTAAATGATTCCATGAGTCTGTGCTTGGGGCTTGCTGTGCCCACTCTGGACCTCGGTTTCTCCGTCTGGGAGGCAGCAGCCTGTGTCACTGAGCTGCTTTGTGTTTTGGGGTCTGTGGGTGCAGCCCACTCCCCACCCTGGCTTCCAAGCACTGCCATGACTCGAACTGAATCCTCGGGCTGAAGATGCCAGACGGGAAACCCTCCCAGATAACTTCTTGCCTGGCTCTGCTCTCTGCTGTGGGATGGGGACAGGCTGAGGGGGGGCTGTGTGCTGGCAGGGGGGGGGTGGGTGCACAAACCTCTTCCAGAACCCCCATTTCCCCACTCGGTGCCTGGTGGGCTGAGGGGGTGTGTGTGTGAGAGAGCTCTGGGAAGCTCCAGGAGCCTGAACTCTTCTGTCTGCTGCTCCTGAGACCGGGTGAAAGCAATGTTTGGACAAAAGCAGTTCCCATGGCAGGGAAGGAGGGCGCGGGGGAGGAAGCGGCGCGGAGGCAAAGGGGAGCGATCCCTGTCGGGGAGATGTAAACAGCTCTCCTCCGGTGTTGACACAGCATTTGAGAGGTTTCATGACACACACGCACGGAAGAGAGGGACTGTTTGTCAACACTGGCCTGCCCGAGCCGCCCCCCTCGCTCGCCAGCTGCCGGGGGCATTCCCGGCGGGGGCATTCCCGGCGGGAGCCGCGGCGTGGGATGGGGGCGCAGGGGCAGCTCCTCAGTGCCTGATGGCAGCAAAGACCCTGCCGGGCTCCTGCCCCTCCAGTGATGGCCCCCAAGCTCCCGGCCAGGTCCTGTGAACGCTGTCTGTCTGCCTGTCTGTCCATCTGCCCGCTGCCCAGCCCTGCTCCATGCCAACACTGTCCCCCCCCGAGCCGCGGTGGTCCTGCGGCTCTGGGCTGCTTGCGTGGGCAAAATCCGGGGGTGGTGTGGGGAGGAGAGGCTGGAAGCTGGGCTCTGGGGACTGTGGGTCGTGGACCCCCAGCCCACGTGTGCGAGTGCGGTCTGCCTGTCCATCGGTCTGTCTGGAGGGCAGCTCTCTGCCTGCTGCCCACCCCTGCTCCGTGCCGATGTGGTCTCCCGGAGCCGTGGTGGTCCTGCAGCTCCGGGCTGCCGGTGTGGGCAAAGGAGCGAAAGCTGGGGGTGCTGTGGGGAGGAGAGGCGGGGAGCTGGGCTTTGGGGGCTCTCTTTGGGGACCCCGTGGTTTTGGGACCCCCCTCGCAGAGCTGTGAGCTCTCCCTACAAGCCAGGCATTGTTCCAGCTCCTCGCTGGGTCCCTGCATGGTTGAGGGTCCCGGGGCGTGCTGGGGAGGGGGTCCCAGGCTGCCTCCCAGGGTTCCTCCGAGTCTTTGGGGGTGTCTAGGTTCCCAAAGAGGACTCCAGGAAAGAGGGCGAGGGGCTCCCGGCGGTGTCACACGTGGGTTGCCCAGCAGAGCAGGGGGTCCCGAGGGGAGGGGACGGGGCAAAGGGGCCGCCCCCGGAGGCGGCTGCTGGCTGGCTGGACCGGTGTCCCTCCTCCGCCTTCTCCTCCCCTCCTCCTCCTCCTCCTCCTCGCTCCTTCTCTCCGCCCGGCGCCGGGGCAGCTCCCACCGGAGGCGCTGGGGACATGGAGCGGACCTGAGCCGGGCGAAGCGGTGGCGGAGCCCACACCGGCAACCGGCACCGGCGGCGGGGACCGGCGGCAGCACCGACAGCGGCGGCGGGGACCGGGGCACCGCGCGGAGGAGCCGTGAGTGAACCGGGGAAACGGGCAAGGAACTCAACCCCGCCGTGGGGGGCACGGGCATTGCCCCAGGCGGGGCAGCGGTACGGTCCTGGGGCAGCGAGCATCCTCCCGGGGTGAGGAGCATCCTCTCGGGTCGTGGTCCCTGATCCCGGCTGGGCTGCGAAAGGCTGAGGGGGGGAAGGAGGTCGCATGGCAGGACACCCCCTCCCCTCTCCAAAGCCTTTTTTGCCTATGGAGGAGAAGGAAATACTGGAAGTGGGGCGCAGGAGCCGTCTCCGGTCTCCGCTGCAAAGTTTGGGGCTGCAAACTCTCCCCCGAGAGCTCTCCCCCCCGACCCCCCAACCCCGAGAGCCCGGCAGGGAAGGGGTTAAGCCACGGGCAACCCCCGGGGCACAGAACTGGGAGGTAAAGAATTAACCCATGAGGACATTCTCTGCCTTCCCGACCCCTGACCTGGCTACCAGAGGCTGTCCCACTGAAGCCCCCTCCCCGGCCCCCCGTGACACCCACCCTGGGAAGGCTTCTCGCCCCCTCCCGCTGGTCGCTGGGGCTCCTGGAGCGGGGGCCTGTCCCCTTCTCCCGGGCACACAGTCCCGGCCGCGCTGCATGCTCCGGGTCACGGATGCGGGGGGGCATCAGGCACCCCCCAGGACACGGTGCTGGGGGTCATGGCAGTGTGCAGGGACAGACGGACACACTGACACCTCGGGCACCACAGACGGGCACAGACCGCGGCTGCCGTCGGCACATGGCGCTGCGTCCGCAGCGCTTGGGGCCGTCTGGGGGTGTCCGTGGCTCTGCGCCGCACAGGGATTGGGGTCCTCCTTCCTCGTCTCCCTCCTTGGGTCCTATCCCTTGTCCTCATCCCTCCTCTCCATCCCGCTCGCACATCGTTCGTCCCATCCCTTCTCCCCGTCCTTCATCCCCATGCCTCATCCCCGTCCCTCACCCCTGCCTCACCGTGGCACAGAGGGGACATCCCTGACCCCTTCTCCACCTCCCTCCGTCTTTGCCGTGCACAGGGAGGCAATTTTCTGTCCTCTGTGATAGCATCACCCCAAGCCAGCCCCGCAGAGCCAGGGCCCTGCGGCATCAGCGGGGAGCAGGCGCAGGGGCCGGGCAGGAAAAGTTGCCGTGGGTGCCACACGTGGGTGTTCGTCTGTCCGAGAGGGGCTGAGGTTGTCCTGCCAAACCTCAGCCCCAGCGCCCTGCTAGCGGAGCGAGGCTTCGGGGCTGGGCTCAGCACTAAGCTCGGTCACTTGCTGAGACCTCCGAGCACAGGAACCTCGTCCCTGAGCTCCCCCGGCAGCCATGCGCGTCCTGCCCGAGCCTCGGAGCCGCATGCCCGGCCCGTCCTGGGCAGACCGGGGGCCGAAAGTGCCACACAGAGGACCCCTCCCAGCAGTGGGCTCTGTGCTGCGTGTGTGTCCCACACTCATCTGGCAGTCCCATGGGGGTGTGGGTGCAGCCGTCGGGGGTCTTGCACGCTGCTAAAGCTCAGCTCAGGTAGCAGGGAGGGGGACGACGGAGCACGGAGCTGGGTGCTGGTCCCCGGGGGGACCCCACGGTTAAAACAGCAACCAAGTTGGTGGTGGAGGAACAAAACCAAGGGATGCAGCACCTGGGGAGCCACCCGGGAGAGGGGGGGAGGTGTGGGATGTGCAGGTGATGAACGCAAAGCTTTGCCTCTGTCCTCCTCCACCCAACGGTTTCCAGTGTTTTCTGCAGGGGTTGGGTGCCGGGGAGAGGGGTGGGGGTGGGAGGCTCTGTGGGTGGGGGGTCCGTGCTGCCCAGGAGCAAACCCCAGACGGTGCCTGTGTGTTGTTGGCGTCTCAGTTACATCTTGTGGAGTACCTTCAGTGTGGAGACCACTTGACTTCCACAGCAAATCAGGAGTAATAGATATTAGGAGTAGGGGGTAGGGGGGGGGGAGGGAAAAAAAAGGGGGCCATTAGCTCAGCTTAATGTGATTTTCTCCACAGCACAGAGCAGATAATATCACTCAGGGAGACTCTCCCTATTGAGCCAATAACTCGTGTTTGTAATTCATGCAATTTCCTTTGAGCTCAATTTCATTTGCTCCCCAAATCCATTCTGTTGACACTGATACAGGACTTCTTTTTCCCACCCCCACCCCCGCCCCCCCCCCCCTCCCACCCTCTCCTCTCTCTCTGTGATTTCAGAGGCTTTGTGTTAAAAATAGCTGCTGTCCTTTGACAAACGTGGGCAGGCCACAGACAGTTTGCTAAATCATTGCCCACTGACACATTTCCCCCCCCCCCCCCCCCCCAGCATCTCCCTTTGTGCTGTTTGTTTGTTTGCTGCTGGGGCTGGGGGCTTGCCCTTGGCATCTCGGCTGGCAGGTGAGAAAGGGATTCTTGGCAGTGAGGGTGGGGAGGCACTGGCACAGGGTGCCCAGGGAGGTGTTCAAGGCCAGGCTGGATGAGGCCATGAGCAGCTTGGGCTAGTGGAAGGTGTCCCTGCCTGTGGCAGAGGTCTTGGACAAGATGACCTTTGAGGCTCCCTTCTAACCCAAGGGGATCAGTGAATCCACTTCTGATCGGTGGATCCACTTCTGATCAGTGGATCTGAGCTGGATGATCCTTCAGGTCCCTTCCAACCCAGCCCATTCCATGACTCTCAGCCAGGAAGCACAAATCCCTTTGGAGCAGGGCAGTAAGTAGGAGCAGAGACCTCAGATGGAGGAAGCTCCATCTTCCTCCTCGCTGTGGAGCTCCTCATGCTGTCACCTCACCTCCAGCCTGCCTGCAGGGCTGCTTTCCCCCCACCCCCGCCCATGTCAGAGCACCCAAACCATTCCCCCCACCCCATCAAGGTCCTGACAAACAAAGTTTATCCCAGCCAGGGTGCAAGATACCCTGGAGGGGAATAGTTGGGCTTTTTTGTCTCCCTGCCCACATGCCCATTTGCCACGGGGCTGCCAGAGGAGGGGGGTGGAGCTGTGCCCTGGCACTGTGGGACCAAGGGGAGATGGAGCAGGTCGTAAACTTGTTATGTGCTGGAGGGGGTTTGGTTTCCTTCTCAGGAAGGGTTCTTCTCTCCGTGCAGGGAAGGCAGAGGCACAGTAAAGCTACTCTTTCAGTGGGTTTATTTTTACCTTCGTTGCTTGCTGGTGGGCTCCCCAGGGTGTTTGCCCAAGCCTGCTGCCCTCCTGCCTTCCTGGAACCCAGACTCACTGAGCAGCCCTCGCACTCCCCGTGAGCAGGTCGCGGGGCAGGGACAAAGGCTGACTCTGGGACCTGGTGGCAACGTGCTTTGCGCTTCCCAGGTGAGTTGAGCTCCGTTTTAGGGCTGCTTTGGGGGTAGGCGGTGGGGAGAGGCATGGCCCAGCTGCTCCTTGGGTCGCTGGAGTGTGGCTCTGAGCGGCGTCCCGTGGACGGAGCATCCTTGGGGCTGCAGTGAGCTGATGTCGAAGGGGCTGAGAGTTTGCTGTTGAGCAGGTGGAGTGGTGGAGTGGATCCGTGTGGGATCGAGTGGGCTGTGGGTGCACTGGCTGGGACATTCTGCTCCCTGCAGGAGGTCACCTGGGCTGTCCCCAGCCCTCTCCCGTGCTCTGCGCAGCTGGGGCCGCTCGGCCATGCTGCCCGCTCCCCAGCGTGGGGCAACACCAAACAAACTCGGAAGGGTTCTGAGCCGATGCTGGTGTCACAGCAGAGCTGTGGGCTCTGCTTTTGGAGGAGGGGGTCCCTCACTGCAGACCCGGGCTGAGGAGGATCAGGGGGTCCCTCAGCGAGGCTGTGGTCCAGGGCCGCCTGCCCCGGCACGGAGCGCGGTCAGCCCTGCTTTGTCTGCCCGCTGCCAGGCCACGTCCCTGCCTGCTCCTCCAGCTGTAGCCCATTGTGAACACTTGGGGTGGTTTGTGCCGGGCCAGCTCTGTGCCCAGATGCGTGGCTGTGGAAAGGAGAAACCTTTCCTCATGCCGAGGCTCCGACCTTTGGCGGGCGGCTGCGCCCCGCGGCGGGGATGCGCTCGGCAGGGGCAGCTCCGCTCTGCTTTTCCACCCTCCCCAGCCGTGGCAATACAAAGGGCATCCTGCTCGCTCCCCTTCGGGACCGGGCCGGTTTGACACGAAATAAAGCAGCGGGCAGGCAGGGCAGTTGTTACCTCCAGCCTGTGAGGCCGTGGAGAAAGCTGCCTCGGCCTCTTTTGTTCTCTCCTGCGGCCGCGCCGGGGCCGGGAGCATCGCTGCATACTGGGGGCTGCCTGGTGGTGAAATCTTGCCGGTTTCCCCTGGGCTAGAAGGCACTGGTGGGGCAGAGGCGCCGTTTGTTTGTGCCTCTGACAGCAGCCTGGGCTGGCAGAAGGGCTGATGAAGGAGTTGTGCTCGGCAGGAGGGAGAGCCCAGAAAGATGGAGCTGCTCCAGGGTCGGGTGTTCCCCTGGCTGGGGGGTTCCTTGCAGCATCCAGGCCACCCCTGACCAGCCCGGGCTGAGCTTTCCTAGGCTCTGCTGCTTTATTTTTGGGTCGGTTTGGGGTTTTTTTTTTTTTTTCAGAAGCTCTGTGGAGGTTTTGGTTTCATTGCACTGCAGGGAGGAAGATTTGGGCCACTGAAAGAAACAAAAGTTCTTGCAGGATGCAGCACGAAATTTCCACCCTGCTCTAAGCCAGGGAAGGACATGCAGAAGGCAAATAAATTAATGCAGCTCCTGACAGATCTTGCTGGAAAAAAAAAACCCACCCAGATATCTCAGTGCCTTTGCCCCATCCCTGTGCCTGCTGGGGACTGACTGCAGGAGTGGAACCCTCCCTGTCGTGGGGAGCTGCTGCCGGGCTGGCCGTGCCCCTGCTGAGCTCTTCATGCCGTGCTTGTGCTGGGCTGAGAAGTGCGTGGGCTCCTCCAGCACCGGGAAAGTTGGCAGGCTCCAAGTGCTGCTTAGAAGCCCTCCCTCCCTCTCTCCCTCCTTCCCTCTCTCTCTCTCCCCCTCCCACTCCATGTCCACCTGCTCCAGGACCACATGTCCCAAGCTGGAACCACTCCAGCCCCAAAACAAGGGCCCTTGGTCTGCCCAGTCCCACCAGCCTGGTGCTGGCAGGGAGGGGAGGTGCAGGGGAGCTTTGCAGGGCCTTGGCTCACTTCAGAACCTTCCTGGCAGCTCAGATAGGTCGGTGAGAAATATGTGGGGGGCTGCAGAGGCTGAAGCTGCCCCCACAAAGCAGTGCATGGCTGCAGAGGAGGGGGCACTGCTCGGAGAGCCTTGTCCCCTTCACCTCTGAGCACCTACTGGCACCTGGCACCCCGAGTGGCTCCACAGACACTGTTAGTGTTGCTTGCCCAGGGGGAAAGTGACTTCTCCTTGCACCCCAAGTGGCTCCACAGACACTGTTAGTGTTGCTTGCCCAAGGGGGAAGTGACTTCTCCTTGCACCCCAAGTGGCTCCACAGACACTGTTAGTGTTGCTTGCCCAGGGGGAAAGTGACTTCTCCTTGCACCCCAAGTGGCTCCACAGACACTGTTAGTGTTGCTTGCCCAAGGGGAAAGTGACTTCTGTGAGCATTGCACCAGAGGGAAGCTCCTTCCCCTGCCTCCTTGTCCTGCTCCTGCTTGCAGCCCTCCAGCTGGAGAAGGCAAACAGGGAGATGGCTCTGAAACAGCTCAGATTCTGCCTTGCCATCATTTAATGCTCCATTACCAGCCAGAGCTGCTCCAGGCATGTGACCCTTTGGAAAGATGCAGCCTGGTGGCTGCAGAGGTCAGGCAGCCTCCTCCCCACCCCCACCTCCCCCCCCACCCCGGGCGTCTTATCAGAGAGAAACAAGATAAAGTGGCTCATCAGCAAAGGTGTCTGGAGGAGCCCTGCACGCCTCCACAGGCCCAGGACAAAATCTGCTGCCCTGAGTTGTGACTTTGGAGTTCCACCTGGTGAAGGCAGCTGGTGGCAGCTCATTGTCTGTGGGGAGGAAAGGAGGTGAGATGCTAAACGACATCGAGCAGAGGAGGGTGGAGTGAGGTGGGGGTTGGTCTCTTCTGCCTAGCCTCAGGTGATAGCACAAGAGGAAATGGCCTGGAATTGTGCCAGGGGAGGCTTAGGTTGGCCAGCAGGAAAATGTCTCTGCTGCAAGAGTGGTCAGGGGCTGGCAGAGGCTGCCCAGGGAGGTGGTGGAGTCCCCGTGCCTGGAGGTGCTCATGAAATGTGTGCCCAAGGCACTTGGGGCCAGGGTTTGGTGTCCATGGTGGGGTTGGGTTGCTGCTTGGACTGGATGACCTCAGAGGGCTTCCCCAAGAGGGTGGTGAGGCACTGGCACAGGTTGCCCAGGGGCACTGTGGCCACTACAAGCCTGGCAGTGCTCGCAGTCAGGTTGCCTGGAGCCTTGAGCAGCCTGGGCTGGGGGGAGGTGTCCCTGCCCACGGCAGGCAGGGGGGGTTGGAACTGGATGGTCTTGAAGGTCCCTTCCAACCCAACCCATTCCATGACACCAGGCTGGGCCTGGCAGCTCCGTGGGGGCAGCTTGTGGGGGACGTTTCCTGGCAGAGATGAGGCTGCTGGTGCTGCTGCACCCACTGCAGGAACCCACCTCCGGCCCGGCTCCTGCCTGGGGGGTGTGGGTTTGCGGTGAGCAGCCCTCATCCCCCTGAGTCTTCCTCCCTGCTGCTGGGGCTCAGCAGGGCTCTGCCTTGCAGCCTTCTTCAGAGCCTGTTTGAAAAAGCTGAGCTAGGGCAATGTGGTCAGGTTTGGGCTCCTCACTCCAGGAGCTGGAGTGGGTCCAGGGAAGGGCAAGGAAGCTGGGAAGGGTCTGCAGAGCAGGGCTGGGGAGGAGCAGCTGAGGGAGCTGGGGGCGTTCAGCCTGGAGAAGAGGAGGCTGAGGGAGACCTCACTGCTCTCTGCAGCTCCCTGGGAGGAGGCTGGAGTGAAGTGGTGGGGTGAGAGTGAGGTGGGGGTTGGTCTCTTCTCCCGAGGAACAAGCAACAGAATGAGAGGAAATGGCCTCAAATTGCCCCAGGGGAGGTTCAGGTTGGACTTGAGGAACAGTTTCCTCCCCAGAAGGGTTGTCAAGCCCGGCCCAGGCTGCCTGGGGCCGTGGTGGAGTCCCCATCCCCGGTGGAGCTTCAAAGCCATGGAGATGTGGTGCTGAGGGCCATGGTCTGGGGGTGACCTGGCAGTGCTGGGGTAAGGGTTGGACTCTTCAAGGTCTCTTCCAACCAAAAGGATTCTATGAAGAGCCAGGGCAGGGGTTCAGCACACAGCTCACCCCTGGTGCTCTGAACACAGAGGACATGTGGGTGCCCGAGGCTGCTGCAGCAGAAACTGAGCACCAGAGAGAAGCTGAGGACCCTGCAGAAACCGGGGAGCACAGAGAGCTGGGACAAATCCTGCAGGGCAGGGCGGGCAGGGATGAGGCAGGGTGGGCAGGGATGAGGCAGGATGAGCAGGGATGAGGCAGGGTGAGCAGGGATGAGGCAAGGTGAGCAGGGATGAGGCAGGATGAGCAGGGATGAGGCAGGGCGGGCAGGGATGGGGCAGGGTGGGCAGGGATGGGGCAGGGTGGGCAGGGATGAGGCAGGGTGGGCAGGGATGAGGCAGGGTGGGCTGTGTGCAAGCTCTGAGCTGGGCAGGAGAATCACCCCCACGGACCTCCCTCTGCTCTGCCTGCTGAAAGTGATGTGGGAAAGGGTTGAGAAAACCTTCAGCCCTGGCTTGAGGTGGCAGCTGTGGCAGCCCTGCCTGCTCCCTGCCTGCTCCCTGCCCAAGAGGGCGTAGGGAATGCAGGGGAATGCCAGAGCCTGGCTTATCTTTTGTCTGGAACAATAGAGGGCTTGGCCCTATTGTTCTACCTTGCACGCCCAGCCGGAAAGCTGAGTCCCCTGGGGCAGAGGCTTGCACCCGAGTGTGCCTGGCTGCGGGAGGGGATTTCTGGGCAGGGATGGGCAGGGCCACCCTCGCCAGCCTGGGCTCTGTGGCCCTGCCTGGGTGCTGCTCCCCGTGGGCACCTTTCTTGCTGGTTTTGCTTGCTGTGATGCAGGGAGTTCAGGAGCTGGAGGGTTGGTTTGGAGGAATTCCCTGGGGCTGTACCTGGGCAGGCTGGAGGACCCCTCCACACCCATACCCCTACCCACACCCACACCCACACCCATACCCACACCCACACCCACACCCATATGGGTACCTGTGCAGCTGGAGCTGGAGATGTCTCTGCTCCCTGCAGGGGGGTTGGAAAAGAAGGTAAAATCATGGAACTATTTTGGTTGGAAAAGACCTCCAAGATCATGGAGTCCAGCCATGGACCTTCAAGGGTCTCTTCCAACCCAGACCATACCCATGCCCACATCCATGCCCACATCCATGCCCACATCCATGCCCACATCCATGCCCACATCCATGCCCATACCCATGCTGCAGCCTGCACAGAGCCAGAGCAACGTTTGCCTTTCTTGGAGGCTTTCAGGCTGTGGTTTGGGTCTGCAGGAGCAGCTCTCACCCCTGGGCTGCCCCTGCCCCTCCATCCAGCTGTGCTGCCTCAGGGCCGTGGGTCCATGCTGGGCACTGGCTTGGGCACTGCCCATTTTCGTCTGTGTGCTGGGGGGTACTGGGGGCTGAGTACCACCCCATGGCTCTCGGTGTTAAGTGGCAACAGAAGCCCTGGGAGTGCTCCTGGGCACCTCAGGCTGCAAACCACAGCTCCAAGATCCCCCAGAGCCCTGCTCCCCACTTTGTTTAGGAGGGGACAAAGCGAGGCTGAGCCCTCCCTGTGGGGTGCCAGCGCTGCCAGCCAGCAGCTGCATGGCTCAGCCAGCCCCGTGTGAGGCTGCCAGGGTGGCATCGAATGCCTCCAGACTCTCTCTTGCCCTCCCTGAGCTCTTCTCCACGGCACACAGGCGGTGGGCAGCACAGCAGGGCTGCCTGAGTCCGCCTGCCCCTGCGGGCAGAGCATCTGTGCCGGCCCACAGCTCCTCCAAGCCGAGCCTGGGAGCACGCTGGGACGTGGCACAGGGCTGCAGGAGCTGCCAGGAGCCCTCACTGGAGAGAGCAGGCTCAGGGATCCCAGGGGACGTGGGGCTGTGGGGACAGGTGCCACAGGGCACAAAAAGCCCCTTGTGTGCTGCGGGACTCGGGGAGCCCCGGGCTGGCCGGGGGCCGCTGCAGCCTCCCTTGCAAGTGGGGAGGGCTGGCAGCTTCCTGCTGCAGAGCCTCGGCCCTGGGCTGTGCTGTGCTGTTGTTGTGCAATGGAAACGACCCTGGTGGGCCAGCAGAAACCTGCCCCCAAACCTCTCTGCTCCTAAAGGGCAGCAGAGCCTGGCTGGGAGCTGCTGCACCACCAGGGTTTCAGGGGCTTTAGCTGCTCTGAAGTGAGAGGAAAGAGGAGGGGTGGAGATGGCAGCCCAGCCTCGGGAGGTGGTCTTGGTTTGGAGGGTGGCTGCTGCTGGATCCCTTGGGCCCTGTGGTGCTGGAGGATCCCTCCCTGACCCCTCCCCAGACTCTGGGGTCTCTCCCTGAGGTGAAATAATGGTGACAATAAAAATATCATCCCCCACGGAGATGTGGTGCTGAGGGCCATGGGTCAGTGGTGCCCTGGCAGTGCTGGGGCAAGGGTTGGACTCCATGGCCTTAAAAGCCTCTTCCAACCACAATAATTCTATAAAGAGGCAGGGCAGAGGCTGAGCCCACAGCTCCTCCCTGGTGTGTCCCCCAGCTCAGCCCTGGTGTCCCCCCCAGCTCAGCCCTGGTGTCCCCCCCAGCTCAGCCCTGGTGTCCCCCCAGCTCAGCCCTGGTGTCCCCCCCAGCTCAGCCCTGGTGTCCCCCCCAGCTCAGCCCTGGTGTCCCCCCCAGCTCAGCCCTGGAGTCCCCCCCAGCTCAGCCCTGGAGCTCTGACACGGGGGACCTGTGGGTGCCTGAGGCCCCTGCAGCAGATCCTGGCTCCCTCCTGCACTTTCTGTCTTACCCTGCCCACTTCAGGTGCCCACCAGCCCCAGGGGGTGATGCTGGCTGCCAGCCCCATTGCTGCTGCTCTCAGCTGCTCTGACTTGCCCCTGGGGTGAGGGGATGATCTCCTTCCTGAGCTCTGAACTCAAGGAGCCTGAATCCACACCTTAAACGAGAGGCAACCCCACCAAAGGGACCCTGGCTCACGCTGAGGGGGAGGAGAAGTCAGGCTCAAAGCATTTTCCTTGGGGATCTTCATCCAGACCTGGCCAGCCACGACTCTGCCGAGCCAGAGCAGGGCAGGAGCAGAGGCAGGGTAACCCTGAGCCAGGGTTTGATGGTCTGGGGCAGATGTTGGACAGCTTCTGGCACCCAGCACAGGTCCCTCAGGCCTCCTGCCCTCTCAGAGGGAGGCTGCCGGTGGAGCAGCCCTCATCACAGCAGCAAAGCAAAGCTGCTGCTGAAGCCTCAGGGAGGGCAGGGGGGGGCCCAGCAGCTGGCGCTGCCCCCTGCCCAGAGTCGGAGTAGCAGCTGGAAAGGGTGAAGGGACTCCATGGAGCCTTTGCCCCTCTGTGCCCCAGCAGCTTGGGTCCTGCTTGCTGCAGCTCAGCATCTCGAGCAGAGGGACCCCGGAGGCTTCCGGCGCCCCGCGGGCGGAAGCATGGCCCCAGGGGCTCTGGTTGCCACCGTGGGCTTGGGGGCCAGGGCTGCCTCCAGGCAGCCTTTGGGTGCCCATGCATGTGCCCAACTCGGGCAGAGAGGCATGAGTGCAAGCAAGGTGGGACACCCCCCCTCCCCCCGCAAATAGGGCCCCTCACCCCCCCCCGAAAAGCTGATGATAGCAGCGGAAGGTGACACTGAGGGCGCTGGGGGTGCTCAGCCTGGGGAAGAGGAGGCTGAGGGGAGAGCTCATTGCTCTCTACAGCTCCCTGAGAGGAGCTTGGAGGGAGGTTTGGTCTCTTCTCCCATGGAAGGAAAGGAATTGGCCTTGGGTTGCACCAAGAGAGGTTCAGGTTGGACAGGAGGAACAATTTCTTCCCCTTAAGGGCTGTCAAGGCCTGGCTCAGGCTGCCCGGGGCAGTGGTGGAGTCCCCATCGCCCCTGCTGGAGTTTCCACGCTGTGGAGGTGTGGTGCTGAGGGCCATGGTTTGGTGGTGACCTGGCAGTGCTGGCTTAAGGGTTGGACTCGAGGAGCTTAAAGGCCTCTTCCAGCCCGAACAACTCCATGGTTCTGCATAAAACACCGGGAGAAGCTCAGCAGGAGGGGTGCCAGGCGCGGGCTCACCCTGTGAGGTGCACCCCCGGGGCCGTGCCAAAGGAGCACCGGGTCCCACGTTCCACCAACCTCACCCACGTGGAGCGGAGCATGGAAGAAACAATGGATCAAAGGAAAAAAGGGGAGGAGGGGGGGGGAAGGTTCCAAAAGGCCAGGCCAGGAGGTGCAGAGCAGAGCAGTGTGCAGGTGGCTGAGCCCTGTGGCATCTCTCTTCTCTCCGCAGGAGAGGAAGGGGTCAGATGTCTTCACCCATGCGATAGGAAAGTCTTGTTTACGAAGCAGGCGAGGCAGACCTGCCCTCTGCTCTGCCTGGAAACGCTGAGTGAGTGAAATGACACAAAAAACGACACCCAGATCAGCCTCCCTGATAAGCCCCAGGGCTGCTTTTGGGTGAGGGGAGGACAGAGAGGGAGGAGGGGAGGAGGGAGGTTTGCTAACCGCTCTCCCCCGCTGCGCCCTGCCCCGCCGGGACCCGGTGAGTCGTCCTCAGCCTTCTCCTCCTGGCTCTGCTGCTGCCCTCCTGCAGCTTGATTTGCTCTGAGATTCCTGGGGGTTGGAATTTCTTTCCCATCCCTCACTGATTGACGTGAAGTGGTGAGATGGGGAGGTGGAAGGAGCTGATGCCTGTGCTGGGAGCAGCCCCGGGGGGGGCAGAGTTGAGTACAGATTGAGAGTGGAGGTGAGGAAGAAAACCTTTACAGGTGAGGGTGGGGAGACACTGGAGCAGGTTGCCCTGGGAGGTTGTGGATGTCTCCTCCCTGGAGGTGTTCAAGGCCAAGCTGGGTGAGGACTTGAGCAGCCTGGGCTGGTGGGAGGTGTCCCTGCCCATGGTGGGGAGGTTGGAACTGGATGATCTTTAAGGTTGGACCTGGATCTCTTTAGGGTTGGAACTGGATCTCTTTAGGGTTGGAACTGCATCTCTTTAAGGTTGGAACTGGATGATCTTTAAGGTTGGACCTGGGTGGTCTTTAAGGTTGGACCTGGATATCTTTAAGGTTGGAACTGGGTGGTCTTCAAGGTCCCTTCCAACCCAAACCACTCTAAGAAGCTGTGAGCTCCACCAGGCCTCAGGGGCTGGGCACCTCCTCGTGGGGCCGTGGGTCTGGTCCAGCCGCTGTGGGTGCTGGGTGTCAAAGCTCAGCAGCCCTGAGCTGGGCAGGTTGGTTTGCATCGAGGCAAAACCTTGTGCAAAGGAGGAAGCTTGCCTGAAATGTCCTTCCTGGTGCAAAAAGGAGGCAAGGAAAGAGCAAATCCCAGGTAAACCTCCGTGCCTCAGCATTCCTCCCTCCTCAGGCACCATCCCTTGCTGACCTGCTGTGGTGTTTCCATGTCTCCTTGGACTGCAGGGCAGGGCAAGGTGGGAAGGGCTGGGAAGAGGGATGCCATGAGATGTCCAGAGAAGGGCAAGGAGGCTGGGGAGGGGTCTGGAGCACAGCCCTGGGAGGGGAGGCTGAGGGAGCTGGGGTTGCTGAGCCTGGAGAAGAGGAGGCTCAGGGGAGACCTCATTGCTCTCTGCAACTCCCTGCAGGGGGGTTGTAGCCAGGTGGGGGTTGGTCTCTTCTCCCAGGCAAGGAGCACCAGAACAAGAGGACACAGTCTCAAGCTGTGCCAGGGGAGGTTTAGGCTGGAGCTGAGGAGAAAGTTCTTCACTGAGAGAGTCGCTCACCCTTGGGATGTGCTGCCCAGGGAGGTGGTGGAGTCCCCATCCCTGGAGGTGTTCCAGAGGGGACTGGATGTGGCCCTTGGAGCCAGGGTTTAGCTGTCAGGAGGTGCTGGGTGACAGCTTGGACTTGATGGTCTCTGAAGTCTCTTCCAACCTTGTGGATTCTATTCCAAGGGGTTCTCTGGAAACATGGAGAGTGTCTGGGATCAGGAAGGCTGCCCCAGGCTGCCCGGGGAGGGGGCGGAATCCCCAGCCCTGCCGGTGTTTGACAGCCGCAGAGATGTGGTGCTGAGGGCCAGGCCTCAGCCCCAGCCTGGGTCAGAGTTAGGGAATGGTTGGACTTGGCTGAGCTCCAAGGCCTTTTCCAACTGAAAGGAGTCCACAATTCCACTTTTTGAGCCATGGAACCTTCCCTGCCCAGGACCCCCTCTGCCTGCCAAGCCGGAGGAGGTTGTTTGGGTTCTTCTTTTCCTTATGGCTGCATCTTGTTGAGTGGAAGAGGGGGAAAAAAAACCCAACACCGACACCACAAAGCATCCTGCAGACTGTCTGCTCTCGAAGCCAGGAAATGGGAATGACCAGAGCAGTCCCCCAGCCCCCACGTGGGCTGTCACCGGGACTGCTCCTGCACCTTCTTCCTCCCAGCTCCGCGGGGCTTGAAACCCTTCCAGCGCCGCGGAGTTTCCTCTCTGCTTCCCTGATGAGCTCATTCCCTGCCTCATAAATCTCCTGGCCAGGAAGTTCCACCTGAGGTTTAAGTTTAATTCCACCCCCCCCTACTTAAAACCCAGCCCCACACTCATCCCAGGAAAGGAAAGGAAAGGAAAGGTTTGGGTCCTGGCTGTGAAGGTGGTGGAGTTGTGCCAGGTTCAACGCCAGGAAGGAGCCAACTGCCTCTCTCTCCTGAGCTGCTTTCGTTACCGGGGGGGGGGGTTGTGAAGCTCCTGGCTGGGTTTTGTTGGCATCCTGACCCAGCTGCCCGTGGAGGTGGTGGAGTCACCTTCCTTGGAGGTGTTCAAGGAGAGGCTTGATGGGGTGCTGGGTGCCACGGTTTCGTTGTTTAGTTGTTTAGGTGGGTTGTATTGTACTGTATTGTGTTGTATTGTGTTGTGTTGTATTGTGTTGTGTTGTGTTGTATTGTGTTGTGTTGTATTGTGTTTGGGTGGGTTGGATTGGTTGATGGGTTGGACTTGATGATCTTGAAGGTCTCTTCCAACCTGGTGTATTGTATTGTATTGCATTGTATTGCATTGTACTGTATTATCCCTGGATTCCAGGCTGTGGAAGCGTGGCCAGGTGGTGGATGGGGGTGGGGGGAGGGTGGGGGTGGGTAAAGACCTCGTGGGCAGAGAGTGGCTGAGTAATCCTCAAGCCATGCCAGGAAGGTGGCCTGCAGCAGGGTGTGCCCTCTGCCAGCTGCCTCTGCCGCGCTGATGCTCTCCCCACGGCATCACCCCTGTGCTCTGACCCTGCAGAGATGTCTCTGGAGGCCATTGTCCCTCACAGGGTGAGAAACTGCTGTCAGGGAGCTGCTGCTGGGCGGAGGGTGGACAAAGGCTGCTCTGTTCTGGGCGGGCAGGGGGAAATCCCAGCTCCTGCCGGTGCCAGAGCTGCTCCCGTGGCACCCCCAAGCCTTGCCAGCATGGAGCTGGCTCCTGAGGAGTCTCTCTGGGATGGGGAAGCATCCATCAGCTACTGCTAGGCTGGACAGGCCTGGCAGCTCACCTGGGCATCTTCCTGCTTGTGGCACATCTTGGCACGCGGGTGCCAGCTCACTTCTATGCCTGCCGGCTGCTTGCTGCTGCCCACCTGGGGCACTGCCCTCCCCAAGTCCCTCTCAACCTGGCAAAGCTCTCCCTTCTCTGTGGTGGTTTTGCAGCTTTCCTGGCAGCTTGAGCTCTCTGCAGCCTCCTGGGCAGGTGGGGGCTATGGGCAGGTGGGGGCTGTGGGCAGGAGGGGGCTGTGGGCAGGAGGGGGCTGTGGGCAGGTGGGGGCTGTGGGCAGGAGGGGGCTGTGGGCAGGAGGGGGCTGTGGGCAGGTGGGGGCTGTGGGCAGAAGGGGGCTGTGGCTTCCTGTGAGAGCAGGGCTGCAGGTAAGGGGTTGAGAAGGCAACATCTGAGGGTGTGCAAAGTCCTCCCCCAGAGGCAGAGAGCTTCTGTGGCTGCAGCAGCCTGGCTCGTGGGGCAGCCTGGGTGGGTGCTGACCTGTGCCATGACCCCAGGGGGGGCAGCACGTGTCCAGAGGGCACACGTGGAGCTGTGGCTCTCCTGGTGACAGCAGTTCTGGGGCTGAATGCTCTCAGTTATCTGCTGGGATTAAGCTCTGCTTTGTCAGAAGCAATGGACCCCAGGCTCCCACATTGTCCCAGCGTGGTGAGGGCTGGAAGGGACCTCTGGAGATCATCCAGTCCAAGCCCCCTGCCAGAGCAGGGGCACCCAGGGCAGGTGACACAGGAGTGCGTCCTGGTGGGTCTTGAGAGTCGCCAGAGAAGGAGACTCCACAACCTCTCTGGGCAGCCTGCTCCAGGCCTCCAGCAGTAGTTTCTCTTCCTGTGCTGATGGAACCTCCTGGGTTCCAGTTCGTGCCCATTGCCCCTTGTCCTGTCCCTGGGCACCACTGACAAGAGTCTGGCCCCAGCCTCTTGCCCCTCCCCCTTTAGCTCTTGCTGAGCATCGCTCAGATCCCCTCCGGGGCTGCTCTTCTCCAAGCTCAACAGCCCCAGGGCTCTCAGCTTCCTTTGCTCCTCACAGAGGTGCTCCAGGCCAGGCTGGATGTGGCTCTGAGCAACGTGTGAGGGCGGCAGGGGGGTCGGAGCCGGACGATCCTTGAGCTCCCTTCCAGCCCTGCCTGTTCTGTGGTGATTCTGTGACTGCTCTCCTGCTGGGAATGGGAACACTGGCAGCCCTGCGACCTTCCCCCCGGCGGGGCCACTCACCTTGGCCGTCCCTGGCCACCCCCAGCCCGGGCAGGCTGGCGGAAGCCATCCATTCTGTGCCGTGCAGGAAGGGCTTGGAAGGGCCCCGGGAGGCCATTCCGAGTCTGGCAGGAAAGCAGCTCGCTTGTCTGGCAGGAGATGGGCTATTGTCTGCCCCGGTGGCCAGCAGGGATTCCTTGGGCCTTGCTTGGAAGAAGAAAACATCCACGGGTGTCTTCTTTCTTCCTCTCCCCACCCCCTCCCCACCTCCATCTCGAGGGGGTGCCAGGGGCCCTGGCTGCTGCACGTGGCTGCTGCGTGCCCGGCGCCGCTGGCTCTCGGTGCCATCGCTCTGCTGCTGGCCCAGGCGGGGGTGCAGCCCCACTCAGGGGTTTGCAGCCCCCACTCAGGGGTTTGCAGCCCCACTTGGTGGGGTTTGCAGCCCCCACTCAGGTGTTTGCAGCCCCACTTGGTGGGGTTTGCAGCCCCCACTCAGGGGTTTGCAGCCCCACTCAAGGGGTTTGCAGCCCCACTCGGGTGTTTGCAGCCCCACTTGGTGGGGTTTGCAGCCCCACTCGGGTGTTTGCTCCAACCCTGTGCGTTCCTCCCCCAGCTGGGTTGGTCACCTGCCGCTGGGGAGGGAAGGGTTTTGCTTCGGGATGGCTCCCGAAGGGAAGAGCCTGCCCTGAGCTGGGAAGTGCTCGTTTTCTGCTGGAACTGAGGGCAGGGAGGAAAAGAGAAGCCTCAAGAGCCTCCCCTGCTGCCCTGCTGGGTAGGCAGAGAGGGGCAAGGCCAGGCTGCGAGTCTGGGCAGCTCGGCTCCTCCAGCCGCGCTTGCAGCCCCCCTCTGCAGCAGACCTTTGCTGTCCCCGGGGTGCATCTGCCCCGAGCTGAGGGGCAGGATTAGCTCCAAGGCAGCTGTGCTGAGGCAGGGGGCAGAGGTGCTGCGGCACAGGCAGGGGTGTGGGACCATTCACAGAGTCCCAGCACGGCAGGGGCTGGAAGGGACCTCTGGAGCTCACCCAGTCCAACCCCCCCGCCCCAGCAGGGCACCCCCAGCAGCTTGCCCAGGAGCACAATGGCCAGGGGGGGGTTGGAAGCTCTGCAGAGAAGGAGACTCCACAGCCTCCCTGGGCAGGCCTCCAGCAGCCTCACACCAGAGAATTTTCTCCTCCTGTTCAGATGGAACCTCCTGGGCTCCAGTTTGTGCCCATTGCCCCTTGTCCTGTCCCTGGACACCACTGACAGGAGTCTGGCCCCAGCCTCTTGCCCCCCACCCTTTATCCCTTGCAGAGCATTAGGAGGATTCCCACATCCTCCCCCAGGAGGTGTCCCCTTGCTGCTTTGTGCTGATGTGGTGATGCCAACCACCTCCTCCTCTGCCAAGCAGCGGCAGGGACGAGGCTCTGGGTGCCTGGGGTGGGCTCTCAGCGTCTCAGCACCGCTGCTCCCCAGCTTGCTGGGCAGGGTGGGGGCTTGTGGGTGCCTGGTTTTCCCCTGGCACTTCCCAGCTGCTCTGCTGGAACACAAATGGGGCAGATAGGATCTGCTGGAGGCAGGAAGGGTGGCACAGCCGCGGGGAGAATGGCAGGACGTGAGTTCGGGGCGGGGGGGGGGAGGATGGAGAAAGCAAAGCTGTCGCCACCCCAAAAAACCCTCCCAGCCCTTGGATTTGCTGGGCTGGAGTTTGGAGGTCAATGCCTGACCACTTCTGAGCATTCTAGGGCTTGTGAAACGAGCTCCCCAAAACGCTGTGCCAGGGGGAAGCAGCCCCAAGGGCCCTCGGTCGTGCAAGGAGGGCTCCTGGCTCCCCGGCTCGCTCCTCCAGGCTGGCGCTTCGCATCCCAACCTCATTCCCTGCATCCCAGCCCCACTCCCTCGCTTCCCCTCCAGCCTGCATTAAGTGGGAAACATTAAAGGCATAGCTCTGCTGCACTCCCGGTGCCAGGGCCTATTGTTCCCGGTCCTATTGTCTGCCACAGGCAGCCCTGGAGCCCAGCACCTGAGCCCTCCGCGCGGGGAAGCAGCTCTGTAACAAGAGACCGGCGCCGGCTCCCTCCTTTCTTCTTCCTCTTTCTTCTTTTGGTTGTTGGCCAAACCTGTACCAGAAGCCCGCGGCGAGGCCCCTTTCAGACAGACCCCAGCGAAGCACCGACCCCGTTCTTTCAAAGGAAGCTTCCAGGGGCACCGGGAAGGTCTCAGTGCCATGGAAATGGGACCCGCTGGAAGGGGCTTTTGTGCGAGCCTCAGATGGCATCGCTGGCACCGCTCCGGGCTGCAGCCTGGCTGCTGCCCCAGCCCCTGGGCAGCTGGGAAGCAGGGAGAGAAGGGGCAGCTGGGGCAAAGGTTTGCCTTTGAAAGACCCAAAAGGCTGGAAGGAGGGAGCAGGGCTTGCACCCACACCTGCAGATCCAGAGTTGGGAAAGGGCATGGGCAGGGGCTGCAGTCAACAGGCAGCTGTGCCTCAGTTTCCCCACCTGGCACAGGATGCTGCAGCCCTGGTGCAGCTGTGCCTCAGTTTCCCCACCTGGCACAGGATGCTGCAGCCCTGGTGCAGCTGAGCCTCAGTTTCCCCATCTGGCACAGGATGCTGCAGCCCTGGTGCAGCTGTGCCTCAGTTCCCCATCTGGCACAGGATGCTGCAGCCCTGGTGCAGCTGTGCCTCAGTTTCCCCACCTGGCACAGGATGCTGCAGCCCTGGTGCAGCTGAGCCTCAGTTTCCCCATCTGGCACAGGATGCTGCAGCCCTGGTGCCGCTGTGCCTCAGTTTCCCCATCTGGCACAGGATGCTGCAGCCCTGGTGCAGCTGTGCCTCAGTTTCCCCACCTGGCACAGGATGCTGCAGCCCTGGTGCAGCTGTGCCTCAGTTTCCCCATCTGGCACAGGATGCTGCAGCCCTGGTGCAGCTGTGCCTCAGTTTCCCCACCTGGCACAGGATGCTGCAGCCCTGGTGCAGCTGTGCCTCAGTTTCCCCATCTGGGACAGGATGCTGCAGCCCTGGTGCAGCTGTGCCTCAGTTTCCCCACCTGGCACAGGATGCTGCAGCCCTGGTGCAGCTGTGCCTCAGTTTCCCCATCTGGGACAGGATGCTGCAGCCCTGGTGCAGCTGTGCCTCAGGTTCCCCATCTGGCACAGGATGCTGCAGCCCTGGTGCAGCTGTGCCTCAGTTTCCCCACCCAGAGCAAGATCAGAATCAGAGATGCTGAGGTTGGAAGAGGCCTTTGAGATCATCAGGTCCAACCACCCACCAGAGCTCACAGCCCCCCCACTGCTGCTCAGCCACCACCACCCCCCTCAGCACCACCTCCAGGGCTGGGGACCCCACCACCTCCCTGGGCAGCCTGGGCCAGTGCCTAAGAACCCTTCCTGGCAAGAATTTCCCCCTGAGCTCCCTCCCAGCCTCTGCACAGCCTTGTGGCTGTGCAGCGATCCTGGGCAGCCGCTGCTGCTGCGGTCCCCGTGCCTCAGTTTCCCCACCCGCGGCACGCCCCAGGCTTTGGAGCAGCCTCCCACGGCTGTGGGTGGCCGGAGCTGGCTGCGCCCCGCGGGCAGAGCATCCCTCTGGCCTGCGGCCAGCACCAAGGTGTCTGGTTCCTCGCTGCCCCGGGGTGACCCCGCTGCTGGCCAAGGTGAGCCGGGGGCAGGAAGGGGGCGACGGGGCAGGATGCAGCGCTCCCGAGGGCAGGAGGAAGCTGGATGGCTTGGGCCCAGGGCTGGTTTGTTCGGCAGAGGAGGGCAAGGGAACCGAGATTAAACCCGGCCCCGCTAAGATCAGAAAGGCTGGCGAGCACAGTGCCCTATTGTGGAGCTGTCACACTTCCCTTTGCTTTATTGCTTTTGTCCAACACCCCATTGTTCCACTTCCTTTTGTCCCCTATTCACAGCCCTGGCTTTTCATTACCCGGCCGGCCTTGTTGTTTTGGTTTCTTTTGTTGGCAGTTCCTGAGAGGAAGGTTTTTATTTTCGGCCGTTTGATTAATTCGCAGCTTGAGCTGGGCTTTGTTTGTTGTGTAATTGCTGCTCCCCCCCCCGCCCCGAAGCCGGGACGCCCAGGTTCAGCCCCGGGCCCGGCTCGGCTCGGCTCGGCTCGGCTCGGCTCCGCTCGCAGCCCCTGCCCTGCGTTAAGGAGGTCCTGACTGTAGGGGGGTCGAACCGTGCAGGGTGGGCAAGACCTTCGAGGTGATTGAGCCACAGGACGGGTTGGCTCGGAAGGGACCTTAAGGAGCATCCAGCTCCATCCCCCTGCCGTGGGCAGGGACCCCTCCCACCAGCCCAGGCTGCTCATCCAGCCTGGCTCTGAACACCTCCTGGGAGGGCACATCCACAACCCACCATGGCAACCTGGGCCAGTGTCTCCCCACCCTCGCTCTAAGGTCCTCTTGGCTGTTCTCTTGCCTGGCCCCCTCCTGGGGAGCAGAGACACCTCCCCGGGGGGGCCTGGATGGGCACCAGCTGCGTTCTGCCTCCCCTTGGGGGCACGCAGCAGTGGCTGCCGGGGTGGGATGGGTGCTGCAGGGTGCTGGAGGAGCAGGCACCGGTGCTGGTGCTCCTGGGTGAAGGTGATGCCATCACCGGGGCCACCCAGGACGTGTGGCAGCTGTGACAATCTGCCCAGGCCCTGCTGGCCACACCACTGCTGATGCAAGCCAGGCTGCTGGTGGCCTTCTTGGGCCAGCCTGCTCGACCCTAGCTGTCTGTTGACCTGCACCCCCAGGCTCTCAACCAATACTCCCTGGCAAAAGGCAAGACCCTTGCCCCTGAAAACCAGCACCACAGTATGGGGCCAGGCTGGGAAAAGGCTGCTGGGGGCTGGGGGCTGCCCACGGCCCTGCTGACAGCCCTGCTGCCCACAGGATGTCCATGAGGAGCTCTGTTTCTCCCCACCTGGAGCTCGATGGAGCTGGCAGCATGGTGAACTGCACCATCAAGACAGAGGAGAAGAAGGAGGCTGACTACGAGTCCCCCCCTGGGGCTGCCCCCAGCACTGAGCCTTGCTCCAGCGACCCCCCCGGGCCACCCCCGAGGGAAGGCACCGACCCCCAGACCCTGTCACAGGTGAGTCCTGTGGCTGGGAGGAGCACTGGTCCTGACTGGGGTCTCTGGGCTGGCAGAGCGTGGAGGTCATCCCTGCTCCAGAGCTGGGCAGGAGGAATCAAGCCCTGGCAGATGTGGGGGGGTTGTTTCTCTGGGTGGATTTCCCTCATCCCAAGCTGAAGCTTGAGGGCCCCGCCCCCCCCCGGCTTTCTGGCCCTTGTTGATGCTCTTGGGGCTGTCTTGGGATTAAGCTCTTCACATATGAAGCTCCTCATGGCCACCTCCAGGTGTTCTCCATCCCTTTTTAATTGCCCTCGGGTTTTCCCTCCCCCTGACCAACCACCTCAGCCCCTTCCACTCCCTGCTCTGCCTCCCTGGGTGGGGACAGTGCCCCGAGGAGCTGGGCAGGGTGGAGAGACGGCAGAACCCTCCCTCAGACAGCCCCCGGGGCACGAGGAGCTCTCCAGCCAGGCTGGAGGAACGTGTCTGGCACCGAGACCCAGCAGTTAGCCAGGCAGGGCTGGCTCCAAGCAGCCTACCAGCCCAGTGCCTCCTGCCTGGAGAGCTGGGGGTGCCCCCCCATGCCTGGGATCAGGAGCCAGCGGCTCTGTGTGTGCCACAGGAGTCCTCCTCCCCTGCCAGCGATGCGCCGGAGCCCAGGCGCTCAGCCTTCGAGCCGGCCGCCTGCGGCCAGGACAAGCTGGACTTCAACAAGAACCTGAGGGAGGGTAAGAAAAGTTTCCAAGTGGCCTCCTGGGGGCCTCTCCCTACCCCCTTTGAGCCCCTCCACAGCTTTCCAAAGCCGTGGGGTGGGGTGGGATGAGGAGGTGCAGGTGGGGGGAAGGACGGAGGTGTTGCGGGGCGCGGGGGGGGTGGGATGGATCCCACCTGCTGCCCACGGCCGGGGAGGTGCTGCCCCCATAGCTCCAGGTCAGGGGCTGGGCTGGGGGGAGCGTGGGGGGTGGGGGGTTGGAGTTGGTGGGGAGCTGTGGTGCTGCTGCTGACTCTGCCAGCCAAGTTTTCTGGCTGCTTGTCTCTCCCAGCACAGGGAGCAGCTCCTTGGCCCCCTCCTGGGCGTGCTGGCTCCTGGTGGTTGCAGTCAGTGCTCTCAGAGAGCATTTCCAGCAGAAGCAGCTGTAGGATTCCATGCTTCTGGGAGCCTGTGGCTGTGCTCACCTGGCTCTCCTCTCCCTCTCCCTGCTCCCCCACCCTGGCACCCCACCAGTGATGCCAACCATCGAGAAGCTGCTGTCCAGTGACTGGAAGGAGAGGCTGCTGGGCCAGAGCGCTGCCGAGTCCAAGGAAGTGAAAGGTGAGGACTGCTCCTGGCCACCCACCTCCACCCTCCTCTCTCCCATGCCCCATGCCTGGGCAGCCTGGGCTCTGCTACCAGGATGTTTCCCACCCTGGCAGGAGGGCAGCAGTGGTGGAAGTGTCTGTGCCTAACAGGGCTCTGTGCTTTGCTTGAGCAAAGCACTGCTTGGACAGGACAAGAAGAAATGGCCTCAGCTTGCCCCAGGGAAGGTTTAGGTTGGACATGAGAAGAAACTTCTTCCCTGAAAGGGTTCTCCAAGCCTGGCCCAGGCTGCCCAGGGAGGGGGTCTGAATCTCCATCCCTGGAGGTGCATCAAAGCTGCAGGGATGTGGTGCTGAGGGCTGTGGCTTAGCCCCAGCCTGGGTGGACTTAGAGAATGGTTGGAGTGGGTGAGCCCAAAGGCCTTTTCCAGCCAAAATGATCCCACAGTTTGAATCCTGTCATCATCTGATTGCTGGAAGGTGAACATCACTGCTAGAAGCTGGCCCCTGGCTGCTTAGGAGGGATGGGTCAGCACCTGGGGCGCTCCCTGCCCCCAGCACCTGGGGCGCTCCCTGCCCCCAGCACCTGGGGCGCTCCCTGCCCCCAGCACCTGGGGCGCTCCCTGCCCCCAGCACCTGGGGCGCTCCTGCCCCCCACCTGGGGCGCTCCCTGGCCCCAGCACCTGGGGCGCTCCCTGGCCCCAGCACCTGGGGCGCTCCCTGCCCCCAGCACCTGGGGCGCTCCCTGCCCCCAGCACCTGGGGCGCTCCCTGGCCGTGCATCGCCCGCAGGCACCCCAGGGCGGTGACGCTGCTCTTGGCCCTCACCTGCCTGGCCTCTCCCAGGGACCCAGGAGAGCCTGGCTGAGAAGGAGCTGCAGCTGCTTGTCATGATCAACCAGCTGTCCACGCTGAGGGACCAGCTGCTGACAGCCCACTCGGAGCAGAAGAACATGGCGGCGATGCTCTTCGAGAAGCAGCAGCAGCAGATGGAGCTGGCACGGCAGCAGCAGGAGCAGGTGGGCTCAGGCCCTGCCTGCCTGTAGGCCTGGCCTACAGACCCTTTGGGGATCCCCGTGGGCCACAGGGCCGAGACCCAGGGGGTGGTTGGGAGCTGGCTTGGGCACTGGGGCTGCTCTGCCTGCCCAGAACCTCTGTGCCCATCCCAAAGGCTCCTGGCGCTGCAGGACAAGGGCCCAAGGAGATGGGAAAGAGTCTGCCTCAGAGAGTTCAACCAGACTGGGTCCTTCCTGGCCATGCTCTCCCTGCACTCCTGGTTTTCCTCTCTGCTGGCCTATCTGGTGCCAAGGGCAGGGGTGATACCCCCAGCATACCCTGTGGGGGGGTGACACTGCCCTCCCAGCCCGTCCTTCTCCCCGTGCCCATCGAGATAGCCCAGGGGCAGCTCAGCCGCCTCTTCCCTGCCCTCCCCATGGCCCTCGGGACCCCTTGTCTCCGTTTTCCTGGCGCTGGGCAGCTGGTGCCAGGCTGGGGCCAGCTTGGCACTGCTGTCAATGCCACTGAGCCCTGCTGTCCCCTCTGCCAGATCGCCAAGCAGCAGCAGCAGCTGATCCAGCAGCAGCACAAAATCAACCTGCTCCAGCAGCAGATCCAGGTACAGGCAGGGGACACCCCCCTGTGACCCCCTTCCCACTCTGGCTGATCTCAGCCCCCCTGGGTGTCCCTTCCTGGGGCCAGGCAAGGGGCTGACAGCCACCTGAGGAGTCCCAGTGTGGCCACCTGGACTGCCTGCTTCTCTCCCCCTCTTCCCCCCCAGCAGGTCAACCTGCCCTACGTGATGATCCCTGCCTTCACCCCCAGCCACCAGCCCCTCCCTGTGGCTCCTGACTCCCAGCTGGCGCTGCCCATCCAGCCCATCCCCTGCAAACCAGGTGAGAGGGGGCCCCTGGCCCTGTCCCAGCCCTGGCCTCGTGTCCCTCCCCACCCCCCAACCCCTCTTCCTCTGCTCCCCACAGTGGACTACCCTGTGCAGCTGCTGCACAGCCCCCCCCCCTCCCACGCTGAAGAGACCCCCCGGCTCCAGCCACCTCCAGCTGCAGGTACAGCCCCCAACCCCCTCCCTCCCCCAGGCAGGGGGGGCTGTGGGGGGCTGTGCTTCAACCCCTCCTCCCCTGCACCACAGGAGACCTCCCAGCCGCTGAACCTGACAGCCAAACCCAAGGGCTCCGACCTCCCCAGTGCCTCCAGCTCGCCCAGCTTGAAGATGAGCTCCTGCCAGTCCCCTCACCCCAAGCCATGGTGCCAGCAGGGACCTGCAGGCCAGCCCTTCCAACCTGCCTCTGGGTAGGTCCCCAGGCACCTTCCCTGGCAATGGCTTGGGTTGGAAGGGACCTCGAAGGTCTTCCAGCTCCAACCCCTCCACTGTGGGCAGGGACACTTCCCTCCAGCCCAGCCTGAACACCTCCGGGGAGGGGGCAGCCACATCCCCCCTGGGCAACCTGTGCCGGTGTCTCCCCACCCTCGCTCTAAGGTCCTCTTGGCTGTTCTCTTGCCTGGCCCCCTCCTGGGGAGCAGAGACACCTCCCTGGGGGCGCCTGGATGGGCACCGGCTGCGTTCTGCCTCCCCTTGGGGGCACGCAGCAGTGGCTGCCGGGGTGGGGTGGGTGCTGCAGGGTGGTGGAGGGGCGGGCCCCGGTGCTGATGGGTGCTGCTGTCCTGCCAGGGTTCCTGGGCGAAGGTGATGCCATCACCAAGGCCATCCAGGACGCTCGGCAGCTGCTGCACGGCCACGGCGCAGCCCTGGAGGGGTCCCTGGGCGGCTCCTACCGCAAGGTGAGAGGCCCCAGCTGGGTGCTCCCCCTCCCCCTCCCCTCCCCACTGTCAGCATCCAGGGCCAGGGCTCCATCCCGGGGCGGGCTCCCTGGCTTGGGGCTGGCCCCTGACTCCCCTCTGCCGCAGGAGCACGCAGGGCTGGACTCCTCCCCGGTGAAGGAGCGCATGGAGGAGACCCCGACCCACCGGCTGGACGAGGCTCTGCTGCCCTGCGAGATGGATGGTAGGGGGCGGCTGGGAGCCCCAGGCTGGCACTGCCTGCTGGCTGCTTCCCCTGGCTCCTGACCCGCTGGGGGTTGCCCTTGCAGGCTCTCGGCACTTCCCCGAGTCCAGGAACAACAACCACATCAAGCGGCCCATGAACGCCTTCATGGTGTGGGCCAAGGACGAGCGGAGGAAGATCCTGCAGGCCTTCCCAGACATGCACAACTCCAGCATCAGCAAGATCCTGGGTGAGTGCTGGCCAGCCGGCCAGGACCCTTCCCTGCAGCCCTGTGGCGTGGGGCACAGGCTCTGTCCCCCTGCTTGCTCTGCTCACACACCTGGCAGGGCTGGAAGGGAGCTCAGGTTCAGCCAGCCCCAGCCCCCTGCCATGGGCAGGGACCCCTCACACCGCAGCAGGCTGCTCACAGCCACCTCCAGCCTGGCTGCAAACACCTCCAGGCAGGAGGCTGCCACCACCTCCCTGGGCAGCCTGTGCCAGCTCTCATCCTCAGCCACCCCCCAGCTGTGGGTGGTGATGCCCACAGCGGGGTGATGCCCCTGCTCGGTGGTGCCCAGCCGCTATGCACCGAGGCTGGGGCTGGTCTGGTTCCTGTGTGCTCTCCAGCTCCTGGAAATGAGGCTCTGAGCTGCTGGGGATGGTTGAGCACACAGGGAAGGAGCTGGTGGAGGACAGCTGGGCACCAGCTGCAGCTCCCAGGATCAGTCCCTTCCCCCTGCCAGCCTGGCCCCAAGCCCCTCTCCCAGCCCAGCAGCCTTTGTGCTGTGCCCTGCTTTGTGTCCTGGTGGCCACGAAGGTCAGCAGTGGGGGAGTGTGAGTGCCAGGCTGGCACAGTCTGGGTTAGCTTGGGCACCTGTACCTGCCTGTGCCGTGGGGAGGACCAAAAGCTGTGGCCCCACCTGGGTCCCAATTCAGGCACCACATTCAGATGCAAATCTGAGGTGCCAAGTTCAGGTGCCAAATGCAGATGCTAATCTAAGGTACCAGACTCAGATGCCCGATTCAGATGCAAATCCGGGTGCCCAATTCAGATGTAAATTCAGATGCCCAATTCAGGTGCAAATTCAGGTGCCAAGCTCAGAGGCCAAAGCCAGGGGCCAAGCTCAGCTGCCAAATTCGGGTACCAAACCCCAGTTCAGGTACCAAATTTGGTCCCAGCTCCAGCTGGCAAACTCAGTCCCAAACTCAGATCCCCACTCCAGGTGCCAACCTCAGTCCCAAGCTCAGTTGCCAAGCTCAGATCCCCCTCCAGGTGCCAACCTCAGTCCCAGCCCCAGGTGTCAGGCTCGGTACCAAGCTCAGATCCCCCCTTCAGGTAGCCAGCTCGGTCCCAGCCCCGCCGCCGTGCCCCGGCGCTGGCAGCCGGTGGCGCCGCTCCCCGGCCGGCTCTCTCCCGTCCCCCCCGGGCGGCCGCCCGCGTCGCCCGCAGCTCCTCCTCCCCCCGCAGGCTCCCGGTGGAAGTCCATGAGCAACCAGGAGAAGCAGCCCTACTACGAGGAGCAGGCCCGGCTGAGCAGGCAGCACCTGGAGAAGTACCCTGACTACAAGTACAAGCCGCGGCCCAAGCGCACCTGCATCGTGGAGGGCAAGCGGCTGCGCGTCGGCGAGTACAAGGCGCTGATGAGGAACCGGCGGCAGGACGCCAGGCAGGGATACCTGATGGGGTAACGTGGGGGGCGCCAGCGTGGGTGCCCTCACCTGTGGGGGGGATCACCATGGGCTGTGGGTGCCCTGATCTCTGGGGGGATCACCATGGGGTGTGGGTGCCCTGGCCTCTGGGGGGATCACTATGGGGTGTGGGTGCCCTGGCCTCTGGGGGGGATCAGTGTGAGGTGTGGGTGCCCTCGCCTCTGGGGGGATCAGTGTGAGGTGTGGGTGCCCTCATCTCTGGGGGGGGCTCACCGTGGGCTGTGGGTGCCCTCACCTCAGGGTGGGCTCACCGTGGGCTGTGGGTGCCCTGGCCTCAGGGGGGGATCACTATGGGGTGTGGGTGCCCTCATCTCTGGGGGGGAATCACCCAGGTGCCCATGGGATGTGGGTGCCCTGACTGCTGGGGGGATCAGTGTGAGGTGTGGGTGCCCTCATCACTGGGGGGGGGCTCACTATGGGCTGTGGGTGCCCTGATCTCTTAAGGGCACTCACTGTGGGGTGGAGAGGGGGCTCACCATGAGGTGTAGGTGCCCTTGCCTTTGGGGGGGCTCCCCGGGGCTGTGGCTGCCCTGATCTCTGAGGGGGATCACCCCGGTGCCCATGGGGGGTGGGTGCCCTCACCTCTGAATGGGCTTGCTGTGGGTGCCCTGACCTCTGAGGGGTGCCACCCAGATGCCCATAGAATGTGGGTACCCTGACCCCTAAGGGGGCTCACCCAGGTGCCCACGGGGGGGGGCTGAGGGGAGGCCTCCTTGCTCTCCACCTGGAAGGAGGCTGCAGGGAGGCTGCTGTTGCTCTCCCAACTCACCAGAGATAGGAAATGGGTTTGAGCCGCCCCAGGGGAGGTTCAGGTTGGACAGCAGAAGAAACTTCTCCGCGGAGAGGGTTCTCCAGGCCTGGCACAGGCTGCCCAGGGCGGCAGTGGAGCCCCCAGCCCTGGGGGTGGCCAGGAAGCCGCAGCTGTGGCACCTCAGGCTCTGGTTCAGTGGTGGTGGTTGGACTCGGTGACCTCAGAGGTCTCTTCCACCCTACCCGAGAGGAAGGACCTCGGTGCCTGGGTTGGTGACGCTGCTGCCCTCTTCCCGCAGACCCCAGGGCAGCCAGCTGCCGGCCGCCTCCGCGGACGTGCTGTACCAGCGGCCGGTGGGCATGCAGCTGACCCCCCCGCTGATGGAGCACTACCTGCCCCGGGGCATGGACCCCAGCATGCCGATCATCGTCAACACCCGCAGCCTGAAGGAGGGCGAGGGCGGGCCCGGCGCCGAGGACGGCGCCCCGGGGGCGGAGGGGGAGCTGTACCGCTACAGCGAGGAGGAGGACTCCGAGGGCGAGGACAAGAGCGACGGAGAGCTGGTGGTGCTGACGGACTGAGGGGGGCCGGGGCGGGGGCAGCAGCGGGGGGCAGGGCTGGCTGCCATCAAAACAAGGGGTCACAGCTTCCTCCCCCCCCCCACGCCCCCTCCCCAGCCTGATGGGACTCAGCCTGAGGGCTGTGCTGGGCCTCTGGGGGTGGGCACCCAGTGCTTGGCAGGGGGAGTGTGGCAGGGGGCTCGCTGACCCCAGCTGGGAGGCTGGCTCAGGAGTGCTGAGCAGGGGCAGCTGCTGCCCTGCCAGAGGGGACCTCTGCAGGTGGGCACCCAGTGCTTGGCAGGGGCTGTGGGGCTGGCTCAGGAGTGCTGAGCAGGGGCAGCTGCTGCCACCCTGCCTGGAGCTGTGGCTGCCACAGCTGCTGAGCTGCCCCCCCCCCCCCCCACAGCTTCCCCCAGGAGGTACTGAAGGGGTTGGGGGTGTGGGAAAATCCCCAGCACCCATGGGTCCCTTCAGAGAGCCTCACCTGCCAGGGGCTGGGGGCCACGCTCGTCCCTCTCCCAGCCCTGCCTGACCTCCTTGCTGCAGTCATCCCCTGCCAGCACATTCCCACGGCTCCATTTTTAGCTGCTGCCTGGACCTGAGCACCAGCCAAGGGCTCCAAGGAGCCCTTTATGCTCCTGACAGCTCTGCCCCACTTTGTAAACAAAGCAGGTGCCTGTTCCCTGCCTGCCCCCCTGCCCTGGGCACAGCTGGGCACAAGCCCAGGCTCTGCCCCATCCATCCCTGGGCACCTCTCCCTGCCTCTGCCAGCTCCCCCTGGGCCCTGCATCATGAGAACAGGGATGGAGAGAAGATGCTGCTCCAGGGGAGCATCCTGCCTGCCACCCACCCTTCCCCCCCCCCAGCAAACACCTCCCCTCCTCCCCTGCCCTTTGTCAGTGCTTTATTTATTCCCTCTGCTGCTCTGGCTGGGGTTGGGGTCCCAGGGAAGAGGTCCCAGGGGAAGGAGTTCCTGGGTGGAAAGAGATCACTGTGGGAAGGGGGCCTGGGAGAAGGGTCCCTGAGGAAAAAGGATCCTGGGGGGAGGTGCCCTGGGGAGGGGGTCCCTGGGGAATATATCCCTGGGGAAAGGTGCCCTGGGGAAGGAGTCTCTGGGAAGGAAGCCCTGGGGAAGAGCTCACAGGGAAAATTAGCCCTGGGGAAGGGGTCCCTGGGGGACATATGCCTCAGGAAAGGTGCCCTGGGGAAGGAGTCTCTGGGAAAGAAGTCCCTGGGGAAGAGCTCACAGGGAAAATTATCCCTGAGGAAGGGCTCCCTGGGGGCTACCTCCCCGGGGAAGGGCTCCCTGGGGGCTACCTCCCCGGGGGAGGGGTGCCGGGGGGGGCTGAGCTGTGCTGCAGCAGGGGCTGGGGGCAGATGTGCCCAGCCAGGACTCAGCTCTGCCTCTCCCTCGGGGTTGTTTTTAAGACTGTAAATATAGATAGAGCTTTATTTTGTTAATAACTTAACCTGTATATTTCACAGACTTGTTTACAACTGTCCCCTGCCCCCCTCCCCACATCCCCCTCCCTCCCCCCCTTGGCACAATAAAATTGACTTTTTGGAGCAGGACTTTCCAGGTCTGGGCTTTGCCAACCTGGGCTGTGGCAGAGCCAAGGGCTGGGCAGGGAGCTCCCCCCCCAAGCTGGGCAGGGCAGAGGGGGTTTGGGTGCTCTGTGCGCCCCCCCCCCCCCATTCCCTGCCCCTCTCCTAGCACAGCTTCCCCCCCCCCCCCCCCCCAAGCTCTCTGCCTCCCCTCTGCTCACTTGTGCTCTTTCTCCTGCTCTGCTCTCCCATCCCTGGTGGGGGCTGAGCTGCTGCCTGCTCCTTCCCGCCTGAGTTTTTCTCAAGGTCTCACCCCCACAGGGCAGCAGGTTTGGGGTTCGGCCTCCCCTGCCCCCTGCTCCAGCTTGCCCCTGCCAGAGCCCAGCAGAGCTTCAAGGGGCTGCTGGGGTGCCCACCCACCATGGCGAGGTGGGATCAGCTCTGCAGGAGGAGGTTTTAAAGCCCAGGGCCTGGCTGTGGGCCCAGGACAGGACCGCAGCAGCAGGGGAGGGGCAGCAAGTGCTGCATGCAAAGCCCCTCCTGCGCTGCAGCACCCAGAGGGAGGTCAGGAACAGGAGGGGACAGAGCTGGCTGCACCCCCAGGGCTGCTGTGCCCCCCAAGGTCACCACCTGCTCTGCTTCCAGCCCCCAGCAGCTTCTATTTTGCACCAAGACTGACATCAGCTGCAGCATCAGCCCTGCTCCTTGCTGGCACTGGCAGAGCCACCTTGCCCTCCCCCCAGCAGCCAAGGCAGGGGGGGGGGGGGCTGATTCCCTTTCTCCCCCCTGGCATGAGCTGGGAGGGTCTCAGCAGTGGCTCACCCCGGCAGAGCTCGCCCTGGGGAGGGAGCTGTGCCCAGCTCATGGAGCAGGTTGGCTCCATCCAACCTCCTGCTGAGGGGTCCCATGCAGGGACACAGCCAAGAGAGGACCCAAGGGAGGGTGCCCCTGTGAGGGGCAGGACCAACCAACCCCCCCCGGCACTGAAGGGGAGGGAAGGCAGAGCTGGGAGCCCTTTGCTCCAGCAGCAGAGGATGCTCCAAGTGAAGCCACGAGGGGAGCAGGGAGCTGAGGGAGTCTGGGAGGGCACAGCCCTGGGGAAAGGCAGAGGCAGAGAGGCTGAGCACAGCGAGGAGGCTGGGCACAGGGGGGGGCTGGGCACAGGCACCACCACCAGAAGCCTGCTGGTCCCAAGCCCCCCTGGCTCGTGGCCAGCGCTGCCCCTTTGCTCCCCCCCAGCCGGAGCACAGCAGCACCCCCCCCGCCCCCCCGGAAGAGGGTCCCATGCCCAGAGACAGCTCCAAGACCAGGATCACCGAGGACCCGGGGACGGTGCTGGCTTGGGGGTGGGAGCCCAGGGGGCAGCGAGCAGGAGGGGAGGGAGGGAGCAGCAAAGGCGACGGGCACAGCCTGGGCACAGCCTGGGCACAGCCTGGGCACCGGGCACAGCCTGGGCACAGCCTGGGCACCGGGCACAGCCTGGGCACAGCCTGGGCAGCGGGCAGCTGAAGCAGCTGGGCAGCGCTGGGTGCTCCTGAGCAGATGGCAGGGCCCCCCTCCCCCCTTTGGGGCCAGCAGAGAGGGAGCAGGCTGGGGGCAGGCCCCGTGGCAGCGGTGCCAGCACAGCAGGGAGCTGCCGGGCAGGGGCTGCCAGCCGGGGCTGGGCCTTAAGGCGCTGCTCAAGGCCTCCCGGCACGGGCAGGGACCTCCCCGAGGCCATGGTCCTCTTCAGCATCTCATGGTCCAGTTCCAGGTGTGTCCAAGGTCTCTTTTAAGCGGTGGCAGGGTCAGAGCTCCTCTCCTTCCCCTTCCCACCATCGAGACTGCCCTCAGCCCCCGGCGGGGGTGGGGAAGGGGCGAGGGGGCTGCGAGAGCTGTGGCCGCAGCGAGGACAAAGCAGTTCAGGGGCTCAGGGCCAGAGAGGCTACTTGGGGCTCTGCAGGGCCATGACCACTGGCTTCATCTTGAAGTACTGTTTAAACCTTAGCTTTGCATATCTGCCAAGAGAGGAGAGGGGCACAGAGTTCAGACGTCTGTCTCCCCCCCCAGCTCTGTGCCACCTGGCTACAGAGGATCCCTCCGGGCTGGAGGTGACCCTTGGGATCCTCTGGCTCCAGCCACCACCCACCTGTGCTGGGAGCCAATGGAGAGCCCCCCCAGCCCCCAGCCCCGCTGGACTCACCTTAGGAAATTAAAGTCTATGGTAGAGTATTTGTCCTGGATCAGCCCCCAGCATGCCCAGAGGAAATGGGATGCCTGCAAGAGGCAAAACCAGGATCAGAGGCAGGCAGGGAGCACTCCCTGCTTCGGTCCCAGCAGGGCCCTGGCTGTGGGGGCAGGATGAGGGGTGGCAGCCAAACTGGAGCTGGCCCGTGGGTGGGTTCTGGTACCCCCTGGAGGCTGTCCCAGCAGGAAGGGCGCTCAGGGTAGCAGCTGGGATGTGCCCCCTGGCAGCTCCAGCCAGAACCAGCTGGGATCTTGCCTGAAGCTTGCAGAAAATTGGCTCTGCCTGCCCATGGCATCAGCACCAGAGAGGATTTCCTCATGCCCAGCTCTGCCTGACCTCTCTGAAGGGAAGCCCAAGGCCACAGCTATCAGAGACACTCTGTTCCTCGGCATGTGCTGGGGGGTGGCAGGCAGCCAGCACTATCTCTGACCTTGCCCAGGCCTCTGAGGTGCAGCCAGGCTCTTTGGGGCCAGCTTACTGCTCCAGGTGCCTCCAAGCTCCCAGAGGCTGGTGCCTACAGCCCTGTCCTCCCCATCCAAGCTCACCTGAGAGCAGAGGGAAGCCCTCTGGAGGGAGGCTGGCAGCCACCGGCGGCACTCACCAAGGCAAACTTGTTCACTTGCACATAGAGAGCCTCCAGCTCCTCCCTGGACACCTCGGTGCCTCCCCTCTCCCCCTGGGTCAGCTGCTTGAAAGCCTGCAGGTAGGAGTGCAGCCACTGCAGCTGGGTCTCCTTGCTGGGGTAGAGGCCATAGTCCACCTCCTTCACACCTGCAAGGGGAGCCAGGGTCAGCCAGGCCCCAGGGACACGGGGGCAAGGGGAAGGTTTCCTCCAGGACACAGCAACCTGGCCTCTGGGTCCTCCCCCACGCACGTGGGGGAAGCCCTGCAGAGCCCCAGCTGAAGGGGGGCTGCACAGTCAGAGGCATGCAGTACAGAGCCAGGCTGCCCAGAGCTGTGGTGGAGGCTCCACCCCTGGAGGCTCCATCCCTGGAGGCATTCAAAATCAGCCTCGGAGCGCCCTGGGCTCTGCCTGGAGCTGTCCCTGCCGCCGGCAGGGGGGATTGGAGGAGCTGAGCTTGGAAGGTCCCTTCCAGCCCCCTGCAGCCTGTGAAGGAGCACAAGCCAGGGATTAAAGCTGCTGGTTGGAGGCAGCCAGGCAGCCCTTGCATGGCTGAGCTGAGCTGAGCTGGTGAGAGGTGCTGCACCCAGCAGCTCAGCACCAGCAGCAGAGAGCCTCCCCTCCCCCTTCTCTGACCTGAGAATCAGCACCACCAGGGTTGGAAAAGACCTTCAAGCTCCCCCAGGTCCAAAGACTCACACAGAGCCACAGAGCCGGTGTGGAGGGCTGGAAGGGACCTTGAGAGCTCATCCAGCCCAAGCCCCCTGCCAGAGCAGGGTCACCAAGAGCAGATCACTCCAGACCACTCCATTTCCCAGCAGGGGGACCCAGCTGCCACCTCCGGGGCTGGGGAGACCTCAGGGCAAGCCACTGGACGCCAGGATGGGACCTGTGGTGCCCAGCTCACCTGCAAACTCGTTGAAGTGGTTGCCAATGTCAAAGGCCTGGTAGTTGTAGCCTGTGTACTCGTAGTCTATGAAGTGAACTTGCTCTGTGGAGGCAAAGGGCTGTGAGGGAGGCTGGGGATGGGCTGCCAGCCCCCCCCCATGCTCCAGGGAGGGGGGCAAGGGACAGACCCTCTGCTGGGCAGGCAGTGGTGGTGCCACCAACCTCGGGTCTGGTCGTAGATGATGTTCTTGCAGAGCAGGTCGTTGTGGCACAGCACCACAGGGGACCCCAGCTGGGAGAGGGCTTCCTTCATCCAGGCCCGCTCCTGTTCCAGCACCTCCAGGCTGGGCACGTCCTGCTGGAGGCTGGGCAAGGGGAGGAAACAAACACACACAATCACTCTTGCCCCCGGGGAGCCTCCCTCAGGGGCAGGGGGCAGCGTTGACCCCCGGGATGCCATCCCTCAGGGGACACAAGTGGGGGCAGTGAGGACGTGGCTGGGGTGGAGCTGCAGTCTGACGTCCTCCAGGGAGCCTGGCAGGTGCCACAGCTCCTCCCTCCTCCCCACGAACACCCACAGCACAGAGCCCCAGCCTGCTGAGGTGGAAGGGACCTCTGCAGCTCAGCCAGTCCAAGCCCCTGCCCCAGCAGGGCCCCCCCAGCAGCTCGCCCAGCAGCACAATGGCCAGGGGGGGTTGGGAGCTCTGCAGAGGAGGAGACTCCACAACCCCTCTCTGGGCAGCCTGGGACAGGCCTCCAGCAGCCTCACACCAGAGAGGTTTCTCCTCCTGCTCAGAGGGAGCCTCCTGGGCCCTGCTTTGTGCCCCTGGCCTGTGCTGAGGCTCAAACTGTGTCCTCCCAGGCAAGAGGAAGGCTGTGAAGCTGTTTCCCCCAGCAGCTGCTGCAATCAGCACCTTTGCAGAGTTAACCAGGGGGGGTCAGAAGACATTTCTGGAGTGGGAGGGCTCCCAACCCCCCCCAGGCAGGCAGCAGGCCTCTTCACCCTCACTGCCTGAGCTCCCAGTTAATCCCCAGGCAGAGGAATGCTTTGGACTCTGCCAGGGCACGGCCCCCTCCCAGAGAGCTCAGGAGGTCCAGTTCCAGGAGCAGAGCTGGTTAATGATCAATTAATTGGCTGACACCGGAGGTGTGGGTTTGGGTAAAGTCTGCCTGCAGCAGGGGGAGGGCTGAGGACAGCCCCCAGGTCTTGGCACTGCTGCTCAGGCAGCAGGTTAATCATTTGCTTGCCTTCAGGTTCATTCACCTCCACCACCTCTTGGGGCTGCCCCAAGCCTTCCCAGGCCGCCCAGCACTCACCTGGCCTGAACCCAGGCTCCCAGAAATGGGCTGGACCGAAGTGGGAGCTGGGTGGGCTCCCTACAGGCTTTCCCTCCCAGCACCAGCTCAGCCTTGCTGCTCAGAGCCCCACAAAAAGGACCTGAGCTAGCTCTGGGGAAGGCTTAAAATGCAGAGCTGAGATCTGCAGGGAGGAAGAGGAGGAGGAGGAGGAGAGCAGGTGGGAGGCTCTGGCTGGATCCTGCCTGGGTGCTGCACAGACACAACCCAGAGCTGCCTCTGCTCTGATCCTGCTCCCAGACTGGCAGGAGGAAGAGAGCTGAAGGGTGCAGGGAGCTGCCCCACCCCACCCCCCCTGGGGGGGTTTGGCCTTGAGCTTTCTGACAGAGGGAGCAGCAGAATCCCTGGGGACAGCCCTGATGCAGCCTGCTCTGGCTGGGGCTGCCCCTGCTCGCTGCAGGAGGGTTGGACTGGATGAGCTCTGAGGGTCCCCTCCAACCCAAGGCATTCCAGGACCCCAAAGTGGCCCCATGGTCAGAACCTGCCCCAGCACCACCCCCAGCCCCCAGCCCAGTCCCCCACAGAAGCTTTACCTGGGGCCTGGGGCTCTTCCCCCTGGTCCCATCGGCTCAGGGCTGGGTGGGCAGCGGATGCCCAAGCCAGAGCCTGGCTCTTTGGGATCCCTCTGCCTTTACCTGGGGTTGGATACCTTTGGGCTGAGATCCATCTTCACCAGGGTGAGGTATTTGTGCAGCTTCTGCCAGAGGATGGCCTTGGGGAGGCTCCCATTGGCGTGGATGGCATGGACCCTGGCCAGCTGCTGGGCCACCAGCCTGCAAGGAGCACAGGGCCTGAGAGGTGGCCATGGAGCAGCCCTGCTGGGGGGAGCAGCCCCGCTGGGGGGAGCAGCCCTGTGGGGGGAGCAGCCCCGCTGGGGGGGGTGGGGAGCAGCCCTGCAAGCCAGCCTGGAGGTGGTCTGTGCTGAAAAACGCAGGGTCAGCCCAGGTGAGACTCCCTTCTGCCCCAGCTGCCACCCTCTGAAGCGTTTCCAGCCCTTCTCTGGGCCAAAAGCAGCATCCAGCCTCCAGGGCAAGGTCAGGCGAAAGCCATGGCTCATGTGAGACCTCTGTTCACCCCCCCAGCAATGCCTGAGCACAGGTCTGGAGCTAAGGGCAACGAAGCTGGGGAGGGGTCTGGAGAACAAATGCTGTGGGGAGCAGCTGAGGGCCCTGGGGGTGTTCAGCCTGGAGCAGAGGAGGCTGAGGGAGACCTCCTTGCTCTCTGCAGCTCCCTGAGAGGAGGCTGCAGCCAGGTGGGGTTGGGCTCTGCTCCCAAGGAACAAGTGGCAGGGTGAGAGATGATCTCAGGTTGCCCCAGGGGGGGTTAGGTTGGACACCAGAGAAACTTCTTCCCTGAAAGGGTTCTCCAAGCCTGGCCCAGGCTGCCCGGGGAGGGGGCTGGATCCCCACCCCTGGAGGGGTTTCAAAGCTGCAGAGATGTGGTGCTGAGGGCCAGGGGTTTAGCCCCAGGCCTTGGTAGAGTCAGAGAATGGTCGGAGGGGATGAGCTCCAAGGCCTTTGCCAGCCCAAATGATTCCACGAAGAAGAGGAAGAATCACACAATCAGTAAGGTTGGAAGAGACCCTCAGAGATCATCAGGTCCAGCCCAGCACCTCCTGACAGCCAAACCATGGCTCCAAGGGCCACATCCAGTCCCCTCTAGAACACCCCCAGGGATGGGGACTCCACCACCTCCCTGGGCAGCACAGCCCAAGGGCCAATCTCTCTGGCTGGGAAGAGCTTTCTCCTCGCCTCCAGCCTACACCTCCCCTGGCACAGCTTGGGACTGTGTCCTCTTGTTCTGGTGCTGGGGGCCTGGGAGGAGAGACCAACCCCCTCCTGGCTACAGCCCCCCTGCAGGTAGGGGTAGAGAGCAGCAGCTGGGAGCACAGCGGAGCTCTGGCTGCCCTGGCTGCCCCCCGCGGCCGCAGGGCTGCTGCCCACCTGAAGATGCGGGGGTCCCGCACGTGGTGGGGCCCCAGGGCGAGGCCTGGCAGGAACTGGTAGCAGAGGCCGTTGTGGAAGGCGCAGTAGAGGTCGGGGGCACAGCCGTGGGCTCGCAGCACCTGGAAGCTCCGCAGCTCGCTCTCCCTGTCCACGAAGAGCTCGGTCCGGCGGCCGTACACCCGCACCAGCACCGCGTCCCCCAGCCCCTCCTCCGTGTAGCAGGCCACCAGCTTGTTGGTGATGCCATCGGTGAAGAGCTGGAGGGCAAGAGGAGAGGCACAGCCCTGCCCCCACCGTGCCGGCTGGGCATGGGGGAAGCCCCTCCCCGCCGGGCTGAAAGCAGCCTGGCAAAGGCAATAGGCAGGGGGGGAGGGGGGGGCACTGAGGCACAGATTTTGTTCCACTTGGATTAAGCCTCCAGAATCACAGAATCATGGAATCAATAGGGTTGGAAGAGACCTCAGAGCTCACCAAGTCCAAGCTGCCACCCAACACCTCCTGACCACCAAACCACAGCTCCAAGGGCCACATCCAGTCCCCTCCTGAACCCCTCCAGGGATGGGGACTCCACCTCCTCCCTGGGCAGCACAGCCCAATGCCCAACAACTCTCTCTGGGAAGAACTTTCTCCTCCCCTCCAGCCTAAGCCTCCCCTGGCACAGCTTGAGACTGTGTCCTCTTGTTCTGCTGCTGCTTGCCTGGGAGCAGAGCCCAACCCCCTCCTGGCTACAACCTCCCTTCAGGCAGTTGTAGACAGAGCATCACCAGCAGAGTGTCCTGGGCTCAAACCCCAGAGTGGGTCCTGGGCCCTTTGGAGGGGGACAGTGGCACAGGGGTCCCAAAGGCAAATCTGCTGTTGGAGCTTGTGCAGCACTGAGGAGGGACAGCCCCCCCCACGGCCCCTCCCTGTCACCCCTGAGGCAGAGGTGGGGGTTGCCCAGGAAGGAACCAGCAGCAGGACAAGGGGCAGCAACCTCAGGTTGAACCAGGAGAGGTTCAGCTGGGACGTGAGGAACAATTCCTCCCCCTCCAGCTGGGCCAAGCCCTGGCCCAGGCTGCCCAGGTGGAGCCCCCATGCCCGGAGGGGGTTCCAAAGCCCCGGAGGTGTGGTGCTGAGGTCCACGGTTCAGTGGTGCCCTGGCGGTGCTGGGGTTAAGGGTTGGAGCTGAGGAGCTGAAAGACCTCTTCCAACCCAAACAGTTCGCTGGTTCCGTGCCAGTGGGGCAGAGGGGAACAGGGAGCAGCGATGCCCACAGCAGCAGGTGGCACAAGGTTGCAAGACCTCGAGGTTCCCAGGCAGGAGGGGGGGGGGGGTCGGGTGGGAATCCTGCCCCTTTTCACCTGGAAGCTCACCAATAACTCAGGCCAGCTGTGCCCCCAGCCCAGCCGTGCCCCCAGCCCAGCTGGCAGCACCCAACCAGCCCTGGGATCCACTCCCCCCCCCACCCCCCCTTCAGAAAACATCTGTGCAAATCTTTTGGCATTAAATGACTAAAAAATTAAACAA
>JAAWVA010000041.1:1408557-1456592 GCA_015227895.2 Colaptes auratus | reverse complement strand
GCACTGTGCATGGCCACCTCCATCCCCCTCTGCCACGCTGGTAAAACCTGCTCCAAGCCTGGTACCAGCCTGGCCACCTGTGCATGGCCACCTCCAAGCCCACTGTCACCTCCAGCCCTCACTGCCACAGTGCTCCAAGCTTGGTTCCAGCCCAGGTTTGCGTGCAGGCGGCCAGCAGGCCCTGCTGGGGGGCCGGAGCCGTGGTGGGCGCCACCGCTGGGCTGTACCTTTGTAGTAGAAGAGGCAGCGATCCACCAGCACGAACCAGCGCTTGTTCCACTGCTTCACCCCCGAGCTGGCCTGCGGGAGAGGGGCGGTGAGAGCAGCGCCCAGCCGGCGAGCCGGGAAAAGACAGGGGCGGAACGGCGCTGGGAGGGGGCGCCCGGCGCGGCAGCAGCTCTGGGTACCTGCTTGTAGAGCCACCCGCTCTTGGTGACGGCAGCGCTGGGGTTCCTCTTCATGGAGTTGGAGCGCTTCCCGAAGGCGATGCCCTTGCGGGAGGAGCGCGAAGCCTGCAGGGGGGGAGAGGAGCCGCTCAGTCCCCGGCGGGGGGCGCCCCGAGGCCCCATCTCTGCTGCCGCCTGCCCTGCTGCGCGGCTGCTGCGGGCACCCACCCGGGCTGCGGGGCGCTCCGGGGGCACCTCTGCCACCATGCTGCGGTTGGAGGGTTCGCTGCTGGTGGTCGCCGGCCGCTTGCTGCCCGCTTTGCTGGACATGTCCAAGGTGGCTCTGTGGCACGGGAGAGCTGAGGTTAGCAGGGCCTGGGGGCGTTTCTTCAGCCCCCCCCCCCCGGCATCCCCAAGCCCACACAGCCCACCCGCCTCAGAACCCCCCCGGGGGAGCCAACCTACTTTTGCAAGTCAAGCCTTGCGCAGTCCTCGGGGACCTGTCCGGTCACTGGGTGCAGGAGTGTGTTCCGCCTTTCATTGTGGCTGCAGAGACAGCAGCAGGGGCTGGTTAGGGTCCCCCCCGCGGTCCCTCTCAGCACCACGTTTGTGGCCCCAGCCTCGGCCTTTGGCTGTCCCCACACCCGCCCTGGCGCTGGGGCTGGCTCCAGAGCATCTCCTCCTCTGCTAACCCCCTGCTTAGCTCTGCCCAGGACATCTCACCAGCCTTGCCCAGCAGGCATTGGCCTCGCCAGGAGCCCAACCAAGGTCTCTGGTGGCCAAGTCCCCATTACTTCTGCTGGCCACAACCCAGACATCATCACAAACCCTGCCCAGAAGTCACTGCAGAAGCAGCAAGGGCCAGTCCTGGGCTGCACCCGCGGCGACGTCCCCAAGGCCCCAGCCTCCCCTTGGGCTGCTGCTTTCAGAGCCACTTGCCAGAAGAGGCTCAGAGCAGGGTCACCTGGCCACCCAGTGCTGTGCCCCACAAAGCCACCCTGCCACACAGACCCCAAAGGCCGGCCCGGGACCCACCAGCACAAGCTGTTGCAGCTGGACCAGGCCCGGCTCAGCCCCGGCGCTGCTTTGGCGACGCCGAGGTGCAGCCACAGGCTCCCTGGCAGTGCCAGCAGGAGCGAGGCAGGAGCGAGGCAGGGCTCCCGACAGGCTGGGCTGGTGGCACGTCCCTGCCCCATCCTGCAGAGCCAGTATCACCGGGCACCCCAGCACCCTGCTGCTCCAGCTGGAGAGCCACACTGCCGCTGGCTGGGAGCCCGCGGTGCTGGGGCTGTGTCGGGAGGAGAGGACGAGCCGCAGCCACAGGCTCAAGGCTCCATCCCGGGAAGTTTGCATTGGATCCCATCCCTCCTTCCCTAAGCTGCTGGGCACGAGGATAAGGGTGCCCCCGGCCACCTCCCCCAAGCCCCCCTCCAAGCCAATGCACCACCAGCCCTGCACGCTGCTGAACTTCTGCTGTCAGCAAAACAGGGGAAGTTTGAGCAAGAAAAGGCTGCTGCCAAGCCCAGCCCATCCACACGGCTTCACCCCAGAGCTGGGCTCCAGCCAGGCTCTGAAGGGATTAACCACTTTCTACCCAGCAAAGCCTCGCTGAGAGCTGCTTTCCCCTTGCAGCTCCCATCCTGCAGCCTGCCACGGATCTGCTCTCCTCCCCCTTTGCCTGGGGTCACCTTAAACACCTGGGCAATGTGCTTGCACCCCACAGGAAGGGGCAGCGCTGGCTCCCCAGACTCCTCCTGACCCCCACAGCACCCCAGCACCAGGCTTTTCTGTGCCACAGCCAACACCAGGCAGCCCCCACTCTGACAGCAGCAGCAAAGGGGGGGTCTGGCATCTGGGGCTGGAGCCACTCCTGGACGTTTTGTCCCCCGCAGGTGACTTTGGAGGGACAGAACGTGACGGCACCAGGGCAGGTCCTCAGCCCCCCTGCGATGCTGACACACGGGGAGGGTGCAAATGCCAGAGGAGCAGCACCCCAGCTGCCCCAGCAGGGTAAAATGGGGGCTGCGGGGACCCACCAGCATGCCTGAACCCCAGCGCGGCTGTCCCCCCCCAGCGCTGCCCGCGGCCCCGCACCGCATCAGGTTTCGGCTCCCGCAGGCTGGACTCGCCCCCAGCCCCACTGCCGAGCCCAGGACCCCCGCCCTGCTTTGCAGCCCCCACAGCTCCTCCTGGCACCCACGGCTGTGCCTTTCCCCACCCCAATGGCTGTGACAAGACCCCCCCCACCCCAGACTAGGCAGGGAACCCCCTCCAAGCCGCCCCCTGGCAGCATCTCCCTGGGCTGACCCTGCTCCAGAACCTCCTCCCGAGTTCACCTCACTCCCAGGCACTGCAATGCAGCAGCCACTGCCCGGGCTGAGGGTCCCCTACCACCGCCTGCCCACGGTCCCCTTTCGTCCCCCCTTCCCCACAGCCCACCCTGGGCTCCTACCTCGCCCGTCGGTCGGCCCGAAACTTCAGCATGATGCCAAGGGCCCTCCCAGCTCAGCGCCGGCTCCCGGCTCCCACCATGGCACAGCGGTGGGCACGGCCAGCCCCGTGCCGCCGAGCCACCGCGCTACGAGGTGCTGCCACATGCCATGGGGGCAACAACAGCCCGGGGCGGGCAAGGGGGTGCCGACGGCGGGCAAGGAACCTTGCTGCCCTCTCCCAAAGATCCCAGCTGTGCCCCGAGCCCGGCGCCGGTGGCATTGGCGGTGGCAGCGGCGCTGGAGCTCCGGAGGGCCCCGGTGCAGCCGGGGGCTGGCGAGCCCCGGGCGTGTGGCAGCCAGCGCCGGTGTGCGACAGGGACAAACAGCAGCTCCTGCTCGCGTCCCCGCGCAGAGGAGAGGCGAAGGGCAGAGCTGCAGCCGCCGCCTCCCCCAGCCCAGGTGCAGAGCCGGGGAGCGGCTGAAGGGCGAGAGGAGCAGCACTGGGGGGGCTGCCGGACCTCCCCCCCGTACCCCAAAGGCTGGCAGGGCAGGGGAGAAGCGGGGGTGCCGCCCGGGGAGCGGGGGTGTGGCGCGGGGAGGCAGCCGCGCTGAGATGAGCTCTGTCGCTGCCCTGCATTCCCCGGCTGCAGCCCTTCCCCCTCCTCCTGTCCCCAAGACCACCCCTGTGCCCCCCTCGCCTCAGGGGCATCCTTTCCCCGAGAGAAAAACCCCGGGGAGCAAGGGGAGCACAAGCAGCAACCACCCAAGAGCCCTGAGCTGCAGGGCAGGGGGGGACAGCCGGGGACACGCAGGGCATCCCACACCCCCAGCAGCCCGGGGAGCCCTTCAGAGCCCAGCTGGGGGCAGGGTTTGTGGGGGTTACTCTCCCTCTGTTTGGAAAGGGAAGACAAATCCATCAGGGCTGTGATGAGAATGCCTCGGGAGGGAGGGAAGGCAGAGCTGACATCGCAGAGAAAGCTCCAAAGAAGGAAGCAGAGAGCACACACGCAGCCTGCAGGCCCCCAGCACGCCGCGGCCCTGCTCCACCAGCACCCCGGGACCACCCCCGGACCACCTCAGGACACAGCCCTCCAGCCCACCCAGGCCATGCTGCTGCTGCTCGGCTCAAGCTCAGCCCCTCCTGGCCATTGCATCATCCACCTGCTCCCCCTCCCCCCAGCCAGCCAGCAGTGCCCTGAAGTCGCAGCTCTACCTCTTGGTCAGCCTGGGCTCAGCACCAGTGCCCAGCTCAGGGATGCTCCTGCTGCTCCTCGGCTGGCACAAGTGGTCCCTGCCAGGAGGGCAACGAGGAGCAGCCGGGGATGGGAGCAACGTCCTCGGTGTGGGCACATGTGCCAACACAGTGGCATTGCCACCCTGTGCAACCTGCCCTAGGTGACCCTGCTCTGGCAGGGGGCTGGACTGGGTGATCTCCAGAGGTGTTTCCAACCCTCACCATGCTGGGATGACTGCTCCCAAACACCCCAATCCATCCTGCCAGGGCACCCCAGGCTGGAAGCTGCTCTCTGGGCACGCAGGAGCTGCCACTGCCAGCCCCCAGCCACGAGCTGAGCCACACAGGCACGGAGAAACCTGCCCCCCACAGCACCCACGGGCAGCAGCAGCCCTGTGCCAGCATCCTCCCCCCTGGCACCCCCCCTGGCACAGCCTGTCCCCATGCCCCCACAGCAGCACCTCACCTGCTTCTCCATCACTGCCACCCTCTGCAGCAAAGCACCTGGGGGTCAAGGTCCCCCAACCGCCCGTGGATCAGCGCCAGCCCTCTGCTCTGGCACCAAGCAATGCCCGCCTGCTGGCATGGCCACCACAGAGGGAGGGCAGCTGCCAGCTGAAGCTGTGGCCCCTTCTGGGGATGGCAGCCCCAGGGGACAGCCTGGCAGGAGCAGGGAAGGTGGCTCCTGGGCAGGTTGGACTCTGCAGGTAGGAGTCACAAGATCTGCCTGTGGCAGACCCCCTCAGGGCGGGGGTCTCGCTCCTTGTCACCCCAGTTCAGGGGCAGGAAGGGCTGCCTGGGGGCTCCTCTGGGAGCTTTTAACCCAGGTTGCAGCCCAGCTTGGGCAGCCCTGAGCAGGCGCAGCTCTCCCGGCCCCAGCTGGGCTATTTCACAGTCATTAGGAGCTGGGGGTGGGCAGGGACACGACCCCCTCCATGGCCCCCTCCACGGCCTCCTCCATGGCTGATTCATGGCCACACTTCAGGGCTCCAAACAGCAGCTCCAGGGGTGGGGGCTCCCCCCAGCCTCCCAGGAGAGACAGAGGGGGAGAAGGGTCAGAGAAAACCTCTCTAAACCTCCTCTTGCTGTATGCCAAAGACAAGGAGCAAGAGAAGAGAATCCACACACCCACAGCTGAAGAACAAAACTTCCACCCAGCGCTGCTTTCCCTCCCCCTCCCCAAGGCTGAAGTTTGTTGGGAGCAGGAGGACATCTCTCCTGGCTCCCCTCCTACCCTCCCACAGCCCTCACAGACTTCCAGTTCCTGCAGCCCACAAACGGGGCACATCCCCAAGGACCCCCAGAGCCACCCCCTCCCACACCACCCTGTGGCATGAGCAGCGCTGGGTGCAGCCCAGCCACGCCAGGGCAGCAGCAGGCAGGAGGAGTGGGGGTGGGGGCTGCCTCGTAGCTGCTCTTGGCTGCAGCTGAGGCTGTGAGAGAGTTAAAGTCACCCCAGCTGGGAAGGAGCAGGTGAAATGTGGACAGCAGGGAGTGACTTCCCAGCACCAGCCCACGCTGGTGCACCCAGGCTGCCTGCAGCCAGCTCTGTGGGTGTGGGGAGCACTGAGCCCCCAGCATGTCTTGGCATGGGGCAAAGCCTTGGTGGGTGATGCCAACCATGCTCCTGCTGGGCAGGATTCCTGGTGCTGGGCTCCCTCCCCATGGGGAGAGCTCCCTGTTGGATGTGGGGCAGGATTCCTGGTGCTGGGACCCCTCCCCATGGGGAGAGCTCCCTGTTGGATGTGGGGCAGGATTCCTGGTGCTGGGCTCCCTCCCCATGGGGAGAGCTCCCTGTTGGATGTGGGGCAGGATTCCTGGTGCTGGGATCCCTCCCCATGGGGAGAGCTCCCTGTTGGATGTGGGGCAGGATTCCTGGTGCTGGGACCCCCCCCATGGGGAGAGCTCCCTGTTGGATGTGGGGCAGGATTCCTGGTGCTGGGCTCCCTCCCCATGGGGAGAGCTCCTTGTTGGATGTGGGGCAGATGGCTCTGGGAAAAGCTTGCCGAGGGCTGGAGCGGGGTGCAGGGATTGGGGGATCCTCTCCAATAGCAGACAGCAAATCCAGCTCAGGTGGCTGGATGCAGCCAAGGAGTCCCCCCTCCTCCCCTCCCCCCCCAGACAACCTCCCAGACATCAGCCAACCCAAGCTGGTTGGTACCAAAGGTTGTAGGCACCTTGCCGCCCCCCATCGCCCCAGCTGGGGTGGAGGGGTCATGGTTCTGGCACTATGGCAGCACAGCAGGCAGGAGGATGAGGATGAGGATGAGGATGAGGATGAGGATGAGGATGAGGATGAGATGAGGATGAGGATGAGGATGAGGATGAGAGGCAGCCAGCCAAGGCTGCTGTGAAGCAACTCCAAACCCCCTTCCTGTGGGGGCTTTGCCCCTGCTCTCGGGGTGAGCACCCAGGCAGCTCCCAAGCAGGGGGCTCAGGCGGCCACCAGCCAGGCACACCCTGCACACTGGCCTCCTGCCTCTGTTTCTCTAGCCCTTCCTTCACCCCTCCCTCTCCTCCTCAGTCTCCCTCTCCTCCTCAGTCTCCCTCTCCTCCAGCCAGAGCCTTGGAGACCCTTTTCTCCCAGTTACCTGCAGCGCTCAGCACCTATGGGGAAGGGAGGTGGGGGTCACCCCAGCACCCACTGGCCCTGCAACGAGGCTGGCAGAGAAAATCCAGCTTCAGATGAGCGAAGGCAAACTGCTGAGTCCCACCTTGGACCCCAGGGGCAGGGCCAAGCCTTCAAACTCACAATTAAAGCTGGATGACCCTGGGGCCCTCTCACTCGGGGCAGGGGGTGCACAGGGCTCAGCTCTGCCCCCCGGGGCTGCTGCAGGATGTGCTTGGGATGCAATAGGGGGGAAATTAAAAGGCATTTAAGTGGAATTGTGCAGGCACAGCAGAAGTGAGCCTGGTGGAGTGGCTGCAGCCAGGGGACCACTGCCAGCAGCTTGGCTGTCTCAGTGTCTCCATGCAAAGCTGTCCCCAGCTCTGGCTCTCTGCTGAGTGAGGCCCTGGGCTGCTCCAGCGTTGCAGCTCCTTCAGTTCCTCCCCCCCAGGAATGACTCAAGCAAAGAAAAATCAGCCCTGTGAGCAGCCCCACGACCTAGGCAGGGCTGGGCTGGCCACGGGGAGTCGTGTGCCAGTCTGTGGCCCAAAGCTTGGCTCACCACCCCGTGGGAAATGCTGCTTGGCATTTCCAAGGCACTCCTGGACTCTCAAGAGCTCTGTGCCAGCCCTGGGAGAGGGCAGAGGAAGGAGGAAAGGTTGCAAGGGAAGAGATGGAGGCAAAGGTGGGATGGAGAGGTGCAAGATCCATCTGGATGCGTTCCTGTGTGACCTGCCTTGGGTGACCCTGCTCTGGCGGGGGGGGGGGGTTGGAGTCGATGTCCTCCAGAGGTCCCTTCCAACCCCTCCCATTCTGTGGTCCTAGGAACCCCTGGCCAGGCACCACCCTGGGGCTCCTCAGAGCCGAGCAGCAGCCCTGCAAACCCCAGCGCCCGCCGGACCTGCAGCGAGAGGAAAGCAGCTTGTGGGCACCCAGAGCCGGAGCCCGGTGCGGAGCTGCACGCTGAGCTTTCCCTCTGGCCCTCCTCCGGGGTGCTGCCAGCTGGCCAGCTCCCAGCACGGCCGGGACCAGCAGCCGGTTCTCCTCCATAACCTCACCCCCGCCTTAATCCCAGCCTCGCTGGCCAGCCGAGAAAGCCTTTCCAGCACTGCAGCCGCCGGGGCCGGGGGCCAGGACTCAGTGCAGCCCTCCCCACGCCGAAGGAACCAGGCTCCCCCTGTACCCAGCCGGGGGCACCACCGAGCGCCCCCACGGTGCCCGCCTGCTGCATTCCAGCTCACGGATGGGGCCGAGGAGGCAAAAGCAAAGGTTAGTTTTGCCTCCTGGCCTCCTCTGTGCCGTGCTAGCCCCGAGAGGGAGGGTGCCAGCGCCCATCCCCTCTGCCACCTCACCCCTGTGACGAACTGGACACGTCAGGTGCCACCGCGGTGCCCAGGCAGGGAGCACCGCAGCTCACCCCTCACCCACTGATGCCAGCGAGAGCCTCCCTGCGGCGAGCAGCCTCCACCCGGAGTGCTTTGCCCCACGCACCACGGGAGGGGTTGGCAGGAGAGGAGGCAGCCAGCGAGTGCCCCGGGCAGGCCAGGCCGGGCTTTGCCACCAGCACACACTCGCCATCAGCTCCCCACCAGCCCCACCAGTTCCCATGGGAGCCGTGCCGGGAGGGAAGGCGGAAAAGCCCGAGCTGGGTGCAGCTGGGAAGCAGCGCGGCTGCTGCGCTGGGCTCGCCAAGCCGGGACAAAGTCCTTGGCAAGGGTGGGTGCTGGCTCCCACGCACCCCGCGCTCGCCTCCAGCGCCACCGCGCAGCCAGGCTGGGCCAGGAGCCCCCCAGCAGGGACAGCCAGGACGGTCTTGAGGGGAGGAAGACTTGGAGAAGCTCCTGCAGAGTGGGACGGCCGGGAGCGAGGGGAAGCCAGGGGATTTCCAGAGAACAAAGCGGCTGCAGGCTGCCAGCATCGGCGGGGAGGGCGAGTCCCCCGCTCCTGCTCCTGCTCCTGCTCCAGCTGGGGTCGGGGAACGGCGCAGAACGCTCCGCGAGTTTGTGTTTCATCTCCCTGGTAACCTCGGCTCCATCCCAGGCACGGCTCGCAGGGGTGGTCCGGCCAAAAGGCTCTGCTGCGGGGGATGGAGAGCTCGGGGCAGGAGCAGCAGCATCCCTTGTGCATGGGCGGGGGGGACGGGGGGGGGGCACTTGGGGACTGTCACGGCCGTGTGATGGGGTGGTCCAGGACCCAGGCCAGAACAAGTGACAGCACTGAGAGCAGGGCCCTGCTTTAACCACGTCCCTCTGTCACCCCTTCGTGGGGACAGACCCCAAACCCCATCTGCATGGGGACACCAGGGTCCCCGAGCCCCGTGGGACAGGGCAGCCCCGTGGCAGTTCTGTGGCATCACTGACCAAGGATCCTCCCCACCGGTGGGGTGGCCCCGGAGCAGATCCCTCAGGGGGCAGTGGGGATGAAAGGAGCCAGGGAGAGAGGCCAAAGCAGACTGGGGGGCTCGGAGGCGAGGGCTGCCCGGGGAGGGGAGGCTGGCAGCACACCCAGATGCCCGGGGCACAGCGTGGGCGAGCAGACACAAGACATGAAGAGCATTTATCGGATCAGGACTCAATCCTCCAGCTTCTCCTCCCGTGCTTCACAGCCTCCCACAACCCCGGAACCCCTCTGAGGCTGGAGACCTTCCCCCTCCCTCAGCCCAGGGCTGGAGCCACCCGGGGACCAGGACAGCAGGGCCACAGCTCGTGGCTGAGCTTGGCACTGCCACCAAAACCCATCTGGGGGGCATGGAGGTGTCAGGGCAGCGCTACACCTCCGCCAAAGGTGAGCCACTGACAGCTTCCAAGCCACAAGCCAGCCCGAGACCTGCAGAGTTTAAGCCTCTCGCTAAGCTCCTTAAGGAACCACTTCCAGCGGGCAGCAGTACCTGTCCCGAGCAATCGCCGCCACCAGGCATCACCACAAGCCCGGCCCCGGCCCTCCCCAGCTCAGCAGCCGGGATTACGGCAGCACAGCACCGGGGAAACCCTGCTGGGACAAATCCTCAGCACCTGCTTTCCCCACCGCAGAGGATGACCACCCCACCCCCCCCGGCCCTGCCGGGCTCTGCGCTGCGCCACCCCTGCCAGGGCTTCCAGCTGTGCCCATCACCGCGCTGGCCACCCTCAGCTCCCTGGCTGCTCTCGGCCACCACCTCGGGCCACCAGCCACAGACAATGGCCCACGTGTGCCACGGCCAGGCTCGGTGCCCGCGCCGCACACACCAAGCACTTACTGCTGCCACCGCCCCTTGTCCCCTCCGTCCACGCCGCCTGCCAAGCTGGTGGCTCTCCTGCAGCCGCAGGAGTTGATGATTTCCTCCCAAGCCCACGGAGACCATGGTTGGTATCAATCATTAACCGCCAGCCGCGGCAGCTGCCGCCAGCCTTAACCCCCTCGGCACCGTGCGGCCGCGGGACGAGCACGGGAAGCATCTTCTGTGCCCTCCCAACGCCCCCTTGGCAGCCTGGTGGCACGGCAGCCGGGGCCGACACTGATGCAAAGGGGGTCCCAAGGGGACATGCCCCCAGCACCGTGTCTCTGTGCACCCCAAAATGCTCCCTCGGCAGCACGGACCCCAGCCCCACACCCCCCACCCCTCCCTCTCTACCCCCCGTATCCTCCCTCTGCATCCAGCCAAGCCCAGGGGAAGCTCCACTGTCGCCTGTCCTCGGGGGGCAGCTGGCAGCGCTCAACGCCAGGGGGCTGTGCCCCACAGCCCTTTGCCCCGCAAGGCGCAGGGCAGTGTGGCAGGGCAGGGGCTGCTCCCCTCGGGCTGCCCACGGAGGCAGGAGGTTTGCCCACCCCCTCCTCGCTGCGGGGGCTGCGGCGGGTTGAGTCCTCTCAGCTGAGGGGTCCTGGAGCTCCCCCTCCCAGCAGCTCCTCCAAGGAACATCAGTGGCCGTAACTTTATCCCCGCCTGTTTACCAGCCCAGCTGCAGCTCTTGGCTCCCGAGTCTGCCGCTCAGCTGGCACACAGTGCTGCCAGCACCCTGGTGCCAGGGTCTCCCACACGCCGTGGTACCCATGGGGCTGCCCCAATCACTGCCACCTGCACCCCCAGGGGATGAGACTCCTCTTCCTCTGCCTCAGGTCTGGGGAGCAGAGGGACAAACGTCCCTGTCCCTGCGCCCCCCCTGCCACTGCCTGCATTACCCAACCTGCCAAGGGGTTGAATAATTAACCTCTGTCCGTGCCATTGCCAGGGGCTGCTAGAGCCCTGCTCTGCCCATGCACAGCCCCAGGGCGTGATGGCACCTGGGGAGCAAACCCCTATGCCCCCCAGCACCGTGCTCAGCCAGCACCGCCCCCCCGCTGCTGCCTCAGGAGCATCCTGTTCCAGGACCTGCAGCTGGCCAGCTCGGATCGGCCACCACATCCCCCTGCAGCTGCAGAGGGGCACAGGAGGAGCTCAGCCCCCATCCCAGCTCCCGTGGGTGTGGAGGTACTCACAGCCCTCGATGTCCTACCAGCTCCACAGCCCAGCTCCAGCTCTGGGACGCTGAGATGCAGCAGCTTTCTCCTCCTGCAGCCCCAGCTGCAGCCCCAGGGGCGTCCGGGCTGGGAATGCTCACAAATAGCCTTGGACAAACATCTGCAGGCACCACCCCGTGCAGGCTGGGAAGCTGAGGGCTGCTGCAGGGATGGTTTCAATCAAGATATAAAAACCATCAAATGGCTTAAAAAAAAAAAGCCCAACACCCAGCAAACCACCACCCAGGGCCAGGAATGAGCTGCAGAGAAGTGCAGGCAGATGCTGAGAAGAGCTGCGGCAGCACCTCAGCTCCCTGTGGCCCTGCTGCGCACTGCCCCTTTGCTCTGGGGTTTCCCTCCCCCCTGCTCCTGTGGGGTACAAGCCACAGAATCAGGGAATCAGGGAATCCTGAGATCACCTGGGTGGAAAAGGCCTCCAGGACACTGAGTCCAGCCACAGCCAAACACAGCTCCCAGACCACAGCCCTCAGCGCCTCCCTCGGTGTCTTTTAAACACCTCCCTGGCTGGGGACTCCACCACCTCCCTGGGCAGCCTGTTCCAGGGCCTCATCAGCCTTTTTGGGTCATCAGGATTGTTCCTCATATCCAACCTAAGCCTCCCCTGCTGCAGCTTGAGGGAGGCCATTTCCTCTCACCCTGTCACTTGTTCCTTGGGGGAAGAGCCCAACCCCTACCTGGCTCCAACCTCCTCTCAGGGAGGTAGAGAGCAGTGAGGTCTCCCCTCAGCCTCCTCTTCTCCAGGCTGAGCAAGTCCAGTTCCCTCAGCTGCTCCTCACAGGACTTGTATCAAAGACCTCTCAGCAGCCTCCTTGCCCTGCTCCAGCACCTCAAGCTCCTTGCAAACAACTCCAAGCTGGGAGCACTTGGAGGGCCAAAGGGCCTGGAGAGCAGCAATGCTTTTGGTGCCGAAATGAAACACCCTCCTGCTCCCAGCAGCAGGGTGGGGGCTGGGTGCTGCTGTTGCCACTCTCCTCCGAGCCCCAGCCTGGCCTCCCTCAGCCATGGCAGGCTGGGCTGCTCCCTGCAGAGGCTCTTGATTGGTTTTGTCTAAATTAGCAATTTTCCGCTGCTGGATCTCCCCTGGGCAGCTCTCACTTGAGTGCTTCAGCAAAGGCTGAGCTCAGATGGAGGAGGAATCATCACTGATGCCGCTCCAGGGGGTGCAGGGGGCACGAGGCAGGGCACTGCTCTGCTAGCACCAGCCTGGTGCCCTCCATTGCCACCACACTGACGTGACAGAGAGCTGCCAGCACTTACCCCGTGGGAATCTGGGCTTGGGGAGGCTCTGGGTCAGAGGATTAGAATCATAGAACCCCAGCATGGTGGGGGGGGGTCGGAAGGGAGCTCTGGAGATCACCCAGTCCAAGCCCCCAGCTGAAGCAGGGCACCCACAGCACCTTCAAGGATTCCTATATTCCCAGACAGGTTGGGTTGGAAGGGACCCTAAAGGTCATCCAGTTCCAACCCACTGCCACGGGCAGGGACAGCTCCCACCAGCCCATCCAAGGCTCCATCCAGCCTGGCCTTGAACTCCTCCAGGGAGGGGGCACCCACACACAGCCTCCCTGGGCAACCTGTGCCAGCTTCTCACCACCCTGCCCAGCGTCACTGTGCCCAGGTGGGGATGGAGGCTCTGCAGAGCAGGAGGCTCCACAGCAACCTGTGCCAGCTTCTCACCACCCTGCCCAGCGTCACAGTGCCCAGGTGGGGATGGAAGCTCTGCAGAGCAGGAGGCTCCCCAGCAACCTGTGCCAGCTTCTCACCACCCTGCCCAGCATCACTGTGCCAGGTGGGGATGGAGGCTCTGCAGAGCAGGAGGCTCCACAGCAACCTGTGCCAGCTTCTCACCACCCTGCCAGCGTCACAGTGCCCAGGTGGGGATGGAAGCTCTGCAGAGCAGGAGGCTCCACAGCCTCTGCAGGCAGCCTGCTCCAGGCCTCCAGCAGCCTCACACCAAAGACGTCTCTCCTCCTCCTCCTCCCGTGGAGGTGGAACCTCCTGGGTTCCTGTTTGTGTCCGGGTTGTAGGAGCTCTGGCTCTGCCCCAGCTCAGCACCACACTGCTGCCAACCCTCCAAGTGATTCATCAGCTGCTCTGCTCCCCGACCTCCTGCAGCCAAGTCCTGACACGTTCGGCGCATTCCTGGCATAGCCGCGGTGCCGGCGCCGGGCTCCACACCTGCCGCAGCAGCCAGGCAGGGAAGGTGGCAGCAGCAGGCTTGGGTCGTGCATCCCCCAGGCCTCCACCACGCTCTGCTGGTCACAATGGCCTTGTGTGCCCGTGGGGATTTAGCTCTGGGCAGCAGCAGCTCGGCTCTGCCTCCTGTGCCGTGTTGCACGGTTCTCCCCCTCTGCTCTGCCCTGGTGAGACCCCCACCTGCGGTGCTGTGCCCAGCGCTGGTGCCCCCAGCACAAGAAGGACATCAGACTGTTGGAGTGAGTCCAGGGCAGGCCATGAAGGGATCAGAGGCCTGGAGCACCTCTGGTATGGAGACAGGCTGAGAGAATTGGGGGTTCATCCTGGACAAAAGGAGGCTCCAGGGAGAGCTCAGAGCAGCCTCCCAGTGCCCGAGTGGGCTGCAGGAGAGCTGGGGAGGGACTTTGACAAGAGCTGGGAGTGCCAGCAGGAGGGAGAATGGCTTTGAGCTGGGAGAGGGGAGACTGAGCCTGGAGATGAAGAAAAAACTCATTCCAGTGAGGGTGGAGAGACTCTGGCACAGGCTGCCCAGGGAGGCTGTGGCTGTCCCCTCCCTGGAGGGGATCCAGGCCAGGCTGCATGAGGCACCACAAACCTTCCTCCACCTTCAGGGCCAGGCTGGATGAAGCCTTGAGCAGCCTGGGCTGGTGGGAGGTGTCCCTGCCCACGGCAGGGGGGTTGGAGCTGGACGTTCTTGGGGGTCCTTTCCAACCCAAATCATTCCTTGATTCTGAGTTGAAGCCATCCCAGGGCAGCTGCAGGCTGTCACCACGGGCAGCCTGCCGTTGTCACCCTCCCCAGCAGCACCCCACCGTCCTGGCTGCCTCGCTGCTGCAAGGCCCTGCCTGCCTTACATCAGCAGGGGAGTGCTGCTGGAGCATGGGGAAACTCTCCAGTTTTAGCTCTGCTGCTGTGCCTCTGGAGGCCTGGGAACAGTTTGTCACCGAGCCGTGACGCAACCGCGCCGCGGCCCCGTTGTGCAAGGGCCTTGCCCCAGACGGCTCCCAAGGACGGGGCAAGCACCAGCTCCGGGCAGCCTGGGCTGGCTGGGGAGCTCCAGCCCCACAGCCACCTGTGGTGTGGCCCCACAGCCCCAGAGAGCAGCCCGGGTGGGGGTGTGGGTGCCAGGGAGCAGCCCGGGATGGGGTGTGGGTGCAGGAGAGCAGCCCGGGATGGGGGTGTGGGTGCCAGGGAGCAGCCCGGGATGGGGGTGTGGGTGCCAGGGAGCAGCCCGGGATGGGGGTGTGGGTACCAGAGAGCAGCCCGGGATGGGGTGTGGGTGCCAGGGAGCAGCCCGGGATGGGGGTGTGGGTGCCAGAGAGCAGCCCGGGATGGGGGTGTGGGTGCCAGCAGCAGCTCCTAAGTTCACAGCTTGGCAGATTGGAGCAGGTCAGAAGGGAGCCTCAGAGGCTGTCCTGTCCAAGCCCCTTGCAGTGAGCAGGGACAGCTCCAACTGGCTCAGGCTGCCCAGGAAATGCCCTGGTGGCAGGGATCTGCCATGGGCAGGAGCCAAGCCTGGTACCCATGGATGCCTCTGATTCCTCCTGACCCCAGCCCCAACAGCCCCCAGCCCCAGAGCTGCCCTGGCATGTGCCCATCCCACCAGCCTCTGTGCACAAACACAGCTGGAAGCAGAGGTTCCCCAGGCTGGGAGGTTTGTGCCTAAGCAAACAGCCCAACCCAAACCCTCACAGCCCCCCCAGACCCCGGGCACAGGCTCAGGATCTGCTGCTCTTGCCAAGCTCGACTCCATCTTTGGCAGCAGTGCCAACCCCAGGCGGGGGGACCACAGCTGACCCCCTGAGCCAAGCTGACACAGGCAGAGCAGCTCCAGGAGCACCAAATCCAGCCACAGGTACACCACAGGGGAGCAAGGCACCAGGACCCAGCTCAGAGCAGCTCTGCACCAGGACCTGGGATCTACCAGCTCCCACCTCCACCACAACCATCCTGGGGGGATTTGCCAGCTCCCACCTCCAGCACAACCATCCTGGGGGGGATTTGCCAGCTCCACCTCCACCACAACCATCCTGGGGGGATCTACCAGCTCCCACCTCCACCACAACCATCCTGGGGGGATCTACCAGCTCCCATCTCCAGCACAACCATCCTGGGGGGATTTGCCAGCTCCCCATCTCCAGCACAACCATCCTGGGGGGATCTACCAGCTCCCACCTCCACCACAACCATCCTGGGGGGGATCTACCAGCTCCCATCTCCAGCACAACCATCCTGGGGGGGATTTGCCAGCTCCCATCTCCAGCACAACCATCCTGGGGGGGATCTACCAGCTCCCACCTCCACCACAACCATCCTGGGGGGGATCTACCAGCTCCCATCTCCAGCACAACCATCCTGGGGGGATGCCAGCTCCCATCTCCAGCACACCATCTGGGGGGGATTTGCCAGCTCCCATCTCCAGCACAACCATCCTGGGGGGATCTACCCTCCCATCTCCAGCACAACCATCCTGGGGGGGATTTGCCAGCTCCCATCTCCAGCACAACCATCCTGGGGGGGATCTACCAGCTCCCATCTCCACCACAACCATCCTGGGGGGTTTTGCCAGCTCCCATCTCCACCACAACCATCCTGGGGCACAGCCTCCGATGGTCAGGCGAGGCTGGGCCCTGATTAAAACCGACCAAGAGCTCGGCTGGCAGCAGGTAGTTGCCCTGTTGAGCCATTGACCTCCGTTGGCACCAAAGCTAGGGCTGGTGCAGCAGTTCCCTCTCTGCCCTCGGATGGGACAGCCCCGATTTTATGGCTATCTCCAAGCCGCCACACCCTGGCGCGGCAGGGCCGTGGCCGGGGCAGCTGGGCACAGCTTCCTGCTGAATCACTGCTGCGCTCCTGCTCCCCAGCCGCGTCCCAATTACCGCCCCAAGCCGACGGCGGCCCCGGGGAGCAGCTCCAGGGGCAGTTTGCCAGGGGGAAAAAGCAGAGGGAGCTGTAAGCCTCCCTCCCGCCCCACCGAAGCGGACCCTCGGAGTCTGCCGGGGCTGTGCAAAGCCAGCACGGGGGCAGCAGTGTCACCACGCAGCTCTCCTCCTGCTCCTGGTTCCCCTGTCCCTGCAGGTGCAGGCGCCGCGGGCGGGCTCGGCGCGGGCTCTGCGGAGCCAGCTCTGCTCTTCCTTCCCCTCAGCGAAGTTTAAGTCGCCGTGGGATGTTTCCAATTGGAAATCAGGACAGTTCCAGGCTGAATTCACGCCAGCTTTCCACTTCCCAGCAATCCCATTTGCAAGCCAGCCTGTTGCCAGTTCCTCCTTCTCCCCCCCGCCAGCAAACAGAGGCTGTCCCAAGCCCTCCCTCGGTGGAGCCTGCGGGCTCCGGCCCCAGCCCTGCGCCTGCTGCAGCGCCCGGGGAGGGAAGCTGGTGGGACTGGAGTGGCTGAGCAGGGCTGGTGGTGGAGCCGGGCCAGTCCCAGCCCGGTGACAGCCCTCGGTGACGGCTCTGGCGCCGGCGGCACCGCCGGGATGAGCTCTTTGCCGACGCTCCTGCCCTCAGCATCCCCCCGAGGATGCCGGCAGGCAGCCGGGGCTGGGGAGCTGCAGCAGGTTCGGCTGGGAGCAAGCGTGGTGGGTGCCCTCCACCAGGAACTGGTTTGCTGGGAGCTGGGGAGAGCCTGAGGCTTGTGCTGAGCCTCCAGAGGGAAGGGATGGGCTGATAGACATGGGAAGAGCAGTCAGGTGCCAGAGGGATGGGAGATCCCTGCTCTGGGGGCTGGTGGCACAGTGGGTCCTGCTTTCATGCAGGTTTGGGTCACAGGAGGATGCTCCAGGTGCATGGAGACCACTGCCCCCAGCCCAGCCAGGCCCAGAAGCCCCTGGGAATGGACCCAGGAGCATGGTCACAAACCTCAGCTGCTTGGGGAAGCAGCAAGCAGCAAAACTCTGCTTGACCTGACTTGGCCTCATGTCTTCTCCCTCCCCGTGTGCCTCCTGCCTCAGCACCCCACAGCAGGCGCTGCAGGGGACCTCAGAGGTGACATCCCAGCCCTGTGCTGAAGGCTGTCACAGAACTCCTTAGAGGCCCTGCAGCACTAGGATGGAGAGAAGGGAGGAAGGACCTTCTGTCCCAGGCTGGAGCCTGGCTCTTCCCCATCACTGGAGCACCAGGGGAGGAAGGGCAGGAGGAGGGGCAGGGCGATGCCAGCACCAGGCTCAGACATAAACCCACTGCCCTGGCAGCGCTGGAGAGCAGTGGGGAGATCCTTCCCATCTCCTGGACATCCCACCCAGGATCCACACACCCTCCGGGGCTGGCAGCCACAGCCACCCCACTCTGCAGACCAGAGAGCCACCCACAACAGCCCCACGCCTGCCGCAGAGGGGGCACAGCACCCACCTCTGCCTGGTGCTGGAGCATCCCCCAGGGGCTGCTTGGCATCGCCATGCCTGCTCTGAGATGGAGGGGCTGGGCAGGAAGGGGCTTTCCAGGCTCTGGGGAAGCAGAGGGGAGGAAGGGCAGAGGAGAGGGCACAGCAGAGGGCACAGCAGAGAGCACAGCAGAGGGTTGCTTTACAACAGCCTTCAAGCACAACGAAGCAGCAGAGGCAGCCGAGTCTCTGCCCCAGCAGAGATGGTTTCCAGCAGCACTTCCAGCGGGTCCCAGCATTACTCCCCGGCTGGCTCAGCTCGGGGCAGGGCCAGCAGCTGCCCCACGCTTCAGAGACAGCCCCCAGAGCACAAGGGCATGGGCACATCCCCTCGCAGCCGTGCCCCGCCGAGGGGTGGGCAGGATGCCACCCTGCATCCCGGAGCCGCGCTCAGTGCCTCTGCCCCACTCCCGGCCCTGCCAGCCTTATCGCGGCGCTGCCACACCTTCCATTTAGCTCCCTGCGAGGAGTTTAACCCCTGGCAGAGCACGGCAGCGCTTTCCCGCGCCCGTGCCCGTGCCCGTGCCTGGCGGGACACGTTGCCCACCCGCGGGCACGGTCATGCCTCCACCATGCTGCCACCCAGGGCTGCATTCCCAGCTGCCTCCCCACCAGCCCTCCCCTCGCTCTCCAGGCAATCCCCCAGCTCGCTGCCTTCCCCCGCACGGTTGGGCCCCCCCACAGCGTCCCCATCCCTTCGCTCCAGCCCTGGGGGGTGGGGGGGGGGCTTCTCCTTCATCCCCCCCCCCCAGCCGCGTTCCCCTCCTTCCCCTGCCCGTGTGGCAGCTTGCGAGGACACAGCACCCACCTCGGGCTCTGCCTACCTGCTCGCCGAGCACTGCCAGGGGGCAAGGCGGTGGGCTGGCTGCCAAGGCGGGGGGGCGGCGGGGCCGGTGGGGAAGGGGGAGCAGCGGCGGTGGCCTCCGAGAGCCGCCGCGTCCGAGCGCGGCTGATAAGCGAGGGCTGAAATCTGAGCCTGCAGGTTGGCTGCTTCCTATATAAACAGCAGAGGCACACACACACCCCGGGCACGCCAGCCCCACGCCACTCCCGCTGCTCCCGGCCACGCCACGCACCCCGCAGCCCTCCAACGCCGATGGCCGCGTCGCCCACCCGGTGCCCAGCGCTGCCCAAGACCCCTTCCCCACCCCCAGGCACCGGTCATAGCCCCGAACGTGCTGACGCCAGCTGAAAGCAAAGCCAGGCGCTGGTTGGTGCCATGGTTTAAATGTGTTTGCATTCCCTGCCCCGGGCAGGGGCGGAGGGTTCTGCGCCCTGGGCAAAGGGAAGGGACCCATCGGTGGGCACCAGGTGGGCACCACCTTGTCTGGGTGCTGCAAACAACGACGCCGGCTAAGCAAAGGGGGTCGGTTTGAAGCTCCTCAAAACAGGTCAGAGGGACTCAGCACCGCGCTGGATGATCTGTCACAGAAGGTTTCGGTGCCACTCACCCAGCAGGGATGCCACACGGACGAGCCGGGGTGGGTGCCAGTCACCTTCCCCGCCGAGCAGCACACAGCCGGGGCCACGCTGTGCCACCAAGGGACTTCCGTGTGCCAGCTCTGCCAGGGCCGTGCTTGCTTCCCCCGGCAGGACACAGCCCCGCAGAAGGCGAAGCCCTGCCCTGCTGCTCCCAGCTCTCCAGGCTCACCTGCAGCCAGGACCGGGACGGCCACATACCGCCGGGGGGGGGGGGTTGGGCTGTGCACACAGCTGCTTGCTTCCCCCCAGCCCCTGGGCTGAGCGAGGATTGTGCTGTGTGCCCTTCTGGGGGGACACGAGGCCCACCCCAAGCACTGCCCACGGGAAAGGGGAGTCCCCAGACCGCTTTGCCAGCTGGGGGCGAAGCCGCTTCGTGGCACGGAGGTGGCCTCGCTGGGCACAGCCATGGGGACCTCTCCGTGGTCCGTGTGGGAACCTGGTGCTGAGGAAGGGCAGCTGAGACGTGGAGGGCTGCCAGCTCTGCCTGAGCACATCCCAGGCTTCCCCTGCGCTCCCGGGGCTGGATGAGGCTGAGCAGTCCCCATCTGGGGTGCGCTGAGCCCCACGGAGCGCGGAGCCAGCTCCCCGCCCCGGTTGCACAAGCGGCCCGCGGCGCTGCCGGCTGTGCACAAACAACTGCAGCCTGTTCGGAGGAGCAGGCAGCACGGGGGGGGGGGCTGCTGCAGGCAGGGCATCGCCCCAGCCACCTGCCTCCAGAGCTCTTATCACCCTGCTCTATCGCCAGGAGGAAGAGCAGGAGATCAGCTGATCCCCAGCCCGGCTGCCCGCAGCTTCCTGGGCACCCTCAAGACATCTATCCCCCCTGGGGCAGGGCCGTTGGAGCCCTCCCCCCACACACACACTGAAGAACTACTGTGGCACCAGGACCTCTCCCAGGATGGGCACCAGGGTGGCAGGTCCACCCCAGAAGCACTTTGACCCTCAGCATCCTGCCAAGGTACTTCGGCAGAGCAAATTTGCTCTTGGGGAGCCCAGACCGAGTGGGCGCAGGGGGCATGAGGTGGCCTCAGGAGGGGATTGCCTCCCCAGGACCACCCCGGGGGACTTTGGTGGGTCCTCCTGCTGTGACCTGCCAGCAGCCCTGGCACCTGGCAGCACTCCTGCCTGGACACCTCCCCGCTTCAGCTCCTCCAGCGCACGCCAGCAGCACCCAGAATCATCTCCCAGCAGAGCACAAAGCCCCTGGGAGCGGAGCAGAGACCACCGGCGAGGTCCTGCAGACGCAGAAACTGGGGCTGGGGGCGAAGCTGAGGGCTCCTCAGGTGGTTTGGAATCCATCCCTCCTCCTTCAGCAGCTGGACAAGGCCACAGCCATCTCCTTGGCCTAAAAATGGGGGGGTGGGGGTTGCACCTTCAAGAGGAGATGGGATGGGTTCAATCCTGACCTGCTGCCCCCAGCCCCACTTCCTGCACCCTCCCTGCATCCTCCACCTGCCCTTGGCAGCAAAGCAGCACTTGGGGCTGGGGCTGCTCTGTGCTCCCACCCCTGCTCCCCCACACAGAGGGACCCCCACACTGCTGTGCCCACCCCTGAGGAGGGGGACTCACCCCCCCCCACGACACAAACCCTGCTGCCCACCCCTTGCTCCCCTCTTCCCCCCCCAGCTCCAACCCGTGCCTGAACCCAAGGTCCTGCTTATCTGCAGCACAAGCACGTCTGGTGATAAGCTGGGGATAAGATAAGGCCCTGAGCAGCCTGGCTGCTATTACAAACCCTTCCTCCGCTGCTGTGTCCCAAGGCTGAGGGGTCCTGCACCCCCTGAACCCCCCCTTGCCTCCCCTCCCCACAGCCTCTCTCCCTTTGCTGAGCAGTAAAAGATTCATCGAGCTCCCAGCCAGCTGCTGCTTGCTGAGGCCATTCCGGACCCAGGGGAGAGAGGAAAAGTCCACAGGCTCCCAACCCCCTAAAACCACCCCCAAAACCCACCCCCAAAAGTAGTGAACAATCAGCCTGGGGAGAGCTGGCAGCAGAGCCTGGGGTGGGGGTGGGCACGGGGGGGGCAGAGCAGCTGCTGGCATTAGGCTGGCACCGAGAGCTGGAATTGCAAATCAGGGCAGCTCAGCCAGGCTGAAAGAGGAGATGCTGCAGGACCTGGGCATGGGGCACGTGGATGGCACCCCGGGGCTGGCACACACACCTGAGCCTTCCTCACATGACTTCTCCTTCTCCTCCTCCTCCTCCTCCCTGTGCCACCCCACACTGTGCTGCCAGGAGCTGCCAAGGGGCGATGCCACAGCCCAAGGCAGGAGGCTGCAAGCTTCACCTTCAATGGCTCTCTCGGTGCCACCTCAAAAGTTGAGCTCTCCCTTGGTGCCCCCCCGTGCCCAGCCCCTTCTCCCCCCTCCCCAAGCTCAGTGCCCTGCGGTGCCTGGCACGGGGAGAGGAGCTGGGATGGGTTGGCACACTCCAGCCCATTCCCAAGGGATCTGCCAACGTCCGGGCACCCCTACCCCGGGTGGGGCCAGCCTGGCCTTTGCAACAGGAGGGCTGGGGGGTGGGGGAAGGACCAAAGCAGCTCCCCCCGAATGCTTCCCTCCCAGCATCCGTGCCAGGCTATAAATACCCAGCAGGCTCCGTTCTGGCTGCAGGGTGGGGGGTTCCAAGGGGAGCAGAGGGCAGGAGGAAGGGAGAGGAGCCCAGCAGCCCTGGGAGGGGGGGATGCTGGGCCAGGATGTGCTGGCTCTCCCTTGGGACAGCGTGAGAGGAGGGCACGGTGGCCACAGGCTGGCAGCCCCGCCAGCCCAGCGGGGTGGCTGTGCCAGCAGGGGGGGGGGGGGGGGGCAAGTGGGGGCAAGGCAAAGGAAATCCCCAAAGGGCCCTGGAGGCATCGGGGAGGGAGCCAGGAGGGAGTGAAAGGCAGCGCTGATAGGAGCTGGGGCAGCCTGCCAGCCTGGCACGGGCGCTGCGGGGGCACACCACCTCCCAGTGCCAGCCTTTGAGAGGAGGGGAACGGGAGGAGAGCAAGCACAGAGAAGATCACCGTGCCTGGACCCCAGCTCCCTCCTTCCCACCCCAGATCCCTCCATCCCACTCCCAGGAGGAGCGAGGTCAGCGCTGACCCCGTGCCAGGCACCCCCTTGGCCCTGGCAGCCTGGAGAGGAGGGCAGAGCTCAGGGGGGGATACTGGGGAGCTCTGGAAAGCAGCCAGGGACGGGGGGAAGCCCTTAAGTAGAGCCCCACCGCAGGATTGCTGCCTCATTAGAGAGCAATTAGAGACTAATTACGATGGGAACACCCAAAGCCCGATCAGGAAGTGGGGCTGCCGGGTGCCAGGGAGTGCACAAACCTCAGGAGCAGGCAGGACACGTCACAGGGAGGCACCCGCCCCCACAGAGGTCAGCGCCCCACATCCCCCCCACGCTGCTGCCTCCCTGCCTCAGTTTCCCCACTTGGGGCTGAGCATCCTGCTCCCAGCCCCTGCCCCCCTCCAGGCTCAACCATACAGCCCCAGCCCTGCCCTTCACCACAGGACCCTCCAGCAGCCCCAGCTCCACCAGCTCCTCCTCATCCAGGAGCATTCCCACCCCACCAGCCCCAGCTCCACCAGCTCCTCCTCATCCAGGAGCATTCCCATCACCCCACCAGCCCTGATGCCACCAGCCCTGCCTTGGTGAGGACCATCCCCACCCCACCAGTGCCATCCTGCCACTCTCAAGCTGGCAGCAGGCTGCTGCCACCAAGTCCATGGGACTGGGATTTGGGGTCTGTGCTGCTCCACTGCCATGGGAGCTGAAGCAGCCCCAGGAGCCCCCTGCCAGCAGCAGCAGGGCTGTGGTGGCACCCAGGCTGGGGCCACTCTGCCACCGCAGGGCCAGGGCAGCTCTGCTCCCAGCCACCCCGAAGGCCCTGGCCGGCTGCTAGCAGCAGGTGAACTTTAACCACCCCAATCACATTCCAGCTGGCTCCCCAGCACAGCCCTTATCTGTGGAGGGCCAGCAGGAGCCTGTCCACAGCCCGGAGAGGCCACCAGTGCCCAAGGACAGCGGGAATGGGGACAGCTCTCTGGGAGAGTGCAGGGCTGGTGCTGACAGGCAGGAGCTGGACCCTCTCTGCCCCACCACCGTGCACCCATCCTGGGCTCTCCTCACTACCACGGACCCTCAGGGGACGTTTCGCCACCGGAGCCTCCTGGTGTGCCAAGGTCACACCAGCGCCAGACTGCAGCAGGGAGGAGATGTGGGGAGGATGGGGCCAGGATGAGAAGCAGAGGAGATGATGGGTGGTGAAGGGCCTGGCATCTGCGGGCACAGAGGGAGGGAGGGAGGGGAACTGAGCCCTTTCCTTCCCTCTGGGGACTCATCACTGGGATTGCTACTGAGTGGTGGAGCCCGGAGGCTGCAGAGCTCGCACGTAGCTGCTGAAGCCTTCATCTGCCTGACAAGAGAGGGAGCAGCCAGAGCTGGAGCTCCGGGCAGCCCCCACCAAAGGTCACCGAGTTTGCACATTCACAAAACAGCCATTTAGAGGGGAAAAAATACTTTAAAAAATCAACAACGAGGAGGGGGGAAAAAAGAGAGAGAGGGAAAATTAGAACGAAAAAAGGAAGGAAAAATAAACAACAAACAGGAAGGGGAAAGATAAAAAATAACAAAAAATGAGGGAAAATAAAAAAAACAAAAGGGAGGGAAAATAAAAATAACAAAAAGGAGGAAAAAGGGAAAATAAAAAAAGGAGGAAAAAGGAAAAAATAACCAAAAAAAAAGGAGGGGAAAAAGAAAAATGACCAAAAAAAAAAGGGAGGGAAAAGGAAAAAAATGACCAAAAAAAAAGGGGGAAAAGGAAAAAAATGACCAAAAAAAAAGGAGGGAAAAGGAAAAATACCACAAAAAAAAAAGGAGGGAAAAGGAAAAATAACCAAAAAAAAAGGAAGGAAAAGGAACAATAACCAAAAAAAAAGGAGGGAAAAGGAAAAATGACCAAAAAAAAAGGAGGGAAAAGGAAAAAGAACAAAAAAAAAAAAAAAGGAAAGGAAAAGGAAAAATAACCAAAAGAAAAGGAGGGAAAAAGAAAAATAACCAAAAAAAAAAAAGGAGGGAAAAGAAAAAAATAACCAAAAAAAAAGGAGGGAAAAAGAAAAATAACCAAAAAAAAAAGGAGGGAAAAAGAAAAATAACCAATAAAAGGAGGAAAAAGACAAAGGAAGATCAGAAAGGTGGAGAGGAGCCAGCAAGCCCCAGCCCAGGGTCCTGCCACCCCCCCATCCCTCCCCCCAGCCCCCCAGGTTTGGGAGGCTGGCAGCGGGCAATGAGCCCCGAAGTGATCAGGGCAGGGCTGAAAGCAGCAGGTCCTTATCTCCCTGCTCTGCTGCCTGCTTTCTGGGCCCCGAGGCTGCAGCCCCGCTCTCAAACTCTCTGGAAGAATAAAAGGCAGGGAAATGAGCTTCAGAGCATCAGCAGCTGGCCAAGGCCTTGCCTGGCCTTTGGGGAAGCCTTTGAGCAAGAGGGGGCAGAGCTGAACCCTCGAGGTGTGGGTCCCAGCAGGCAGCCTGGCCCCAGGAGCGGCTGCTCGGGGTGGGGGGGACATGGGGATAGGTGACAGAGCCACAGAATGGTCTGGTTGGAAGGGACCTCCAAAAGTCATTCAGTCCAACCCCCCCTGCAGCCAGCAGCAGCATCCTCAACCAGATCAGGTTGCCCAGCACTGGTGACTCCATGAGGATGGGGCTGGAAAGGGAGAGTGGGAGCCTGGAGCAGGAGCTGAGCCACCCCCAAGGGCGTTCCGAGCCCTGCTGAGGCCACATCTGGAGTGCTGGGTCCTGTTCTGGGCTCCCCAGCTCAAGAGGGAGAGAGTCCAGCTGAGGCTAGGAGGAGGATGAAGGCACAGATGGGTGGGGAGGAGAAGCTGAGAGCCCTGGGGGCAAAGGGATGGAATTTAAAGCTGTTTCCAGCCCCCCAGGCTGGAATCACAGAATCAGAGAATCAATAAGGTTGGAAAAGACCTCAAAGATCATCAAGTCCAAGCTGGCACCCAACAGCCCATGACCACTCAACCATGGCATCAAGTGCCACATCCAATCCCCTCCTGAACACCTCCAGGGGTGGGGACTCCACCACCCCCCTGGCCAACAACTCTCTCCGGGAAGAACTTTCTCCTCCCCTCCAGCCTAAACCTCCCCTGGCACAGCTTGAGGCTGTGTCCAGCTGTGCCCAGCGCTGGCTCCACCCTGGGCACACTCAGCCCATCCTCACCCAGCACAGCCCCCTGGGGGGGCAGCAGCCCAGGATGGGTGCCAAGCCCAGCACCCACTGGGCGAGCAGCAGCTGGGGTGCCCAGTGGGTGCTCCAGGAAGGGGTGGGCACGGGGCTGGCCCTGCCAGCTGGCGCAGAACCGGCCGGGCCGGGCTGGGAGTGCTGCCGGCGCTGCCAGACTGGTCCTGGCTGTTCTGCTAGGCCCCAGCCACGGGTGGGAGCCTGCCCCACAGCACATCATCCCCCGCAGCTGTGGGGCAGGAGCGGTGCTCCCACCCCAGCTGCGCCCACGGAGGCGTCGCCCACGCAGCCCAGCCCCAGCGGAGCCTGGGGGTGCCGGTGCCAGTGCCCTCACCACGTGGCAGCCACACGCCTGCTGCCAACCTGGGCTGACCCTTAGCCAGCTGCCAGTGGCTGGTGCGAGGTGCCAGGCTTCGGTGGCACCCAGCTGCTGCCAGCACTAGGTGAGGAAGCCTCGGGGGGCATCACCATCTCCCTGTCCTGCAGGCCTCTTGCCGCTCAGCAAGGCTCAAGTGGCCCTGGCTCAGGTGGCAGTGGGAGGAGGATGAGTGCCAGAGCAGCGTGAGGATGCAGCAGGAAGCTCTCTGCCGGGTCACAGAGCAAACCGTGGGGGACAAGCCCCAGTTCCCAGCCCCTCAGCCCTGTTTCCCAGGGGCTGGAGACACAATGAGGATGAGGAAAGGTGACAGCGACAGCGGAGGGGTCAGCCCAAGCCCTGCCCCACCCGGGTCCTGCCTCCCTGCTCCGAGAACAAAGGGCTGCACAGAAAGGCTCTGGCGGCCGCTCAGTGGCCAGCGAGGGGCTCAGGGATGGGAGCTCCTCCGCTTCATGTTACCAGAGGAGCAGTGAGCAGCTGCCTGGAGCCCTGGCGTGGAGGGGACATGAGGTGGTGGAAGAAATGCCCCAGCTGGCCTGGTCGGGCAGGCTGCAGCGGTGGGGCAGGCAGGGAGAAAGAGCCAGAGGGACATGGCACAGGGGACACAAGGCAGGGGATCACCAACGTGGCACGGAGGGGGAGGGGGCGTTGGAGCAGGGAGTTTGCCGACATGATGCCAGGCGTGCACAAAAGCTGTCTCATTATCCCCTAATTAGTGCCTTGCCAGCTCCTGCAATTAACACTCATGCAAGTGGCTGTTGTTGAGGTAAACAGAGGGCGAGAAGCACCCTAGAGAGCGGGGAGGGCCTGGCAGGGTGCAGACCACCCACGGGCATACACCCAGGAGCAGGTGGCCCCGGGGCTGGGCCCCTGCGGGTCTGCTGACAAGGACCTGGCAAGGCCGGTGGCACTGCCCCGGGGCGTGCCAGGAGAGCAGGGCATCACCCAGCACTGTGCAGCAGGGAGCACTCATGCTCCACGGGGACGGGAGGAGAAACCTTCTCCCAGGAGTCAGGAGCAGACAGGGTTGGACTCCAGGCTGAGAGTCCTTCCGCGGCGGCGGCCAAGCCACCCTCCCTCCCGCACAGCACACCCCGGCAGGAGCCTTCCCCTTGGGAAGCATCACCCAGGTCCGGAATGGCCTTTCTCCAGCTGACCCAGAAACAGGGATCAAGAGCTGTCTCATCCCTTAATTGAGAAGTTGGTGACTTTGAATCTTCATTAAAGAGCTTTGGGGCATGCACAGATTAAGGGCACAACTGACCACGGCCCCCACCCAACCTGACTCCCCACATGCCGTGGCCAGAGCGACCTCACCCCGTGGCTGCTGCTCCCCCAGGAGCCCTCCCTGGGCTCCCTCCAGGCTCTTTGCACTGCTGCTGAGTGAAAACTGGAACCAAACCAGCAACCAAGAGGGCACCAACCTGGCCTGCCCAGAACCAACTCACTCCTAGGGTTTCAGCAGGCTGCCCACAGAGGTTGAGGACTTTCCTGCTCTGGAGACTTTCAAGACCCACCTGGATGTGTTCCTGCGTGACCTGCCCTGGGTGATCCTGCTCTAGGGATCCCTTCCAGCCCCTGCACCATCCCATGATTCAATGATTTCCTTCAGCTTTGGATGCTGGGAGGAGCAAGCAGGGTTCTGAGGGGGCTCAGAGTACTCTGCCCCCTTCCCTCCTTCTCCCTACAGCTCATCTTTCCTTTCCCACCTGCCCATCATCCCCATACTGGGAGATGCTCTCCAGCAGTGCCACGAAATGAGGCTAAAGAAAGAGTGGTGAGGCCCTGGCACAGGCTGCCCAGGGAGGTGGTGGAGTCACCACCCCTGGAGGTGTTCCAAAACCCGAGGAGCTGTGGCACCTGGGGCCATGGTCCTGGTGGTCGTGGAGCTGTTGGGTTGGTAGCTGGAGGTGATGATCCCAGAGGGCTTTTTCCAGCCTCTGGGAAAGTGGAGGTGGTTTAGGCAAGGGGGGCTGGCAGGGCACAAGGCACCCCCTGCTCCCCACGCTGTGGTGGGTGGGAAGGAGCTGTGTGGGTAGCAGGAGCTTCCCCAGGAGGGTGCAGAGCTGCCAGATGCCTGGCAGAAAGGAGGCTGAGGAGGAGAGAGCAGATTCCTCCCTGCACTGCTCCTGCCTGCTGCGGGCTGTCGTGTTTCAGCTGAAGGGAAACCGAAGGGGAGATGCTGCTACAGCTGCCTGCCGGAGCCAGGAGCCAGCCAAGGCTCCAAGCTCGCCCCTCCAGCCAGCCAAGCCAGGCAGGAGAACCCTCCAGCCCTGCTACACCCCAAGGAGCAGAAAACAACCCCCAAACCCTGCCCATCTGCTACGGGTTCAGGCAGCCTCAGCAGCCCTGAAAGGATTAAGTCCCACGCCGCCCATCCAGCCTGCTGCTTGTGCCCGGTGCCAGGCCTGGCTGCAGGGCACACAGACACGCTCCTGACACACCTCCCGTGCCATGGAGAGCCGTGGCTGGCATGCAGGATGGTGTTTGGTGCATCTCGGTGCAGCTGCTTCGTCCCAGCAGCACCAGGCGTGGAGCTCACCCTCCTGCCTGCTCCTCTCCCTCCTGCCTGCTCCTCTCCCTCATCCCTGCCAGCCCAGTGGCTGCTCCTGCTGGTTTCTATGGGAACTCAGCAGGAAAACGGTTTCCAGCAAGGCCAGCGCTGGCCCAGCAACCCAGACCCAGGCAGGAGCCTGGGGCTTGCCTGGAGGACCTCCTCACGCCCGGCCTTGCCCCCTGTCTCCTCACTCTGAGGGGGCAGCCAGGGACGCAGGGTGATGGAGTGCTCAGGGCCAGCACGGTGCTGGTGGCCCACGGCTTGCTGGGCTCCCCAGCGTGGGCTGGGGGTCCAAGGGCTGCTCCCCACAGCCAGACTGTGGCTGAGGCAGCCCCAGAGCCGGCAGAGGGGCCAAGCCCTGTGCCCACCATGTGATTTTCAGCAGAGGCTCAAGAATTTTAATGCCTTGGCCACCCCCTCTCAGGGACCTAATCCTGGCTCTGGTCCCCAAGAGCGGGGCTGGGGGTGGGTAATGGGGATGGGTGACCCCCAGTTATGGCTTCTGTGAGGGGGAGGAGGACAAGGGGACATGCAGGCAAGCAGGGACAAGGAGCAGTGAAGACTGGAGGGGACAGGAGCTGTCCTTACCCATGAGGAAAGGCCAGCAGGGGCCGGGGGCAGGACCCAGAGCTGCCACCCGCACAGAGCCCGCTGAGTGCCCCACAGGCTGAGCCATACTGGGAGCAAGGCTGCGGCCAGCAGCACCCCCAGCCCTTGCTGCAGCCCCGGGGGATGGACGTGGAGCAGGCTGCAGCCGCTCTCGAGGCGGGGAAGTGGGGGAAGCCAGGGGGTGCTGCCGACCGCCAGCTGCGGAGCAGCGCCGCACGCCTGCCCGCCCGCCAGGATCTGCCTCTGCCCCAGCGAGTGCCACCCCCACGTCCTGCTGCGCCCCGGCCCTGGCAGACCTGCCCGCGCCCCTCCGCGCCCCGGGGTGGCCACACGTCCCCTCCCCGCTGCAGCGTCCCTCTCCCCTCCCAGCGCAGAGGGATTACACGGCGGCTCCAGCAGCCATCTGGAAGCGGGGAGCCAGCCCCCCCTGCACCCAGGGGACCGCGGCACACGGCGCGGGCAGGATGGCAGCGCCGGGAGGGGCAGATCAAACCGATGCACACAACACTCTGCCCTCCCACACCACTGCACGGCCCTCGGAGGACTGCAAAGCCCCTCCAAAGGGGTGCTGGGAGGCTTGGACCTCCCCCTGCAGAGGGGCACAGCGGCCGGAGCTGGGGGTCCGCGCAGCAAGACCTGCAGCAGGATGGCCCAGGGTGACCGAGGATGGCCCAGGGTGACCAGTCCGGCCAGGAGGATGGCCCAGGGTGACCAGTCCGGCCAGGAGGGTGGCCCAGGGTGACCAGTCCGGCCAGGAGGGTGGCCCAGGGCGACCAGTCCGGCCAGCCCCTTCCTGCGCTGGGGTTTGACAGCCCCGTGGTGTATTTTCCATGCCCCATCATGTGATGGCTCAGAGCCTGCTCCCTCGGAGCTCTCCGCGGCGCAACAAAGCTGCGATTGACTGCTCGGGGTAGCGGCTGCGGCTGGCGCCTCGGCTCCAGCCCCGCCAGACACCTCCGTGCAGGGGGGGGCAAGCAAGAAGAGCATCTCGCAGTGACAAGCATCCCCGAGGCGGTTCTCCCTCGCTCTCCACCAAGGAGGAGGAAGAGGAGGAGGAGGAGGAGGCAGGCTCTCTGCTAAGCAGCGAGCAGAGAGGATGGGAGCCACGGAGCCCAGGGAAGCGCTTGGGTCCCTAGGAAGCGCCAGACGACATCTCGGCTCCATCCATCCATCCATCCATCCCTCCCTCCCCCATCCATCCATTCACCTCTTCATCCATCCCTCCATCCATCATCACAGCCCATCCTGGCTGAGACCTCAGCAAAGCTACCAGCCCTGGGGATCAGCCCCAGCATGCAAGGTTGGGGGTGCTTCGCTCATCCTGGGGGGGTTACAGCCACGGAGGTTTGGGGGTGCTGAGCCAGGGGCTCCAAAAGCCAGGTCTCTCCCAAAGCCTCCTCTGCGGGGTCCCCAGCCTGCTCCCGCGGGGGTCTGGAGCGACAACCAGCGCACTGCACATAAACACACCATGGAGACAGCTCGGGGGGGGAGGCACTTCTCACCGAAAGCACAGCAGGAGGGGCGCGGGGGCTCAAGAAGAGCCTGGCCCCCAGCTCCCCAGGGCAGCCGGGGGGTGCTGTCCCCCACGGCGCATCCCGGGTTTGGCCATGGGGCACCCCACAGGAGGCTGGGACCCCCACCTCGGCTGGACCACAGGTGCCTCGCAGCCCTCCCCTAAAAGATCACCTCCTGCACAGCTCACAGCACCCCCGCCCCACAGCATACGTCCCCGATGGGGGGGTCGCTCCGCTGCTCCGCTGCTCCGCTGCTCCCCCCCACCCCCCCGCCGCAGCGCCTGAGAGGAAGAGGGGGAGGAGGAGGAAGAAGAGGAGGAGGAGGAAGAGGAGGAAGGGAACCGCACCGGGGGCACTCACCGTGTGGGGTGGGCAGCGGTCGGGACCCCCCCCGCCTCCTAGGGGCGCAGCATCCTCCCGGGCAGCCCCAGCCGGAGCCGGAGCGCAGCCGGAGCTGGGCATGCTCGGGGGCCGCCGAGCAGCACGTGATGCCGGGCTGGCACCGAGCACGGCGAGGGGGGGGGACGACAACGACTGCCGCCCCCGCTCCGCCACCCTGTCCCCCCTGCATCACCCGCAGGGGACCGCACCGCCCCCTTTCCGCATCACCTGGGGGGAGCCGCGGCCGCGCTGCCCCCCCCTCACCCACCGCAGCACGGCGAGGTGGAAGGGGTCGGCAATGGGACCGACAGGACTGGACCACACTGCCCCCCTCCCCCTTTCCTCCCACCTTGCACTCCTCTCTCCTGCAGCCCTGGGGGGCAGTCGGAGCCCTGCTCCCCTCTCCTACATCCCAGCACCAGGCGGAGACCAGGAGCGTGCTGCCCCCCACCTCTGACAGTCCAGCGTCGGTGGTCCAGCCTGGACCACACTCCCCCTGGCATCCCAGCATCAGTGGAACGACCACGATTACCCCCCCCGGGGTGTGCCCATTTGTGCCCAGCCAGGCTCAGGCAGCATCCCTGCGCCCCAGGATGCAGAGAGGATGCAGCAGCAGCAGCAGCCCAGCAGCTCAACAGCCACAGGTTCTCTGGAGCACAAAGGCTGCGTCCCCTGGGCCATGCCAAGGAGCAGGGATGGCTCAGGCAGGGCTGGCAGGGCCCTTCCCCTGCCCTGGCCTGGCGGCTGGATGGTTCCCAGTCTGCAGAGCTGGGTGCTGCCAGAGGTGCTGGGGAGCTGCAGACTCCGTGCCTCCAGCGATGGCACCGTGCCCTGATCTATGGCACTGCCTTACTCCCGCCTGGCAGACCTGCTGGGCACCACGGATGGGGCCCCCCCTGCACCCAACCGGGGTGGCTCAGACCCTGCAGCACCCAAGGACCCTTCATGCTCTGCAGCTGAGCTGGCATGGGGGAGATGTGAGCTCTCCAGGAAGGAAAAACCAGCAGCTGCCCTTGATCCCTAATCCCCGCCTCAGCCACAGGGCATTAGGGGCTGGGGAGGGGGATGGCTTTCACTGGATGCTCTGCCCTGCAGCTCCCCTTCCTTTCCCCCCACCCCAGCAATGAGTGAGGTCCTCCCTCCCTGCCAGCCTGCAGCAGAGAGACTCCCACCCCCCCGAAGTCCAAGCTGTCCCCTCCCCACGGTCACTATCCCCAAGCCCTTCCCTTGCCCCACAGGCAGAGGGCACCTGCTGGGGGGACTTTACTCTCTCCCTGCCCTGCTGCCACCCAGGAGTGCCCCAAAAGCTGGCAACCAGGCCAGGAAGCCCACGAGCAGCTGGGGAGCTGCAGCGTTCAGGGGGCAGTGAGGGAAGCACCAAGCACCAGCCATGGGTGCCCCAGGCAGGTCGGGAGCCAGCTGCCCCCTACCCCTTGCCCAGACAAGAGGGCAGCAGTGCTGCCACATCACCTGCCCAGGGCACAGGCCCAGCAGGACCTTCCCTTCGGCAGGCAGGAGCAGGGTGGAGAGAGGAGCCCCTGAACCAGCAGCGCTCCCCACGGGCAGGGGCAGGGGGCTGGGCCGGCAGAGGCAGGGGGCTGGGCCGGCAGAGGCAGGGGGGCTGCCCGGCGTGGCAGGGCTCCAGCTGTTCTGCAGCTGTGCCCGGCGCGCACGCACACGTGTGCAGCAACGTGCAGGGCACGCACCGCTGCGCCAGCCTCGGTGCCACCTTGTGGGTGCTGTGGCAAAGGCAGGAGGCAGCGCAGCCGGTCTCAGCCGGGGGGGGGGGTCTGCAGCTCCCCCAGCTCCAGCCCGGGGCAGTTCCCTGCTCTGCTGTGCCGTCCCCAGCCGCTGCGGAGCGCGGGGACCGGCGGTGACACCGGGGCCGGGCGACAGGAGGACGCGGAGCCAGCAGCATCACAGATGGGTTTGTGGAGGCCCCATCCCTGCAGACATCCCAGGTCAGACTCTCCGGGGCTCTGAGCAACCTGCTCCTGCTGAAGAGGTCTCTGCTCACTGCAGGGGGCTGGGCAAGGGAGCTTTAAAGGTCCCTTCCAGTCCTATGCCTTCTATGGCTCCGTGGTTTGGGTGGGAAGGGACCCTTCAGAGCTCATCCAGTCCCCCCCACACACCCCCTGCAGCCAGCAGGGACATCCCCAGCCAGAGCAGGTTGCTCACAGCCCCAGACAACCTGACCTGGAGTGGTGCCAGGGCTGGGACATCTCCTACCTCTTTGGGCAGCCTGGGCCAGGGCCTCACCAGCCTCGGCACAAAAAATTCCTCCCTTCCCTCCACTCTGAATCTCCCTCTTTCAGCTCCAACCATCCCTCCCTGCCCTGCAGGAGTGTGGCAGAAGTGCTGCAGGCAGCAGCTTGAACCCAGCCAGGAAGTTCTCCAGCGAAGCCCTCACCCAGCAGCCCCACTCCTGGCAGCCTTGGTGGCTGCAGGACTCGAAGCCAGGGCTGGCTGAAGGACACCTTGGCCCTGCCGGGCAGGCAGAGTGGGTCACAGCAGTGCTCTGCACAGCCCACCTGGGGATCTTTGCTCTGGCAGGTTTATGGCTGTCTGAGCACACAGAGGAGCCTCTGTCTGCAGGGCTGGGCTCAAAGATCTCCTCTGAAACTCCCTCACCCAGCAGGGCCTGGAGCCCCAGCGCGAGGTGAGGCAGCAGCCTGCAGCTCAGCTTGTCTAGACAGCAGCATCAGAGAAGAGAAGGCTCCAGGGAGGCCTTAGAGCTGCCTGCCAGTACCTGAAGGGGCTGCAGGAGAGCTGGAGGAGGACTTCAGAAGGGCTTGGAGTGACAAGGACAAGGGACAATGATTTGCAACTGGAGCAGGGGAAATTCAGACTGGACATGAGGAGGAAGTTTTCCCCTGAGGCTGGTGAGACGCTGGAAGGGGTTGCCCAGAAAAGCTGTGGATGCCTCCTCCCTGGGGGGCTTCAAGGCCAGGATGAGGCCTTGAGCAACCTGGGCTGGTGGGAGGTGTCCCTGCCCGTGGCAGGGGGCTGGACCTGGATTAGCTTTCAGGTCCCTTCCAACTCAAACCATGCTGTGACCACTCCACCAGGGTCCCAGGCCTTGGACTGGAGGCAAGGAAGGGGCAAGACACAAAGGGAAGCATCACACTGGGATGAACTGGGGTGAACTGGGAGTGATGCCCTGGGCCAGATCCTCACTGAGTTACGCTGCTCTTGCCTCAGCCCCAGCCAGCACATCCAGCTCTGCACTGCCTGCCCGGGGCAGCTCCGTGCCCCAGGGACCCTCTGCACCGCAGGGCTCCCTCCCACCAGGGCTGCTGGGCCCCGGAGGAAGTCCCCAGTGGGCTCCAGGGGACTTTTCACCCGAGGGATGGCGCGGGGGGGGGGCTGGCTGGCTCACCCACGGCACCCTGGAGCTGCTGAAGCTCTCAGGAGAGACATTTGCATCTGAAAGGGCAGCTCGGCACAGGAGCTCCTTCTGTGCAGGGACATTTGCCTGTCCCAGGCTGCAGGACCCAGGGGCAGCAGCACGGCCCGGGGCTGGGTCTGGTTCCTGCTGAGGACGCACAGGGACTGCCACGGCCACCCGAGGACAGGGAGCTCCACCCTGGCCTTGCTGCCCAAGAGTGCAGCAGGGCTTGGTGACCACAGCTCCCAACCTGCCTCTGAGACAGGTCCACACACCCCTCCCAAAGCCAGCCCCCTGCTTCCTCCCTCACCGGCAGGACCTCCAGCTTTGTCCAGCTGCTGTGACCATGAGACCACCACAACCCCCTCTGCAGCAGCCTGGGATGAGGCACAGCAGGGCTATGGGCACCCACCCAAGCCTGACATGCCCCTGGCCCCATCCTCCAGCAACTGCTGTGCTCCAAAGCCTCCCCAGCTGCACCTTCACCGCCCTGGGTCCTCCCTGAGCCTGGACTGCAGCAGCCTCTGCTGCACTCTCAGGCATTTTGGGAGCTGCTGCCTCTGGGCAGAGTCAAGCCCAGGGAGAAGCATCCTCCAAGGCTGCCATGGCAGGAAGACAGAAGCTTCTCTCCCCTAAGCCCCTTCTCACTTACTTGATGAAGTAGAAGCCCCCATGCAGCGTGGTGTCCACCTCCCAGCCTCGGGGCAGCCCTGGAAGGACAGGGCAGAAGCAGAGGTCACCCTCCTCTGCCCCACGCAGCTCCTGCCCCCCCCCGCCTGTGCCCTGCTGGGGCTGGGCTGCTGCCCCAGGGCTCAGAGCTTGCCTGAAGGATCTGCTGGTGGGCCTTGGTGCCACACCAAGGTCACACTTCCCCAGCAGGCAGCCATGGAGGAGACCATCTCGCAGGAGGCATCGGGAGGGAAGGGTAGGAGCATGGGCAGCGAGCTGTGGCACAGTCATGGCCCCGGGGGGATGCCACGTCCTGGGGTGTGCTCTCACACACTCAGACTGTGCTTACAAAGCAGTTTGGGACCCCTCCCCATCAGCAACAGGTCTCAGAGACCTCAGGGAGTCTCTCTTCTGAAGGAGACTCTTAAAAGCCCCCCAAGAACATCTCTGCAGCTGGGAGCTCCCTGCCTGAGACATGCAGCGACAGCAGCAGCGCCTCGAGCATCACTCAAAGCCCCCCAACCCTCCTCAGCTTTTTGGGGGTCTCCAGTGAGTGCATTTTGGGAGGGTTTCACTCCACACCACTGCAGCCTCTGACCAGCGTCTGGAGAGGGCACAGAGCAAACCCCAGGAGCCAGGAGCTGTCCCTTACCAGCGCAGGAGAAGTGCCCACTCTGGACGGAGTAGCCTGTGCCAGGGTGCACCCAGCTCGTGGACTTGGTCTCATCGCTGTGGAAGACAGAGAGTGGAGGCTCTCAGCACCCAGGGGGGCCCAGTGAGCACCCAGGGGGGCTTGCAGCATGGGTGACTTATCCACGGGGGTGGGGGGACACCAACACACCAGATTTCAGGGTAAGGGTGGAACAGCAGCCGTGAGGCTGGGACAGCAGGGAGAGGAGCAGGGGGCAAGGAGAGGTGAGCAGGGCGAAGCAGCCAGACACAGAGCTTACAGCAGGGGGGATCCCTCGTTCTCAGCCCAGACTAAGCCCTTGCTCCCCCCTGCAGCCCCCCCAGGCATGCAGCCAGCTGAGCCCCTTCCCTGCAGCCCCCTGGCCGGGCCCCTACTTGATGAAGAAGACTCGGCCGTCCCCGCAGACGCCGTAGGTCCACCTGCCCGGCAGGTCCAGCCACTCGATGTCATCCCCCATAGGGACGGTCGCGGGGAAGGGGCTGGGCACAGAGCAGCCCCACGCTGCCAGGAGGCGCAGCGGCACCCAGCAGCCTCACGCTGGGACGCTGGCACCCAGCTCAACAAGCGCCAAGCAACTGCCGGCGTCGCGGCCCCCGGCCCCGGCCGGGAGCGAACACTTGCTCGGCTCAGCCCTTCCACCCGGGCTCTTTGCTGCGAACAAGCGAGGAGGGAGGGAAGAGAAGACGGGAGAGAGAAAAAAAAACATTCCCAACCAAACCCTTCGACTTAACCCTTCCGGAGCCAGGCTGCCACCCTGCCTGCGAGCTCGGGGTTCAGAGGGCAGCCTCCCAGCACAGCTCTCCGAATGACTCTGCAGGGTTGTCACAGCTTCCTGCACTGCCTACTCAGTGTAATTACCAGCAATTAACTCCGGGGCGAGTAATTATGGAGTTGTTACTTCCCTCTCCTCTTCATTTTAAACAATGTCAAATTCTTCTCTCCCTTCTGATCTCGCAGCCAAGCCGAGGCAGTATGTAGGGCACCCTGATGACTATCTGCAGCTCTTTCCGAGCTGCCCACCGGGGATTTTCTCTCTGCCGCTCCTCAGCCATCAATTAAGCGTCTTTTAAGGAGGAAGGTGGGGTCTGGGAGGCACCTGGGCTGGGTGACTGCGAAGGAGGCACCAATTTGCCCTCCTGTCTCAGCGGCGCCTCTGCAAAGCTTCTCCTGCCACAAGGAGAAAGATGCTGGCTCAGGAGAGGACTGAGAGAGGTGCCGAGGGGGGAGCTGCTCCTCCACGCAGGGAGGAAGGGGCTTGCCCTGCTGAGCTGGAGAGCAGTCCCCACATCAGAGCAGCTCCCCGGTGGGGTTTGGGGAAACCAGTTCCCCTGAAGCCTCAGGAAGGCTCTTCCTAGAGTCTTTGAACCCCTGGGTAAGAAAAACACGTCTGGGGAGTCCCAGCGAGAGAGCATCCCAGAGAGAGAGGGCCCCCAGCATGGCAGGGAGTGATGCCACCCTCCTGGCCATCAGTCAGCCCAGGAAGCTGCAAGCTTGGCTGCAGACTGGGGGCCAGGCTCTTGTCCTGCCTGTGCCCAGGAGCTGGCTCAAGGGGTGCAGAGGTGAGCTGGTGCTCAGACCCCCAGGCCTGCAGCCCCTGGCAGAGCTGCCCAGGATGACCTCATGGCATTGGCTTTCTGCTGGCCTGGCTTGGGGCTGCCCAAGGACAGCATTACCCTGAGCCCAGGTAGCTTATGGTGGTGCTGGGCAGCCAGGAGCTGCCATCCTTATGGGGGCACCACCTGCTGAGCCACACAGCAGTCACCTCCCAGTGAACCACCTCAGGAGCTGCTGGGGCTGAAGCCAGGGTGGACCCCGAGATTGGGGAGGCCACAGCATGACCCTGAGGGAGGCAGCTCCACTTCTCCCACTTCCACTCTGCCTCCACAGCAGAGCATCACAGAGTGGGCTGGGCTGGAAGGGACCTGAAAGGGCATCCAGTGCCAACCCCCTGCCATGGGCAGGGACACCTCCCACCAGCCCAGCTTGCTCAGGTTGCATCCAACCTGGCCTTGACCTCCAGGGAGGGGACAGCCACAGCCTCCCTGGGCAGCCTGTGCCAAGGCTCTCCCCACCCTCACTGGGAAGAATTTCTTCCTCATCTCCAGTCTCAGGGAGGAGATGCAGAAGCCCAGCAGCTGCATTTGCTGCAGCAAGAAACAGCAGCAACACATCACTGGAGACCCAGGCAAGCAAGCCCAGGGCCACCAGCTCCATCCTTGAGTGCCAGCTGCTTGTTTGGACAGAAGCATTTTGCTTGACAGTGTGCCAGGAGCAGCCCAGCACCACGGAGCAGCCACCTCCTCCTCCTCCACCCCAAGCAGGCTGCGGTGGGACCGTGGGGAGAACAAAAGGCAAAGGGAGCAAAACACGCGGAAAAAGGGCAGCGCCGTGCGAGCCGCGGGGGTGACACAGCCGCCGGTGTGGTTCCCCGCGCTGGGAGAGGACACCCAGCCCGCGGCAGGTGACCTGCCCCGGCGAGGGAGGCAAAGAGAGGCTGCGGAGCTCTGCTGTGGCTCAGCCCTCGGGAATGTGCCGATGCCGGCGGCTCCTGCGCGGAGGGAGGCTGCGCAGCGGCTGCGGGCCCCGCGGAGGGAGGGGCGGCAGAGGCTGCGCCCGGGGCCAGCCCGGCGCTGGCTGCGGGTCCGCCGCGGCCGCACGGCTCTGGCGCCACCTCCTGGCCGACAGCTTCTGAGGCAGCAGAAACGCAGCTGCGGGCCCAGGGCTGCCACAGAGCCCCGCCTGGCGCCCCTCAACCTGGGCGCTGTGCCCCTTCCTCCCCTGCCAGAGGGCAGCTGCCCGGCCCCATAGCTTCGAGCTGCCACCTCCCCTTTACTCCAAACACCAACTGCTCCAAGGCCCTACCTGGGAGCCAGGCTGGTGGCCATCACCCCACCACGCCTGGCAGCACCAAGGCAGGCAGGAGGAGCCTCCTGGCTCTCCCCTCTCAAGTGCAAGAGAGCTGCCGAGCACGGCAGTGAAACGAAACGAAATGAAAGCTAATTGCTGCACAACCTTTGTGTCTGGTTGTAAAGTGCTTGTAATTTGCTAGATGGTGCCAGGGCAGGCTGCTGGGTGCTGCTCCTTGGATCCTGCTGGGCTGGGAGGCTGAGAGCAGACACCCAGATTGCCAGCAGATGGTTAATGACCTTTTATCACCCGACCCAAGTGCACAGCAACCCCCGGCTCCCACAGCCACCCCGGGAACTCCAGAGCCTCGTTGCCATAGCTGCCACCAGCCAGCGTGGCAGCAGGCATGGCGAGGTGCCAGCAGGCACGGCAAGGTGCCAGCCCAGCAGCCCTCCAGCTCCAGAAGTGAAATCCTTTCAACCTCCTCCTGCTTCCCACCCCCTCCCCTGCTCTGCCAGCAGCCTTGCTTCACCTCAGAGCTGGCCTGAAGGAGCTCAGCACCCTCCAACAGCAAAGCCTCGAGGGAGCAGCAGGGTGCCTGAGAAGGGGGAAGGTGCTGGATGCAAAGGTCCTGCCTGGGACTTTGTTCCTCCTCAGCACAAAGGCTGCAGGGTCAAGTCCCAGCTGCCTGCAGCTGGCTCGCTGCATGCCAGAGGGCTGCAGCAGCTCTGCTCCCTGGCACAGGAGCTGCCTCCTCTCCCAGGGAAGGAAACTGGCTGCAGTTTCCCACGGGGCAAGGAGCAGCTCATGCCAGGCGGCAGCAGGGTGGAACAGCTGCTCCTGGGCACTCAGAGGCATGGCACAAACCTCTCCAGGAAGGGTCTGGCTTGGCTTTGCTCGGTCACATCCCACACAGGAGGTGCTGCAGGGTCCTCACTCCAAGGAGGACATCGAGGGGCTGGAGAGGGTCCACAGAAGGGCAACCAAGCTGGTGAAGGAGCTGCAGAAGGGGGCTGGTGAGGAACAGCTGAGGGAGCTGGGGGTGCTCAGCCTGGAAAGAGGGAGGCTGAGGGAGACCTCAGTGCCCTCTGCAGCTCCCTGAGAGGAGGCTGCAGCCGGGGGGGGGGTTGGTCACTTCTCCAAGGAAGAAGTGAGAGGACAGGAGGGAATGGCCTCACACTGCCCCAGGGGAAGCTTAGGTTGGGCATGAGAAGAAACTTCTTCCCTGAAAGGCTTCTCAAAGCCTGGCCCAGGCTGCCCAGGGAGGTGGCTGAGTCCCTGGAGGTGTAGCAGAGCTGCAGAGATGTGGTGCTGAGGGCCTGGGAGCAGCCCCAGCCGCGGCAGCCAGAGAATGGTTGGAGCCATCTCAGAGGTCTTTCCCAGCCACAACTCTCTATCAGCTGCCACGAGGAGCACGACAGGCACCAGGCTGAGCTTGGGAGCCAAGGGTGAGGGGAGATGGGGATGGCCCTGAGCTGGGGAGGAAACCTCAGCCAAGGAACAGGTTCATCGATTCACAGACTGGGTTGGCTTTGAAGGGACCTTAGAGATCACCTGCTTCAACCTCCCCACCGTCCCAAAGCTGGGCTGGGTGCCCTCCAGGGGCCCAGAGGCCGGCCCCAACGCCCTCCAGGGGCCCAGAGGCCGGCCCCAACGCCCTCCAGGGGCCCAGAGGCTGGCCCTGGTGCCCTTCCAGGGCTCAGAGGCCAGCCCTGGTGCCCTCCCGGGGCCCAGCAGCCCCTGCCCAGGTTAGCTGCCCCCTCCCCCACCTCCATCCCCTCAGCCCCTTCAAAAGAAACCTTCCCCTGCTCTTTATCTTGCAAATCTCTTTATTACAATGCACAGATTAGTTCTGAAGAGGCTGTTTGGGTTTTGTGTTTTATTGTTATGTACAGAAATAGAACTTTGAGATTAAAAAAACAAAACAAACCAACCCCAACCCCAACAAACTCCACACACATCAAGGAAGAGGAGGAGGAGGAGGAGGAGAGGAACACAACCCAACCCACCCCAACCCCTGCAGGAGAGCCCCTGCTGAAGGCTTTCTCACTGCCTCTAAATCATACAAAAATAAAACCTCTGAGAGTTACAACAGCTTTGATTTAAAGTTCAGCCCCAGCACTGAGGGGGGAGGGAAGAGAGGAGACCAGCCCAGCCCAGCCCAGCCGGGGGGAGGGGGGAGAGGAGGGTTCTTAATTGAGGGTCACTTTGCTTCCTCAGCTCACAGCAGCTCCTCCCCAAGCAAGAGGTTTGATGGGGGGGGGAGGAGGGGAAAGCTTGGCCCCAGCAGGGTCAAACCAGGGTGGAAAGGAAACCAATCAATGATTTCCTCCCCCCCAGGAGCACCTTGGGAGCAGCTGTTTGGTTGGGTTTTTCTTGCCCTTCCCCCAGCTGCCCTTGCATCCAACTTGCCAAGCTCTGCTCACTGCCAGCTGGAGCCTTCCCCAGGCCTCTGCAGTGTTTGCCAGCTGGGTCCTTCACAGCCCTCTCCCAGGCCAGCAGGAAACCCAAAGGAGTTGTCCAAAGTGAAGCACCAAAAGGAGAGCTGGGGAGCCATGGGGGAAAGCCAGCTGGGGGGGGGTTGATCCCCTCCTCTCCCCCCCAGATGAAATCATTTAGCAGCCACACTTGGGAGCACCAACCACCACTTCTGCCTGGCAGTTTGACTTTGCTCACCCTGAGCAAAGCTGAAGCACAGAGGAGAATTCATTGCCCAACACAGCCACAAATCAACTCAAGCCCCCAGCCCCTTCCCAGCCTTTGGGGGTGGGACCACAATCAGCATTTCACAGCTAAGCAGGCAGCTTCTGGGGGGATCCAGGCTTGCTTTTGGATGCCATGGGGGTGAAAAGTGACTTCCCAAGCAGGGCTGTGGCTCAGGTTTCCTGGCAACTCTGCTGTGGCTCTCAGCTCTCTGCAGTTCCCAACCAGGGCACTTCCAGCTGGCAGCAGAAAGGTCATCTGGAAACTCAACCACCACTCAGAAGCAAGAAATAAAAGCCCTACAAAACCTCTTTGAGGCACATGGGTAAAGCAGGGAACTCAGCCCAGCTCTGGGGGGCTCCCCCTGCTCCCCCTCCTCCTCATCCTTCAAGTCATTAAGGAGATGACAAATCTGAAGTGGTTTAAGGTTTCTCTCCCCCAAAAGGGAATATTCTAAGTCAGCTGAGTGTTCATTCCCACAACTCTGTGCAACCAGAGCAGAGCTGTTTGATGTTTATTCCACCCCCTGAGCTCACACCTGCTTGGGTGACGACCTCCCCCCCTCCCCCATGCCCAGCAAACACAGAGCCAGGCAGTGCTGCTTGCTCACTGTGACTGAACCAAGAGAGCCTCAGGGGAGGGACACTCATCAGGAGGCTTCTCCTCCCACAGAGGACCTCAGCTTCCAAGCCCCTGGGTGTGCAATGGTCTCTTCTTGGTACTGAGTGAGCCAAAGTGCAGACACAGAGGTATTAATACTGCCTCCTGGTAAGGGACAGGGTGATTTGTAGCCTTGCATTTCCCCTACCTCCAAGAGAATTCTGCTCACAAGCACCAGAAGCAGCACAGTGGATACAAGGAACAGAGAGAATCCTTCACTTCAACCCCACAATCAGTGTTGGCTGAGTTGCTCTGACTACAGAACTAAGGGGCTCGGTCCCCATGGGTGGCTACCTAACCTCAAGCTATCCCCCACAGCCTTGCTGAAGCTGCAACTGGTGAGCAGGGTGAAGCCTCTGAAAGCAAAGAGTTTGGTGCCCAAGCAGCCAAGGCCCTTTGGAAGGGTTCTGGGTATTTAAATAAGGAGGAAGCCAAAGGGCTTGGGGGGCTCCAGAGCTCCACTGAACCCCTCCCCAGGCAGGGAAAAGGGAAAAGGGAAAGGGAAAGGGAAAAGGGAAAAGGGAAAAGGGAAAAGGGAAAAAAGGAAAAGGGAAAAGGGAAAAGGGAAAAGGGAAAGGGAAAAGGGAAAAGGGAAAAGGGAAAAGGGAAAAGGAAAAGGGAAAAGGGAAAAGGAAAGGGAAAAGGGAAAAGGGAAAAGGGAAAAGGGAAAAGGGAAAAGGGAAAAGGGAAAAGGGAAAAGGGAAAAGGGAAAAGGGAGCCTGAAGAGCTGTGCACAGGGAGAGTTAAGGCTGGTTGAGCAAATCCTAAGAGAGACTTTTGGGCAAGAGAAAAAACAGAGACGCACAAAAGAAGGAACAACCAACCCCCAGCCCCAGAGAAACTTTAAATCAAAACTGCAACACCTGGGGCCTGAGCCCCATCAGTGGGTCCTGAGCCCCATCAATATTTCCTTCAAAATAGGTTTTGCCTTCTCAAAGTGCAAAAAAAAACCCAACCACCCCCAGCCCCGACTGCCTGAAGTCTTCACTCCCACACAGGGCAGGCAGAGGCATTGCTCAGAGTGGGCTGCACCCGAAGCAGTCTCTGGTCCCCCAGTGGTGCTCAGAAGGAATGCAGTGAGGCCCCCTGCACCCCCTGTGGTGCTCAGGGAAGGTTTGGTCTGGAGACTGAGGGTGGGGCACAAAGGGATGTTCCTTGCTCGGAGGTCAAGGGGGGAGTGGGAAGGGAGGGCGCCAAGCCCACTCCCCCTGCCCACTCCCCTGGAGCACATGCAGCTGCCACTTCGTGCCTGGAATCTGTCCATGAGTGCTTGGGGTCACGACCACCACATCTTTGAAGGTGCTAGAAGAGCTCAGCCCTGCTGGGGGAGGACTCTTGGAGTCTCTGCAACACTCTGTGCCTGTGCTCTGGGGTGAAGCAGTGGCCTATGGCTTCCTCTGTCTCTTGGATCCGTTTCTGGAACCTGCAGCTGTCTCTTGCAAGCTCTTCCCAGGGTCCCTTCCTGTCCTCCTCGCTGCTGATGTAATACTCAGTCACTTGCTCATGGAAGGTTACCTGCAAAAGAGGACAGAAATCCTTCAGTACAGCCCTGAGCCAAACACCCAGGAGCTGCCTCACCTTCTCCTGGCACATGCCTGCTGTTTTCAAACACAGGTTGGTGAATATCTGCAACAGCAAAATGGCCTCAGGCCAGGCTCTGCCACACCCAGGCCTGAGTGCTGCCAGGCTGGGAGCTGGACTTGCTCAGCCTGGGGGAGAGAAGGCTCCAAGGAGGCCTTAGAGTACCTGAAGGGGCTACAGGAGGGCTGGGGAGGGACTTCTGAGACAGGCAGGCAGGGAGAGGATGAGGGGTGATGGCTTCAGGCTGGAAGGAGTTGGATTTAGGTTGGGCATCAGGAGCAGCTCCTGCCCGTGGGGGGTGGGGAGGCACTGGACAGGGTGCCCAGAGAAGCTGTGGAGGCTCCAAAAACCTGGAAGTGTTGAAAGCCAGCTGGGATGAGGCCTTCAGCAAGCTGCTCTGGTGGGAGGTGTCCCTGCCCACGGGAGGGGAGCTGGAACTGGATGAGCTCTAAGGCCCCTTCCAATCCAGACCCTCCTGTGATACTCCACCTCCCAGCTTTGGAAGCCACCAGCTGCTGACTTTCCCCTCCCCAGAGTTTCCACAGTGTGAGCTGGGAGGCCTCAGCAGATCACACAACGTCCCCTCTGAAGCAAGAGGTCCCTGACAGCAGCCCCGGGTGCCAGGGAGGGTGCCAGGCAGGTCAGTCAGCAGGACGTGCCAGGACACTTACTCAGGGCTGCCACCAGGGCGCTGGCCAAAGAGCTCCGGTTGCTGAGGCTTACACAAGACAGCCCCAAGAGGGAGATTCATTGCCCTGGAGCGTGAGCAATCCCACGGGGCAGCCCTGTGCTGCAGCCCCAGGAGGAGACCACACTGCTGCAGCTGAGGAGGCAGCACTCAGCCCTGCTGCCCACAGCAGCCCCAGTGCCAGCTGCTCTCACGTTCCAGGGTGCAGGGCAAGGCAGGCGACGACACCCAACTCACAGCACCCAGCACCCCAGCCTGCTGGGGCTGGAAGGGACCTCTGGACATCATCCAACCCAACCTCCTGACCCAGCAGGGCACCCACAGCACAATGCCCAGGGTCACAGGGGGGCTGGAAGCTCTGCAGAGGAGGAGACTCCACCACCTCTCTGGGCAGCCTGCTCCAGGCCTCCAGCAGCCTCACAGCAGAGAGGTTTCTCCTCCTGGGTTCCAGTGTGTGCCTGCTGCCCCTTGTCCTGTCCCTGGGCACCACTGACAAGAGCCCAGCCCCAGCCTCCTGCCCCTTTACCACCCTTCAGCTGAGCGCTGATCAGATCCCCTCTCAGGCTGCTCTTCTCCAGGCTCCACAGCCCCAGGGCTCAGCCTCTCCTCACCCAAAGCTGCTCCAGGGGCAGGGAAACAAACCAGTGCCAGCTTTGTGTCTCCAGCACCACCACCACCGCTGCTGGCTGGCTGCAGGACGCCAGCCCTGGGCAGGATGAGCCCCCCCAGGCTTCCTGGGGAGCCCTGGTCCCGGCTGCCTGCAGGCAGCCCTGGCGAGCCGCTCCCCGGCAGCAGGAGCTGTTACATCAGCCTCCTCCCTCGGCGAGGTCTGCCTTACAGCCCTTTTACATCAGTCTGAGACACCCTTGGGCACAATTACTGCACCTCCTGCATGATGCTGAGCAGCACGCACCCAGATCCTCCTCCTCTCACCACCGCAGGAGGCGACACGGAGGCAAACAAAGCATCGCTCCAAGAGCTGCCACCCAGAAGCCCTCGGAGAAGCAAGCAGGCTCCGGGCCACAGCTACGTGGAGTGAGCCCAGGGCTCAGCAGTGCCTCAGGTCCTTGGTTACTTGGAGGAATTTCCCCATTCAGCTTAAAATCCCAGCAGCTTGCCCGGTGCGAGCCACTAGGGCTTGCAAAAGCACCAAGGCAGGGAGGAAATCGCCTCCAAAGTGGAGGAGGACATAAATCTCTCTGCTGTGAACAACCCTCCACCACCAACCCAAGCATTACTCAGGCTTTCTATTCTGATCCCTGGCACCCCGGCGTGCTGCTGCCCTGGGGCTTGCTGTCCCAGCCTCACATCAATGTCTGAGGTGCCAGGCAAGCTCTGATGTGATGCCTGAAAAATCCCAGAGGGGCTCAGGCTGGAAGGGACCTCAGAGGTCATCTCCTCCAACCTCCCCGCCGTGGGCAGGGACAGCTCTCAGCTAGGCTCAGCTGCTCCAGGCCTCACCCAGCCTGGCCTTGAGCACCCCCAGGCAGGAGGCAGCCACAGCCTCCCTGGGCAGCCTGTGCCAGAGCCTCACCTCCCTCACACTGAAGAACTTCCTCAGCTCCACTCTAACCCTGCTCTGCCTCAGCCTCAAACCATTCCCCCTTGGCCTGGTTCAGACACCCTCAGGAAGAGTCTCCCTGCAGCCTTCCTGCAGGATCCCTTCAGGTCCTGGAGGCAGCTCTGAGGTCCCCCTGGAGCCTTCTCCCCTGCAGGCTGCCCAGCCCCAGCTCCCTCAGCCTGTGCTCCCAGCAGAGCTGCTCCAGCCCTGGCAGCATCTTTGTGGCCTCCCCTGGCCTCACTCCACAACTCTGTGTCCTCACAACGCAGAGCTGGACGCAGCGGAGTCAGGAGTGGAGGGGAGGTCTCAGCAGAGCAGAGCCCAGGGGCAGGATCCCCTCTGCTGCTCACACTGCGCTGGCTGCAGCCCAGCACTCGGCTGCCCGCAGGGCTGGAGGCGGCACTGCTGGCTCCTGGGGAGCTGCTCAGCCAGCAAACCCTCTTGGGTGCTCCGCGGCACCCCAAACCTCATACCAGGACAAGTTTATTCCTATTCACCTGACTCCTGCCACACGGAGTGAGAGTTTTAATGCCCCAGCTTGTCATTACCGCTTCACATTTGTGCTCCAAAGCCCAGTCCCAGAGGATATCCTTTCATTAAGGCGACTACAGCCCGGCAGGAGCCTCTTAAGTGGCACTGGGAGGGCTGAAACCAGGGGCTTCCTACTCCAACAGCTCAAAGAGGCTTCTCCTAAGCCCTTAGGCTGTTTGCTTTACGACTTAAAGCTGAGCTCGATTGCACTGAGTGCACTCGAAAAGGTCTTACAGCACTTTCGTGTTGACAGAACCTGGGTTTCCCGAGGGAGAGCCTCAGCACTCTTCAGCTCTCAGCTGTTTTCCCTCCGATGAGGTCAGACAACTGCGGAAGGGAAACGACATCGTCGAAAGGAAACTCGGAACTTCCAAGTCTAGAAAGGAAATTCCTTTCCCCTCTTGCCTCCGACTGGTGACACTCACCCATCACGTGTAAAGGATGAGGCACACTCGCTCCGGGCAAATCATTAGCCCAGCAGCTCATCACCTGCCTCCCATCACGGCACCCATGACCTCACTCCCCATCCACGCACCCGGGGTCGGGTGGTGGTTGTTTGGTTGTTTCCTTAGCTTACCGCCCCCCCAAACCTCCCAAACCCAGAAATCCATCCCCTACCTTTTTCCTCTTGGTGCTGGCACCTTTCTCCCCAGAACGAAGGCCAAGCTGGAGCAGGTCGGGGAGCGCCGAGCTGCGCTTCTCCAGCTGGACCCGGCAGACAGCGAAGTGACCGCGCTCAGAAGTGACCAGATTCGGCCTCTCTGCTCCTTTCCCCTTCTTCTCCGCCGTCTGAAAGGCTGCCTTGAAGTTTAAAGGGTTGTAAGGGTCATCCGAGGTACAGAATGAGTTCCAAAGTTTCAAGCTTTCCGCCTCATCCACACTGCTGCAGTCCCACTCCTCCTCCTCCTCCTCAGAGCCAGACTGAGAGGAGCCCGAGGACTCTTCTACCCAGGAAGAATCTTCCTCCTCCTCCTCCCCCCCCTCTTCTTCTACATCCGACATATCCTTCCCCGCATCGCTGGATGATGTCTGAATGGTAGCTGTGAAGTTCTGAGGGTTGTAGGGATCCAAGCTATAGAAGGAATTCCAGAGGTGAAGCCTCTCCCCGTCCTGGCTACCGGCCTCCGAATCCGAGGGCAGCCCTTCGCTATCAAACCCGTCATCATCATCATCCCAGTCTTCCTCCTCGTCCGCACTCTCCTCCTCCCCACTCGAAACTCCCCCTATGATATAGTCTATTAATTTATTCGCGCAGGCAGGTCTGGCTGAAGTCGGGAGGTTTTGCTCTATTTCGGAGTCCTCCTCCTCCTCCTCTTCGGTCAAGGCTTCCCCCTCCAGCGCTCCCTCCTCAGCCGAGCTCCGCATCCCCTCCTGCCCCAGGGCACCTCCAGCTTCTCCCCCGGGCTCGTTCGGCTCCTCGGGCGCCTTCGCCTCGCCGGCATCGCAGCGCTGCTCTCTCCGTCCCGCTCCTCCTCGACGAACGCCCTCCCGGTGCTGCTGCTCCTCCTCCAGGCTGTGGTAGCCGTGGTCGGGCTCCGGCACGGCCAGGCCAGCGCTCGCCAAATGCCACTGCTGGAGGAAAGCCAAACGCTTGCTGCGGAGAAACTCCACCTCCGGCAGGCCTCCCGGCCAGGCCTCCGCGGGGCCCTCGGCTCGCAGCGGCTGCGGCAGATGGCTCTTGGCGAAGCAGGCGGCCGGGCTGCGCTCCGGGCTCAGCGCGAAGGCAGGCGGGGCGGGGATGGACACCAGGCTGCTCCGCACCGCTCCGCTCCTCCACGGGCCCTGCGGGGACTCCGCGCCCCCTTCTCGCCCCTTTCCCAGGGGCTCCTCCGACCAGG
>JAAWVA010000041.1:1381400-1408057 GCA_015227895.2 Colaptes auratus | reverse complement strand
AGAGCTGAGCAGGTTTGGCTCTGCCTGCACCTCTCTGCATCTCCTGGTGGTGCCCTGAGCCCAGAGTCTGAGCCAGCAGACCTTTGCTGACCGTCCTCCATCCTGACCTTTGCGACACTCCCGCAGGACAAGCTGCTGCCCTTCAGCACCATCCCCCTGACAGCACCAAACCAGCTGGAGAGACCTTCTCTCTGCACCGCTCCAGACAGCAGCAGGACGCTGCCAGCACTGCAGGCTGAAACGTTTCCCGTCCCAGTAGCTGCTGTCTGCTGGGTGATGGACAGCCCAGACAGAGCGCTGCAGAGGTGAGGAGGAGGAGAGGCAAAGCCTGGCAGGGGGTGATGGCCTCAGTCAGGCCACAGAAAGCAGTGGCAGGTGGTCAGAAGCAGGGCTGGCTGCCAGCAAGATAAAACCACCCCACACCAAGAAACAACTCAGCCCTGCCTGAAGATGAAGGAAGTCAGTGGGGATTAGCCCAGGCCAAGCTCTCTGTTGCTTGAAGGTGGGGACAGCACAAGCTGCGAGCCGGGGGGAGAGGGAATAAGGAGCAGGAATAAAAGCTCCCCAGGGCAGATGAGCCGCGGGCTGGTTTCAGGACCCTTCCCATCCCGTTGATGGCCTCCAGGCTTGCACTGGGCAGGAGGAGGCCACTGGAGCTGGTTCTCCCCCAGAGAAGCCTGAAGAAGCTCTTAGCGGTGGTCATGTCCCAGCTGCTGGGGAGGGGAGGGCTTTGGTGGTGGGGTGGAGGTCCCCGAGCCAGCGGCGCTGGCGCGGCCGAAGTGCTGCTCGCTCCTGAGCTCCCCTTGCAGCTTGGCTTTGCGGCTTCGGCAGGGACTGCGCACACCCCGGCAGCGGCAGCGGCAGCGGGAGGGGAAGGCTCCGGCTCAGCACAAAGCTGCGCGTTGAAGGCGCTCTCCTCGTTCCCTCCGCTGGCAGCCTGCGAGAGCGAGCAGAGGGCTGCCCCCTGCTCGGGCAGCTTCGCAAACCTCCTGCCCGGCCACACGGAAAGAGCTGCCCGGTCCTGCGCAGGCCGCAGCGAGCTAACCACGGCTCCGCTCCCGCTTTTGTCCCGAAGGAAGCCGCAGCAGAGGAAAAGCAGTTGGCTGCCGCCAGCGCTTGCGCCCGCCGTGGTTTCTGAGGGCTGCTCTCCCCCCTCCCCGCCCCTCCTCACGGCAGCGGGCAGCACTCCCGGCCAGCCGCTGCCCCTGCAGACGGCCGGGGCCGCCGCTCCTGCGCCGGGGAGCGTGCGGACTGCCGGGACTCGGAGCCAGAGGGAAGCACGGGCAGGGACATGCGGCGTGAGGTCCAGGAACCTGCACCCACGGCTGCCGGCAAACCGCCTCTCCCGCCTCAGCTCCTCCCGGCAGGAAGATGCCTTTTATCTGCCTGATTAACACTGGAGGCTGCATTCTAACTGCCCTCCAGAAGCTCTAACTGCCCTCCAGCAGCCCCAGCTGACACTTCAGTGCAGCTTGAACCTGCTCCTGAGGCATCACTGCTCTGCTCCCAGGAGCCCAGTGCAGCTTGAACCTGCTCCTGAGGCTTCACTGCTCTGCTACCAGGAGCCCAGTGCTGCTTGAACCTGCTCCTGAGGCATCACTGCTCTGCTACCAGGACCCAGTGCTGCTTGAACCTGCTCCTGAGGCATCACTGCTCTGCTACCAGGAGCCCAGTGCTGCTTGAACCTGCTCCTGAGTCATCACTGCTCTGCTACCAGGGTCCCAGCTGCAGCTCTCTTCTCACTTCAACCAGCTCAGAACCTCCTCAAAGCCACTGACCCTATCCCACATACACCACCCCCCCCCCCAGCTCCCATCCAGATGCTCAGCTGCAAGGCAGGACCCTCAGGGCCCTTTGCAGCCAGGAGGCACTCAGGAAGGGGCTTTCAGCCCCCAGCCACAGCCCAGATGTGCACAGAGATGCCGAGGATGTGATCGGAGCAGCAGGGTGTAGCCCACTCCGCTGGACCAGGAGGGGGTGGGTCCGTGCTGCTGCACACCTCCCTCCCTGAGCAGGAGCTTCAGATGCCAGCACAGGGCTATAATTAGCCAGGGCACACACTGGTGGCAACCCAGCTCCCAGAGCCTTTTTGCCTGTGCCCTCTGGAGCCCAGCACTGAAGGCAGCTCAGGATTTGGCACAGATTGCGAGCCAGAAATAGCGAGCCGGCGGCACACATCGCTCCGAGCAGCCTGGGGTCCCTCAGCACCAGGACGATTAGGATCTGAGTCAGGTGTCAGATTCACTTGCTGGAGACCCAGGGCTCTGTTCTCTCCCAGGCCCAGCCCCCTCCACAGCCTCGCCCAGGCCAGGCTCCCAGGGAAAGGCTCTGCTGCACCCCGGGCTGAACCCGGCCCCTCGCACCAAGCCCGAGTGGCATCTGGCCGATGCTGCCCACCCCGTAATTGCTCTGCAGGGCTCCATCTGCTTCCCCACATCCCAGCAGCTGCTCAGAATCAATACCAGGAGCGTGGCCAGAGCAGCTCAACAAACCCCCTTTCAGCAGACAATGGGCAGCAGCAGGCAGAGGCTGCAGCTCCACGGCGGAGAAGCTCTTTCTGCCTTTCTTTCTCTCCCTTCCGGAGTCCCTGCTGCCTGCCTCTGCTCCTTGGCTCCTGCTTTGGTCAGCACCATAGAAATCAGAGAACAGCTTTAGACCTCAAAGATCATCCAATTCCAACCCCCCTGCCATGGGCAGAGTCACCTCCCCCTAGCCCGGTTGCTCACCCAGCCTGGGGTTAAACTCTTCCAGGGCGGAGGCATCCCCAGCGCCTCTGTTCCAGCGTCTCACCAGCCTCACAGTAAAGAACTTCCTCCTAATGTCCAATCCACATCTCCCCTGCCCTAGTTTCAAGCCATTGCCTCTTGTCCTACCACCACAGGCTCTTGTAAAAGGTCCCTCTCCAGCTCTCCTGCTCTAAGGTCTCCCCAGATCCTTCTCTTCCCCAGGCTGAACAACCCCAATTCCTTCCTCCTGTCCTCGTAGGAGAGGGGCTCCAGGCCTCTGATCATCCTTGTGGCCTGCTCTGGACCCTTTCCAAGAGGAGAGGATGAGGATTGATTGCAAAGCGATTGGCACACCGAGGAGCAGTGCACAGGGAGGAGCCGATCCCGGGGCTTTAAGAGGAGCTGGAGTCTTCCCTGCTCCCCTGCCGGTTGATCCACCTCCAGCAGCCTGTACCTGCAGCCAGCTCTCCTACACCCACAGCCACAGATGGGGCAGGGAGGGCAGCACTTGTCCCCTACACATCACCCCCCAGAGCGACTACAGACATCAAAGCAAAGCACTTGGCAGCCTGCAAGCCCTCAGCAGGTGTCCTTAGCGCCGCCGATGCTCTCTCCCCCGCGGGCGGCCCCGAGCCAGCCTTAAGTCAGGTCACAGCACCTCTGCCTCTGCGTGGCGGGGATTAGACACCGAAAAGTTCATTAATGTCACTTCCCTGCTCATCACAGGCCGAGGCAGAGGCAGGGGGAGGTGCGGGGGGGTGCCGCTGGGGTTTCTCACTGGTCAGCAGCGAGGCCACCCTCCCGCAGCTGTGCTGAGTGGAAGTGACACGGTGCTGCTCGCTGGAGCTGACTCCCTGCCTGTGCTGTCTGCTCCACGCAGCAGGGTGATGCTGATCTCTGCCCATGATAGCGCCGAGCTGGGCAGGGTGGCCTCAACAGCCTCCCACAGCTCACAATCGCAGTGGAGATCTGGTTGGAAGAGACCCCCCCCGAGCCCATCCAGCCCAGCCTTCGACCCAGCACTGAGAGGTCAACACCAAGCCAAGTCCCTGAGCTCCACACAGCGCCTGAACACCCCCAGGGGTGGTGACTCCAGCACTGCCCCGGGCAGAGCATTCCAGGCTTTGAGAACCCCTTCAGCAGCCACCTGCTGCACTGCTGCCTGGGCTCCCTGCTTCGAGGAGCAGCTGCTGGAGAGGCTACAGCAAAGATGCTGAGGGACATCTCCTTTGTGAAGGACCTGGGGCTTCCCAGCCTGCAGAAGACCAATGCTGATCAATACTTAAAGGCTGGGTGGCAGGAGGATGGGGCCAGGCTTTGTTCAGCGGTGCCCAGGGACAGGACAAGGGGCAGTGAGCAGGAACTTGAACACAGCAAGTTCCACCTGAACGTGAGGAGGAACTTCTTTAACTGGAGGCTGCTGGAGCAGGCTGCCCAGAGAGGTGGTGGAATCTCCTCTGGAGTCATCCCAAAGCCACCTGGCTGCCATGCTCTGCAGCTTGCTCTGGCAATGGGGTTGGACCTGATGGTCTCCAGAGGTGCCTTCCACTGCCTATCATTCTGTATCTCCTCCAGCATCCCCACAGCTGGAACCCAGACACAGCTGAGCCAGCTCACGGGCGTGGGGAGGCTCTTGAGGGGCTCCTCACCCTCCCTGGAGGAGGGAGGGTGGAGCTTAGGTGTCCTCATGCTGCTTTCCCACCTCCTGCCTGCAGTCACACATCAGCCCTCTCCACAGGGCACTGATACCCTGCACCTGCAGGCCAAGAGCTCAGACAAAACTTCAGAGCTTCTCCTTTCCTCCTTCCCCACCCATTCTGCTGGGAGAAGTTTCCTCCTGCCTGCCTGGCTCAATCCTGGCACCCAGCAAGGCTCAAAGCAGCTCAGGGTTGTCCTTTACCTTGGCTGCAGGCAGCTGCAGGAGCCTGTGCTGCTGCTCAGAGGCCCAGCAGTGGAGCTCGGAGCTGTTCAGCCATCCCCCAGCCCCGTGGCAGAGTTTTCTTCCCTCCCAAGGTGCCTCTGGCTGGCCACACGTTGCCAGCTGCCACCCTGGCCCCAGCACAGGGAAGCCTACATCACAAAGCACGCCTGAGAGCAGTGCCCAGGGAGCCATCTCCAAGGGTGCCACCAGCCAGGCCGTGGGGCCCAGGGCAGCTGGACAGCCTTCTCCCACTGCAATATCATCGACTGCAGCAAGGGGAAGGTGCCTGCAAAGGCTTTCTCAGGCAGCTGATGGAGTGCAAGCCCCTTGCAAGCTGCAGGGCCCCCCCCTCTTGTTCGTGGGGTTCTTTATTTCCTCCCCCTCTCAAGGCTTTTCTCCTTGAATCGCTTCTGATGTAAGCCCCTGGATAAAGATCACTCTCTGACAAGTGAGACCACATCTGAGGTGAAGCAAAGCAGGAGCTGGGCTAGCTGGGATTCCTGAGGACAGGGGGAGGAGGAGGAGATCTTTCCGTGGTGCCAGGGGAGGGAAATGCCATTTAAACCCAGACACTGCCCTGGCAAAGCCCAGATCGAAGGGAGGCTAAACAAGAGCTGACAAGCTGACATTTGGAGATGCAATTAGCTGCCTGGTGGAGCCTTATTGTTAATTACATGCTTGCTCAGGCCAAGGGACAATACTCTCCTGTAAAACCCAGCCTCAGGCTCTCCTGCTTTGCCTGGTCCCTTCAGCAAGGAGCTCTTACCCTGCCCTCCCAACCCCAAGCCTGCCCCTCAGGGCTGTGGTGAGTTTGGTTCCCACTGGAGGACTGTGCTGTCAGTATTCTCTAGCTGCCATCATCAACCTCCTCCTGGGGAAGCATCTAGAAGTGGATCCCCAGGTGCTTGGGAGCAGCTGGATGCCAAAGAGGGAGCTGAGACTCAGGGGGTTAACTCCCCATTGATGCAGTCCCAGAGAAGAGCCAATTCCTGTCCCAGAGTGCCAGTCCTGGTCACCCTGCTGCACTGCAGCAAGCTCCCCCTCCAGCACTCAGTGCAAGCAGTGCAGCCAGAGAGGTGTTTATCCTTCTACAAGTCCCTCACTCCTCTCTTGGTGGTGATCAAGCTGTCTTCTAAGTGCATCAGCTGGCACCATGGGCCAGGGCCACGCTAGGGACATAACCATCACTCACACTGGGTTGCCTTGCAAAGCAAGTTGAGGGGCAGCAGGAAGCACTTCAGCTGAGCAGACAGCGATCCCCAGGGTGGAAAGCCTGCCAGGGACATTAGAAAGCCCAGGCCGGCCAGCTCAGGCCCTGGCACTCAGGAACCAGCCCCACCTCCAACTGCAAACCTCTCTATAAAGGTTGATCTCTTTTGGAGAGCAAGTGACAAGGCAGGCAGGGAAGCTGGAGCCCATGAGTTAGTGGCCACTGGGATGTGCTGCCCAGGCAGGTGGTGGAGTCCCTGTCCCTGGAGGTGTTCACGAAGGGATTGGATGTGGCACTCGGAGCCATGGCTCAGTCAGGAGGTGTTGGCTGACAGGTTGGACTTGATGATCTCTGGGGTCTTTTCCAACCTTATTGAGTCTATGATGCTGTGAAGGACAACATCAGGCAGAACCCTGCTGGGCTCAAGCCAGACTGGGCTCACAGCTGTCACCACCGCCAGGAGCAGCCAGGGGAAGTCAACCCAAAACCTCCCGGCTGGGGACCCAGCTGCTGCTGTGGCTGGGAGAGGAATCCCTGTGGGCCCTGGCATCTGGATGCCAGAGCTGTCAAGAAGAGCTGCCAGGCTGTGACACAGGCCACAGCATTCCCAAGGACTCCTCTGCTGGACAGACACTGACCTGCCGGGAAGCGCAGCCCACGCAGGTTGCACAACCTCACCCAGCCCGAAGCTGCGGCCGCGGGGCAGGGGGCACTCGGCGGTGACACAAAGCTCAGACCTGAGGTGTTCCACGTGGGAACCCAGCTTTCCTAGGGGGGTGGCAGAAGGCAAAGGGATCCTCAGCTGCTGAACGTGGGAACCCAGCTTTCCTAGAGGGGGTGGCAGAAGGCAAAGGGATCCTCAGCTGCTGAAGCTGGTCTGCTGTGGCTCCCAAGAGCTTGTCCTCGGTGCGCGCTCACGAGCAGAGCTTCGCCGCAGGGCACGTTGGATCCCGCCCGCCACAGGCCTGAAGAACCACAGCAGTGGCAGGGCTGGAAGGGAGCTCAGCCAGCTCCAAGCCCCTGCCATGCCCAGGGACACCTCACACCGCAGCAGGTTCCCCACAGCCACCTCCAGCCTGGCTGCAAACACCTCCAGGCTGAGGCTTCCACCACCTCCCTGGGCAGCCTGTGCCAGGCTCTCACCACCCTCCTGGGGAACAACTTCTTCCTCACAGCCAATCTGAATCTCCCCACTTCTAGTTCTGCTCCATCCCCCGCAGTCCTATCCCTCCCTGACACCCTCAAAGTCCCTCCCCAGCTTGCTTGGAGCCCCCTGCAGATCCAGGAAGGCCACAATTAGGTCTCCCCCAAGGTTTAGTGATGAGGTCTGTGGGTGACAGGTTGGACTTGATGATCTTTGAGGTCTCTTCCAACCTTGGTGATTGTGATGGGAGAAGTGAAAAAGCAGCCAGGATCTCGCCCCCCAGGCATGCTGCAAGGGCTGCAATCCAGCTCCAGCCAGCCTGCTGCAGACAAGTGCCAAAGCATGGTGTGAGGCATGCCAGAGGTGTCATGAAGGGAGGGCTGGCCTGAGGGGAGCTGCAGGGGTCCCATGCATGCTGTCACACGTGCCTGGCCACAAAGCCTCAGTTCTCTCCTTCCCTCCTCCCTCCCACTTGCCTGCACACATCTGTGAACACGTCAGAGGGACTTGAACAGACACCAATGAGCTTGCAACAAGCCAGGCTTTGTTGCTGGGTCTGGTAGGAAGCTGAAAGCAAGATTTCACGAGTCCTGACACCATTTAAGTGACAGCAAGAAAGAGAAGCTCTTTCTGTGCCCTCCACTCAATAAGGGCACAGCTCAGCTCACAGATGTGTCTTTATCAAGTGCAGAGCCACGCTGTGCTGTTGGGCATGCTAGGAGCTCCCTCAGCTATCACAAGCAGGGCTCTGTAGTTGAGCAGGGGGTGGCTGGTGGTACCAGACCCTGCTGTGGGACTCCTCAGAGCCTGTGGAGCAAGATGCAGGCTGGCCCCAAGCACCAATCATCTAAACAGCTTGCAGAAGGGGAGCGACATTTGCCACCACTCACACACCACGGCACAGGCAGCTCCTCACTAACACAGCAGGCTGTGGGAAGCTTCTGGGAGCAAGAGTCAGGGCTGGGCTTCACCTTTTCACTGTGCTGGGTGAGGAGGAGGTGTTGTCATTTCATGGAATCAGTCACAGAGCTGGCAGGGCTGGAAGGGAGCTCAAGGCTCAGCCAGCTCCAAGCCCCTGCCATGGGCAGGGACCCTCACCCCGCAGCAGGTTGCTCACAGCCACCTCCAGCCTGGCCCTGAAACACCTCCAGGGCTGAGGCTTCCACCACCTCCCTGGGCAGTCTCTCACCACCCTCATGGGGAAGAGCTTCTTCCTCACATCCAGTCCATTTCTTTCCCTCCCTCCTGCCCCCAGGCTGTGTGAATAGCCAATAATAGCTGCTGTGAATAGCCAATGAAAGATGTGGTGAACGTCCACTGAAAGCTGCCTGGCAGCAACCTGAGGGTGAGCAATCAACCTTCAGACGCAAGAGAAGGCTCTCAAAGAGATGCAGGGAGGGAGCAGATTTGTTCTGCCTCTTCCTAGTGAGAGCCTTGAAGGTAAGAGGATCACAAAACAATTCTGTTTGGAAGGGACCCCAGCAGGTCACCTGGCCCAGCCGTCAGCTGAAAGCAGGATCAGCTGGAAGGTCAGACCAGGGTGTTCAGGGCTTTATCCAGGCAGGGCTTTAAAGCGCCCATCCGACAAGGGTGGAGACCACCCAGCCTCCCTGGGCCACCTATCTGCTTGGCAGCCACGCTGGGAGAGGAGTGGGAGAGCATCCTGCCTCGCTGGCCTCCCTGGGCCACCTATCTGCTTGGCAGCCACGCTGGAAGAGCATCCTGCCTCGCTGGGGCCTCCCTGGGCCACCTATCTGCTTGGCAGCCACGCTGGAAGAGAAGTGGGGAGAGATTTCCTCCCACTTGCATCCTCCTGTTTCAACCCATGCCTGCTATCCCTTCTCCCTCCCAAAGTCAGGAGGAGCAAGGGGAAGATCCACAGCCCGGGATCCACGGGGCGGGGGTCCCGGTTCAGCACCCTGGAGAGCGGCCGGGGCGCCCCGGGAAGCGGGGACCGGGAAGCGGGGACCGGGAAGCGGGGACCGGGAAGCGGGGGAAGCGGGGACCGGGAAGCGGGGACCTCTCCCTTGCAGCAGGGGCTAGAACGAGAGGATAAAGCCTGAAATCGCCAGGGGGTGGCTATGAGCAGCAGGTCAGTGCCTGCGGGTTTCGAGGCTCTGTGGTCTCTTTCCCCCTGGAGCTTCTGGAGGGTAAGGGAGTGCGCCGGGAAAAGCCAACATTCCCTAGCAGGAAGCGACTCCACCACCTTGTCTGCAGATTGAGGGAGCGGGCTGCCTGCCTCACAGCTCCCGCTGCAATCGCCAGCCTTGCCCATCTGTGCCAGGGCATTTCAGGAGGAGCAGGACACGCAGGCTGACAGCGAGACAGCGACACACTTGCTGCGACTTCGGAGGGCTGCGGGAGCCCAGTGGTCTCCGTGCCGGAAGGCAGCAAAATCTACTCCCAAAAGGCACAAAGCAGTAGCAGACCTGCCAGGAACTGCAATGAAGCTCCAGGTTCACCTTGCAGCAAGCCTCTGGGGTGTGCTCCCCTTAGCCATCTGTGGGGCCCTGCCATGGCTCCCAAGAGGGGAGAGCAGCGCCCAGCACAGCCCAGGCCAGGTACTTGTCAGCTCTACCTACGCCATGCTTCGACCATCAGGTGATTTGCTGCCCAGGCCAGGGGCCAGCAGTGCCCACTGAGGCAGGGCTGGCAGGAGCTGAGTCCACCCCGGCCTGCTCAGGCTCTGAGAGGTTACTGAAGCCTCTCAGATCCCACTGGGGTGTCTGGGAGCTGCCCATCACCACTTTAGGTTGACCCTTGCCTGCACAAGGCAGCCTCTTCCCAGTGCTAACGCTGCTCTGCCAGCCTCAGGCACCAGCAGACTTCACTTTAGGCTTCATCGAGTAGCAAAGTGACACCAGGGAAAGTTTTCCAGGTGCTGCTTGCTGAAGGCAAAGCTCCAGTCCCTGTCCCCAGGGCCTGTACCCTGTCCTTTGCCCAGCTCTGCCTGCAGCCAGGGCATGGTGCTCTGCTCTCCTGTGCCCTTGGGCTGCTCTCTCTGAGCTGCATTCCTCCAGTGAGGATAACAGGACCCAGGCATCATCAAGGACAGAAGCACAGAATTACTGAGGCTGGAGTAGGCCTCTGGGACCATCAAGGGAAGCCTGTGAGCTAACACCACCACAGCAACATCCAAGCTCCCCTTAAACACCTCCAGGGACAGCGACTCCAGCGCCTCCCTGGGCAGTCCATGCCAGGAGGAGATCCTAAAGGACTCTGAGAGGAGGGGAGCTAGAGAGGCAAAGCAGAGCCTTGCCCCTTTCAGAGCATCCTGAGGAACTTCTACCTGGTTCAGCCAAGCAGCCCCATCTCTATTTGCTCAGCTGCTAATCCTTCCCCTCCTATCTCATTAACTGGGGATGGTGATCCCTGTAAGCAGGGCTGAGGTTTAAATCCTCCTCTGTTTTAATCCATAATAACACAGCATGGGTTTCATTCAGCTCTGGATTTGAAAGAGAAGGGGGGGGGAAAGGGGAGGAAAGGAGGAGGATTACTTAGCATAACAACAACTTGAAGCAAGTTCCCTCAGAGCTGGGTCTCTGAGATTATGCAACCATTATCCTGGGGGGCAAAGGTACAAGGATGAAGGTAAGGCCTGCTTCAATGGGAGGACAGGAAAAGAGAGAGAGAGAGAGAGGAGCAGAAGTCAGCCAGCATTTAAAACCAGGGAAATGGCTTTTGAAAGGAGCTGCCCCCAGGGCAGGCAGACGAGCCAGACCTCTCTGACAAGGTCTGCTAGAGCCTCTCCGACGCTGTAACTGAACACAAGCTTTGCTTGGAGCTGCCCTCCTGCCGTTAAGATCGGAGGCAGAAGGGCAAACTAAACCCAAGGAGCAGCAGAGATGCCAAGGGGAAGCACCAGGGTGTAGGTTTCTAAGTCTCCTCCCAGGTGTGGCCTTTGGAATCATGGGATCAATGAGGTTGGAAAAGACCTCAGAGATCGTCAAAGTCCAACCTGTCAGCCAACACCTCCTAACTAACCCATGGCTCCCAGTGCCACATCCAATCCCCTCTGGAACACCCCCAGGGATGGGGACTCCACCACCTCCCTGGGCAGCACAGCCCAAGGGCCAAACTCTCTCTCTGGGAAGAACTTTCTCCTCACCTCCAGCCTAAACCTCCCCTGGCACAGCTTGAGACTGTGTCCTCTTGTTCTGGTGCTGCTTGCCTGGGAGAAGAGACCAACCCCCAGCTGGCTACAACCTCCCTGCAGGGAGTTGCAGAGAGCAATGAGGTCTCCCCTGAGCCTCCTCTGCTGCAGGCTAAGCAACCCCAGCTCCCTCAGCCTCTCCTCCCAGGGCTGTGCCCCAGACCCCTCCCCAGCCTCATTGCCCTTCTCTGGACACCTTCAGGAGTCTCAATGTCCTCCTTAAATTGAGGGCCCCAGAAGTGGCCACAGGACTCAAATCCAGGTGAAAACAACCCCCACAGCCTGATTCTCTCTGCATGGCTCAGAGACATTCGGTGCCAGCCGCTGTGGTGGTTTCAATCCTCACCACCCAGCTGCAGTTTTCTTTCACCTGAAGAGCTTCACAGCTGTGCAGAAGCCTCACCTCTCCCTGAGGTCCTGTCACAGCACAACTGAAGCAGCTCTGCCTTATTACCACTCAAAGTTCATCTACATAGAAGGTTAAGTGCTGATGAGATTTGAGAGCCCGACAACTAAGTCAAACCCCCCCCCCCAGCAAAGCCAAAGCACACACAGAGGCTGCTTCAGGAAGGAGGAGGGAGAAATCCAGCAGCTCCTGCTGAAGGCCCAGAGATAACATCAGAGCTGCAGAAGTGTCCTGGGAAACCTGGCCGATTGAGTTCCACTGATTTCCTCCATCTGAATTGCAAACCTTTCACTTCTGGGCTCCTCCTCGCCAGAGCACACCGGGAACGAGACAGAGCCAACTCGTTCCGAAGCGCTGGGTGACCCTGCAGAAGCCTCTCCCCTTCTGGAAACACTGATGGTTACCCAGGGACTTTGTCAGAGACACCCCACAGCTGCCTCCTTTCTGCTAAGCAGGGTTAAAGAGCTGATGGGAAGGGGCAGAGGCTCCAAGCCTGGCAAGGTGCTTGGTCCCCATGAATGCTTCCCTCAGCCACCCTTCCTCCAAGGACACCAGGTCACCCATCCAGGCCCCAGGCAGAGTGCTGGAAGTGAGAAGTCCTTTCAGTGGGGAGTTGGACTGCTTGAGAAGCCATTGCTGCAGCGTTTCCCCCCAGCCCGACCCAAGCAGCAGCAAAGGTTCCTTTGCCTCCTGCCCGTTTCCCCTTCCCCCCGGCCGCAGGCGACGCCAGCGGCTGCCTGGGGCTGCCTGGACAGCTTCCCACTTCGGGTGCAGCCCAGTCCCCAGCACCACACTGACCCTTAACCATTCACACCTGAGCTCAGCACCCTCCCTGCTCACCACGCAGGGGCTGCCCCCAGCAGCTGCCCCCAGAGCCTCTTAATGTCCTCCTTTGAGACCTACACCCAGGGCAGCAGCCGCCCCAGGGGGTCTTGTGCAGCCAGCAGGAGCACAGATCTGAAGACCACCTCCTTGCCTGCTGCTATTGGTTGGATCTGATGACCTTAAAGTCCTTTTCGTTCCCCCAGCTTAAACAACTCTCTGATTAAAGACGTTTGACCCCCTCTGCTGCCTGTGCACTGCAGAAAGCCTTCGTGGTGGCACTTTGCCAGCAGCAGCAGCATCGATTTTATACCCAAGACCCACGAAGACAATTAGATCACAGCTCAGCAAATAACTCATCGTGAATTAATACCCTCTGAGAGCTTGGGATGTTTTCCATTTCATCATTAGCTGTGAGCAGGAGATGATTGGATTGAGTGGCTTGGTTTAAAAACAAATCAGAGCCCCAGCCCAAGGCAGCAGGGCTCAGGACACAGCAGGGCCTGCAGCCAGCCCCCCACGAGCCCCCCGAAGGTGCTGGTGGAGCTTTGTTGTTCCATCAGCCAAAGCACTACCTAAGCTGAAGCAGGACAGAGGCAGTCCCCAGGTCTCAACCACAGTAACCAAAGTCCAAAATTTACCAACTTGAGCCCTTCCCTCGGCCAGCTGAGAAGACCTCCATGCATTATTCATGCGGTGCTTGCGTTACAGCTACACCCAGAGACAGACACCAACAGAGAGCAGCCGGCAAGGGCTCAGCCTCCAAGCTGTTAAACAGGGAGAACCTGAGGCTGAATTTGAGCAGTTTCATCTTTCAGGCTGGGCCATGCAGAGAAGTTTAGGGAGGACAAAGCAGCCGTGCTGCCCATCACACTTGCTGCCTGCCAGGGGGGAGATGCCTCACAGGACCACAGGCCACAAAGGAGGGGTCGGCAGCCCAGGAGGAGCCACTGGATTCCTGCTTTTGTCCTCAGCGTCTGCCAGCAGCACCCCGGAATCACTTGGCAGCCCACAGTATCCATCTTAAACCAGCCAGGCCTCTGCTCTGTCTTGCAGGATTCCAGGGGTTTGGGCAACACACACGTCCCCCCCTCCCTCCAGCACGGCTACCATCGCCCCCCCGCACTGCCTCTCACTCGGAGAGCAGACAGAAGCATCCCTGCTTGACTTTCAGAAGTGTTCCAGAGCCCACACGCCACTCCAAGGAGCTGACCTTGACAAAGAAGCTCAAAGGCAGCATTCAGCAGGAAGCAGAGAAGCCTCCCCCAGCAGCCAGCCCCACAGACCTTCCCCGCTCGGAGCGGGGAGAGCATTTCCCTGAGGAATCCTCCCCCCAGGCCCTCCGCAAGCCCTCCGCGTCCCCGCAGCGCCGTGCCCGGAGGCCTCACCGCCGTGCCCGAGCGCATCGCCCCTGCTCCCTGTCCTCCAAGGAGCGGCTAAGGCCACAGAGGAAGGTCCTACTCTGTGCTGAAGCCGAACGGCAGCTCTGTGCCAGGCCCGCAGGACTCCCACCCCAGAGCCGGCCACGCGCGGGGGGCAGAGCTGCCTCCATCCCCTGCAGCCCAGCGTGGAGCATCAGCTGGAGACGGGGAAGAGCTGAACCGTCCGTGCGGCTGGGAGGACAAATGATTCAGCACTTTCCCCACCTCCAGGAGCCTGATCGATAGCAGGGAGCTGCTCTGCAGGCGCAGCCCCGGCACGCAGGTTGCACACACGGCCGCCACTAACCGCTGCTCCCCGGCGAGGTCCAGCTCCAGCCGACGCCGCATCGCCGCCCGGGCTGGCTCCCAGAGAGGCCTCGCCCGGAGGCCGGCGGATGGATTTCGCCAGCCCAGGGCGGCTCGGGAGGAGAGCACGGATTCACCCCCGAAACACGCGAGGGAAGAAGCAGGAGGCAGCCCCCGGGCAAGAGCAAGCTCCCCCGGGAGCTTGCGAGGAGCAAACGCTGCCCTGCCGCACAAAGGTCTCCCCTGGGGCCGTGCTCCCCTTACGCTCCCCTTCCCGCTCCCATCCTCCCGGGCTGACACATCAGGATTTTATCACACGCGTGGACACGATGTCGTGACGTAAGAGCCCAAATCCCATCACATGCCCCAGCCTGGTACCCAGCTCCCCCTGCATACGGCTCCTCCCGGGGAGGCAAAAACCGGGCACGGGGATGGGGGGAGAGAGGAGAGGAGAGGCGGCCCCGCAGGCAAGGGGGTCCCAAACCCACCATCGGGGTGCGCGCCCAGTCCTCCCCCCCCCGCCCCTGCTCCCCCCGGTATCCCCAGCTGTGGCTTGGGGTAGTCGCGGCCAGACCCCCACCCGAGCACCCAGCGCCGGTCGCGGCCCCAGCCCGGTTGCCCCCCCTGCCAGCCCGGTTGCCCCCCCTGCCAGCCCTGCTTACCTGATCCGGGAGCTCCGGGGCTCTCTGCAGCCGGGACTTGCCGCGCCGCACTGCGCGCTCCCGGGCGCGGCCGCGCCGCACTGCGCGCTCCCGGGAGGGAGGGAGGGAGAGAGGAAGGGATGGAAGGAGGGAGGGATGGAGGGATGGCGAGTGCGCCCCGGGAGGAGGCAGGGAGGAAGGGCTGGAGGGGGAGAATGGGGAGGGCAAGACAAGGGGAGGAGCTCATTAGCGGCGCCGTTAATTAGCAGCTGCCGCCGCCCTGCCCTGGAGCTGCCCTCCCAGCTGAGCAGCCTCTAAAAGTAAAAGCCCAAACTTAGGGTGGGGGGAAGGAAACAACCCAGGAGGGTCCCAGCAGCTGAAGCTCATCTCGAGAGTTGCTCCATCGAGTCAGGACAGGTCTGGTCCTGATTCCCCCCTGGCAATCCCCCAGGGGAAGGGAATGTTAAAGACCCCAGCTCTGGGTGCCCCTGCTTGAGCAGGGGGCTTGGGCTGCACGATTCCCAGAGGTCCCTTCCAACCCTCACCGTGCTGAGGGGTGTTTGTTCCAGGGTAGAAGTAAGATCTGAGTTGATAAACTGAATTTACTGCCCAAAACTGACCTGAGCAGGAGGAGGAAATTCTTTGGTGTGGGGGCTGCTGGAGCCCTGGAGCAGGCTGCCCAGAGAGAGGTTGTGGAGTCTCCTCCTCCAGAGAGCTTCCCCTGGGTCATTGTGACCCTGGGCAAGCTGCTGTGGGTGCCCTGCTGGAGCAGGAGGGTTGGAGCTGCAGGGTGATCCTTCCCAGGCAGGGTTGCTGCTGGAGAGGAGCAGAAGCATCCCAGCTTGGCTCTGGGAAAGATGTCAGCTGGTGGCTCCCTGCAGTCGGCCCCTGGCCCCTGCCAAGTGACCCAGCAGAGGCTTCTGCTCGCATGGCAAGCCCAGACATCTCCACAGCGACTTGGTTATCAGAGATGGCAGTTTAATTACAGCCTCCCCAGCCAGGAAACACTCCCAGCAAGGCTGGCTGCTTCCCCTCACCCTGCATTTCCTTGCACTCCCACCCCCCTGCTGAAACTTCAGCTCCCAGGGACGCTTCCTCTGGGAGCCACACGCTGCCCCAGGGCGTCCCCCGGAGAGCAGACACCAAAGGTGCTGGAGCCCCTCCAGGGGCTTCTCCCCAGCAGCCCTGAGGCCCCTGGCTCAGCCCAGGAGAGGAGGCTGAGAGGAGACCTCACTGCTCTCCTCAGCTGCCTGAAAGGAGGTTGGAGTGAGGGTGGTGTTGGCCTCTTCTCCCAGGTAACTAAAGACAGGGCAAGAGGAAAACGGCCTCAAGCTCCACCAAGGGAGGCTTAGGTTGGACATTAGGAAGAACTTCTGCACTGAAAGAGTGGTCAGGGATGGGAAGAGGCTGCCCAGGGAGGTGGTGGAGTCCCCAGCCCTGGGGGTGCTCAAACAATGAGTCGATTGTGGCACCTGGGGAGGTGGTCATGGAGGTGCTGGGCAAAAGGTTGGACCTGGTGGCCTTAGAGGCCTTTTCCACCTGCAGTGATTCTGTGACCCTATCCATCTGCACCCCCCTGAAAGGCAGTGCAGAGTCCACGTGTCAGGGTTGCAGTGTGTCCTGCAGGGTCTGCTGGAGCACCTGGCACAGAAGCTGCAGGCTGCGGTTTCAGAGGTGGAGTGAGACAAACCCAGCTCCAGCGAGCAGGTGCTGCAGGAGGGCCAAGGCCCAGCTGCTCTAAATGGAGATCAATCAATTAGCAACAGCTGAGAGTGCAGAGCCCAGGGCTGCAAGAGCTGCATCCCACCAGCCCCAGCTGGCAGGTGCTGGGGAAAGCAGAGGCAAAAGCAAAGCCTCAGAGTCACTAAAGCTGGAAGAGGTCTCCCAGGCCAACTTTTAACCCAGCACTGAGCAGCTCAGCGCTAACCCATGGCCTCAGCACCACATCCCCGTGGCTTTTGAACACTTCCAGGGCTGGGGACTCCAGCACTCCCTTGGGAAGGCTGTGCCAGGGCTTAGCCACTCTTGCAGTGAAGAAAGTTTCCCTGGTGCCCAACCCAAAGCTCCCCTGGCACAGCTTGAGGCCATTTCCTCTCACCCTGTCACTTGTTACTAGGCAGAAGAGACCAACCCCCACCTGGCTCTTTTCCAGGGAGCTGCAGAGAGCAAGGAGGTCTCCCCTCAGCCTCCTCTTCCCCAGGCTGAACCACTCCAGGCCCCTCAGCTGCTCCTCACCAGCTGGCTGCTGACCAACACCCCCCAGGCAGCTTTCCAGATACAAGCATGGAGGAAGGAGGGATCACAGCAGCAAAGCAGAAGGAGATCAGGTGGGGACCTTTAGGTGTGAATGTCACCAAGGCACAGACTCACCTCCCTTGCCCTGGAGCTGCTCAGCACCTTCAGCAGCGTTCAACTGCGCCAGGCTTTGCCACTCCGGCAGGATCCTGCTGCACAGCTGGGCTTAGGGCAGGAGGAAGGACACTGGAGAGCTGCCTCAACAGCACTGAGTGCTCCTCCAAGATGCTGATTGCTGTCACTCCAGGGGGATCCAAGGGCACTTTGTGCTTGGGGAGCTGCTCTGTACCTTGCAGATTCACTCCAGGGGGATCCAAGGGCACTTTGTGCTTTGGGAGCTGCTCTGTACCTTGCAGATTCGCTCCAGGGGGATCCAAGGGCACTTTGTGCTTTGGGAGCTGCTCTGTACCTTGCAGATTCACTCCAGGGGGATCCAAGGGCTCTTTGTGCTTTGGGAGCTGCTCTGTACCTTGCAGATTCGCTCCAGGGGGATCCAAGGGCACTTTGTGCTTTGGGAGCTGCTCTGTACCTTGCAGATTCACTCCAGGGGGATCCAAGGGCTCTTTGTGCTTTGGGAGCTGCTCTGTACCTTGCAGATTCACTCCAGGGGGATCCAAGGGCACTTTGTGCTTGGGGAGCTGCTCTGTACCTTGCAGATTCGCTCCAGGGGGATCCAAGGGCACTTTGTGCTTTGGGAGCTGCTCTGTACCTTGCAGATTCACTTCTTGTCCTTGCAAGTGTCTGTCCCTTCTCTCCTCTGCGTGGCTGCTGAACATCCTGCTGGGAGGGAAGTGGAAAGCTCTCTCCCTTGGTGCTTTGGGAAGTCTCTTTTTTTCTGCAGGGAATCCCCTCTGGAGGAGGAGGACACTGCCTGCCTTCAGGAATCCCCTCTGGAGGAGGAGGACACTGCCTGCCTTCAGGAATCCCCTCTGGAGGAGGACACAAATCCTGGATCTGTTTGTGCTAGGAATAAAAACTTCCTCACTCTCTCCTTTGTAGCTGCCTCTGGGAGGTGCAGTGGAAGGAGTGGTGAGCAGAGCTCTGCTGCTTGGGGGCTGCTCAGACAGGTCCAGGGCCAGAGCAGGGCCAGGAGGATGAGCAGAGGGCTGGAGCACCTCTCCTGTGAGGACAGACTGAAGGAGTTGGGGCTGTTCAGTCTGGAGAAGAGAAGGCTCCCAGGTGACCTCATTGTGGCCTTCCAGGATCTGCAGGGGGCTACAGGAAGGCTGGGGAGGGACTGCTCAGGAGATCAGGGAGTGCTAGGACTGGGGGGAATGGGATGAAGCTGGAGGTGGGGAGATTCAGGCTGGAGGGGAGGAGGAAGTTCTTCCCCATGAGAGTGGGGAAGCCCTGGGATGGGTTGTGCAGGGAGGTGGTTGAGGCCCTGTCCCTGGAGGGGTTTCAGCCCAGGCTGGCTGAGGCTCTGTCCAGGCTGCTCTAGTGTGGGGTGTCCCTGCCCATGGCAGGGGGGTTGGGACTGGTTGATCCTTGTGGTCCCTTCCAGCCCTGACTGATTCTATGAAACAAACCTGAGATGTTATCTCCTGCCCTGAGTCTCTGTCTAGGGGTAACCAAACCCTGCTTGCAAGGTCTATTCGGGGCAGTCAGCCATCCAAACGAGCACAAAGCTCAGCCCAGGGGCTTGGTGCTTCCCTGCAAGGGCATGGCTGGACTAGGAGGAGATCCCTCCCCAGCAGAGAGAGCCATATGTGCGATGGTTCTTGAGCCAGAGCTGCCTGCAGGGCAGAGCCCACCCACGAGGGGTGAGGAGCTCCCTCCTGCCGGGGCCCTGGTGTGCTCCCTGAACCCCTGCCAGATCCACTCAGGCTGTTTGCCCTCCCCCAAGGGCCCCCTCCTTTGCTCCCTCCCTAGAGCCCCACTGCAGTCAGAGGAGTGTGGCTGCCCAGGCAATGTGCAAAGAGGAGACCTGAGCTGAGCTGAGCTGAGCTCCTCCCCTCCAACCAACCTCCTGCAGCAGAGTATTGATGAGCCTTGGAGCACCTGCGCTTGGACAGGTGGATCCATGGGTGCCCTGCCATGGCTCCCCAGCCTCTCAGCCAGAGCTGGTGAGGGATTCACATCCCAGGCACGGAGAAGAAGCTTTGCCTGGCCCCCAGGACATCAATCATTGCGCTGTGGCAACCGGCCTGTGCCTCCCCGGGACACAAAGCCCTTCCCCACCACAGCCCCAGGAGCTCTGGCAGAGGGGTCTCGCCCCACTGAAGCACCTGCAGGTCTACTCAGTGTGGCTGCAGAGGGCTTCAGACCCAGCCTGGCACCGAAATGTCAGCCTGCCCTGTGCTAGAGCGCTGCAGGCACACAACACAGCTTCCACCCAGGGCAGGTCACACAGCAAAGCATCCAGAAGGGTCTTGAAAGCCTCCAGAGGAGGAGACTCCACAGCCTCTCTGGACAGCCTGCCCCAGGGCTCCAGCAGCCTCACATCAAGGAATTTCCTCCTCCTGTTGAGGTGGAACCTCCTGGGCTCCAGTGTGTGTCCCCTGCCCCTTGTCCAGTCACAGCACACTGCTGAACAGGGCCTGGCCTCCTCTCCTGGCCCCACAGCCTCTGTGGCCATCAGTAAGATTCCCCCTCAGCCTTCTCTTCTCCAAGCTACACAGCCCCAGGGCTCTCAGCCTTTCCTCCCCAGACAGATGTTTCAGTCCCTTCATCATCCTCACAGCCTCAGCTGGACCCTCTCCTGTTCTTCAGCTCAGGAGCATCCAGCTGGTGCCGGATCCCTGGATCCATCCAGCCGACCCAACCTCCCATCCCAGCAGCCCCAGACCTCTGCAGCAGCAGCAAGATGCCCAGCCTGCCTTTCTGCCACCACCCCGCTGCCTGTAAGGCTGAGGTGGGAGGTGGATGCCCGGCCCTGAGCCGCCGGGGCAGTCAGCCCGGGCGGAGCTCAGCCCAGCCCGGCACAAAGCGTTCCTGAGCCGGTGCTGCCATCTGCTGCCGCAGCCGCCGTGCTCGCAGAGCCCTCCGGGATCACCAAACCCCCAACCGTCCTCCCAGCACCACCGTGCCCACTAAACCACGTCCCCAGGAGCCACGGCCACAGGTTTCTTGACCCCCTCCAGGGATGGGGACTCCACCTCCTCCCCGGGCAGCCCCTGCCGAGCCCTGACCAGGCTTGCAGCAAAGAAATTGTTCCTGATGTCCTCATTAGCAGCCACTGCTTGATGATTTCTCTTGTCTGATGCAGGAATTGTTGGTGCAGAGCAGAGGAACTCCTGCAGGAGCTAAGCTCTGTCTCTAGGGCCCTAACCTGGGCAGAGCTGCTCCGGGAGCTCATCCCCAGCCCGAAGTGAGCAGCACAAACCTGTTCCATCTGCTGCACCACTAGATTGCAGCAGAACACCAATCTCTGGACCTGCTGGGCAGGAGGAGGCAGCAGGCAGAGCTGCAGCACCTTGCAAGCACCCAAGCAAAGACCTAGGTGAGGAACCCTGCAGGAAGTGAGCTGCAGGCAGGATGCACACAAGCCACAGGAGCAGCATCCGAACACAAACCCAAGTGCCAGGGGCTGCAACCACAGCAGAGCTGCAGGCTGGGGGCAGAGGGGCTGAGAGCTGCCAAACAGAGAGAGACCTGGGGGTGCTGATTGCCAGCTGCCTGAACAGGAGCCAGCAGTGTGCCCAGGGGGCCAAGAAGGCCAAGGGCATCCTGGCCTGCAGCAGGAACAGTGTGGCCAGCAGGAGCAGGGAGGTCATTCTGCCCTGTGCTCAGCACTGCTGAGGCCACACCTTGAGTCCTGTGTCCAGCTCTGGGCTCCTCAGTTCAAGAAGGACATTGAGAGACTTGAAGGTGTCCAGAGAAGGGCAACAAGGCTGGGGAGGGGTCTGGAGCACAGCCCTGGGAGGAGAGGCTGAGGGAGCTGGGCTTGCTTAGCCTGGGGAAGAGGAGGCTCAGGGGAGACCTCATTGCTCTCTCCAACTCCCTGCAGGGAGGTTGTAGCCAGGTGGGGGTTGGTCTCTCTCTCTTCCACCACACCCCTGGGTAACCTGTGCCAGCTTCAAGCCATTACCCCTTGTCCTGTCCCCAAAGGCCCTTCTGGACAGTCCCTCCCCAGCCTTCCTGGGGGTCCCCTTCAGATACTGAAGTGCTGCTCTAAGGGCTCCCTGGAGCCTTCTCTTCTCCACTCCAGTCTGAACAGCCCCAACTCTCCCAACCTACCCTCATAAGAGAGATGCTCCAGCCCTCTCATCATCTTTGTGGCCTCCCCTGGAGCTGCTCCCTCAGAATGGAATGGAATGGAATGGAATGGAATGGAATGGAATGGAATGGAATGGAATGGAATGGAATGGAATGGAATGGAATTAACCAGGTTGGAAGAGACCTTTGAGATCATCCAGTCCAACCTCTCACCCAGCACCATCTGATCAACTCAACCATGGCACCAAGGGCCTCATCCAGGCTCTTCCCAAACACCTCCAGGGATGGGGACTCCACCACCTCCCTGGGCAGCACAGCCCAAGGGCCAATCTCTCTTTCTATGAAGAATTTCTTCCTAACTTCCAGCCTGAACCTCCCCTGGCACAGCTTGAGACTGTGTCCTCTTGTTCTGGTGCTGGCTGCCTGGGAGAAGAGACCAACCCCCAGCTGGCTACAGCCTCCCTGCAGGCAGTTGGAGAGAGCAATGAGGTCTCCCCTGAGCCTCCTCTCCTGCAGGCTCAGCAAGCCCAGCTCCCTCAGCCTCTCCTCCCAGGGCTGTGCCCCAGACCCTTCCCCAGCTCTCTCAGGCTCATGTCCTCCTTGTGTTGAGGACAACTTTCCAAGGGGTTTGGCAGGCAGGGAGCTAAGAAAGCCAACCCTGAGGGCACAGCACTTGCTCACCGCTTCGCGTGCCTGAAGGCAGCAGAGAGCCTCAAGCAGAGGGCTGGGGCTTGCCCTGCAGCCTCTTTATAGGTTATTGGCTAATTAATCAATGGGCTTGATCCTTTTCAGACGCTGCCAGGAGCCTGCAATGAGCTTTAGATGGCTTTCTGCTGCCTGCTTCCCCACTTCAATCAGCCACGGTGGGGAAGCAGCTGCAGGCTGGGTCCCTCCAGCACCAAACGCCCTGCAAGGGAGAGGCCAGGGCTCCCTGGTGCTTGCTTTGCAGGTGAGCAGCCTCCTCCTCCTCCTCCTCCCCTGCAAGGTAATAGAGGGCTTTTGTACCAAGAATTCCCACCTGAAATCCTCGAAGTCACAGAAGTAGGAACTGCATTAGCTACACATCATAAATATTGATGCTGTTGCCAGGGGGAGGGAGGGCTGGGTTCAATGTTAATGGACTGCTGCTGGTATGCTGAGAACACTCCAGGGAGCAGAAGGGACAAAATGCTGCTGTCAAAGAGAGAGCTGAGCCTGTCTCCTGTGGCTCCTGGGCAGGGCTCTGGGGGCTGGAGCTGGGCATCCATCAGCTGAGGCACTCATGGGGGCCCTCCCCCTGCTGCAGCACTGAGGCCGGGGTGGGTGATGTGACCTTGTGGCAGGAGCAGCTGAGGGCTGCAGCTGCCTGCAGGCAGAGGCCACAGCAGAGGTGCAGGCCATGTGTCTTCATGCCTGGGCCTCGTGTGGCCACTGCCAGCACCTGCATGTGGATGTAGCATCGAATCATTTTGCTTGGAAGAGACCTCTGAGGTCGTCCAGGCCAACACCAACCCAACACCTCCATGGCCACCAAACCCTGCCCCCAGGGGCCATGGCCCCAGGTTTCCCTCCAGGGATGGGGACTCCACCACCACCTCCCTGGGCAGCCTCTGCCAGTCCCTGACCACTCCTGCAGCAAAGAAATTCTTCCTCCTCTCCAACCTCAGCCTCCCCTGGCACATTTCCAGGCCATTTCCTCTCCTTCTATCACCTGAGGCTAGGGAGAAGAGCCCAACTCCCTCACTGCAGCCCCCTCTCAGGGAGCTGCAGGGAGCAATGAGGTCTCCCCTGGGGAAAGCTGAACTCCAAGGCTTTGGGTGAACCAGGAACAAACTTGCTGCTGAAGGTACCTGAGGAGCTTGAGGAGGGCTCAGCTCTTGAGTGTTCCTCGCCGGGCTCGCTGGCACAGGCACCACTGGTGGCGTGGCAGTGGGTCCAGGGGAGGGTAAGACACTTCTCAGTGACCAGAGGCTTGGCTAAGCGTGGAGAGGAAGCAGGGGGAGAGGGGCAGGAAGCATAGGGAGCAGGCCAGGAAGCAGGGGGGAGCGGGCCAGGAAGCAGGGGGGAGAGGGCCAGGAAGCAAGGGGGAGAGGGCCAGGAAGCACGGGGGAGAGGGGCAGGAAGCATAGGGAGCAGGCCAGGAAGCAGGGGGGGAGAGGGGCAGGAATCAGGGGGGAGAGGGGCAGGAAGCATAGGGAGCAGCCAGGAAGCAGGGGGGGAGAGGGGCAGGAAGCAAGGGGGGAGAGGGCCAGGAAACAGGGGGGAGAGGGCCAGGAAGCAGGGGGGAGAGGGCCAGGAAGCATAGGGAGCCAGGCAGGAAGCAGGGGGAGAGGGGCAGGAAGCAGGGGGAGAGGGGCAGGAAGCAGGGGGGAGAGGGGCAGAGCTAAGCACAGTCCAGCCACGAGTGGACTGCTGGAGGATGGCTCTGAAGAGGGGCCCAAGAGCTCTGCCCTTCGAGCTTCGTCCTTGTTCCTCGCCGCTGCAGGGATGCAGATGCCCTCCCCCCGCCCCGCTGGGCCCCCCCTGCCCTGCAAAGCTGGGCCTGGCCCGGGGGGGCAGAGGACTCGTTCCCAAAGGAAGCTTTAACGGGGAGAGGCTCCACAGGCTGACAGCCAGCGGCCGGAGCGACCCGAGCTGCTCTCAGCTGCCCGGCAGCCTGTGGGCAGGGCTGGCACTGCCCTGCTCCTGCCGCAGAGGCACTGCTCACACCCCGCCGAGCTACTGCCTTCTGTCTGCCCGCGACGCTCCAGGAGCCGAAGAGCCCTTAATGGATTAGCTACCTGAGAAGACAACGCTGACAATCACTGCCGGGAATTCCCCCTCCCTCCCCCTGCCCGGGCTCCGTCTCCTTTCCGCTCCTTGCCTTTCACAACCCCTGATGCCTCCCAAACCTCCGGTGCAGGAGGTGCTGCCCGGGCCCAGCTTCCACAGCTGCTTATTATTCACGACAGAGCGAGCCTAGACAGCAAATTGCTTTGTTGATCCTGTGAAGGGAATCGATCCTCGCAGGCTTAGCGCTTCTGACATGTTTATTGTTGGCCAGGCGAGGGGGAAGGAGGCTCACGGCAGGGTCCTGCTGCTGCTGCTGCTGCTGCTGCTGTCAGGAGCTCTGAGCTTCAGCGAGGACCAAGGAGGGAGGCTGAGCTTAAGTGATGCCTGCCGCGGCCAGCAGGGCACCGTTCCGGTTGTCTGCTTGCTTGGGTCTTAGCTCTGGGGGTCCCACCTGCAGGCACTGAGCGCTGGGGGTGTGAATGGGGAAGAGGAGGCTCAGGGGAGACCTTCTTCCTCTCCACAGCTCCCAGAAGGGAGGTTGGAGCCAGGTGGGGGTTGGTCTCTTCTCCCAGGCAAGCAGCACCAGAACAAGAGGACACAGTCTCCAGCTGTGCCAGGGGAGGTTCAGGCTGGAGGTGAGGAGAAAGTTCTTCCCAGAGTAATTGTCCATTGGGCTGTGCTGCCCAGGGGGGTGGTGGAGTCCCCATCCCTGGAGGGGTTTAGGAAGAGACTGGATGAGGCCCTTGGTGCCATGGTTGAGTTGATCAGATGGTGCTGGGTGATAGCTTGGACTAGGTGATCTCAAAGGTCTTTTCCAACCTGGTCTGGTCCATGCCATCCCCACTCCATGCCATCCCCACTCCATGCCATCCCCACTCCATGCCATCCCCACTCCATTCTATTCCTATTCTACTCTATTGGCAGGCTGGGGAGGGGCTTCTGAGGGTGTCAGGGAGGGATAGGACTGGGGGGGAATGGAGCAGAACTAGCAGTGGGGAGATTGAGATTGGATGTCAGGAAGAAGCTGTTCCCCAGGAGGGTGGTGAGAGCCTGGCACAGGCTGCCCAGGGAGGTGGTGGCAGCCTCCTGCCTGGAGGTGTTTGCAGCCAGGCTGGAGGTGGCTGTGAGCAGCCTGCTGTGGTGTGAGGGGTCCCTGCCCATGGCAGGGGGCTTGGAGCTGGCTGAGCCTTGAGCTCCCCTCCAGCCCTGCCAGTCCTGTGCTTCGTGATTGCTGGCAGAGCCCAGCACAGCTCCAAGCTCACTCTGAGCTACTCTCTTGCCACAGGAGTGGTGCCCAGGGCAGTGGGGGTCACCCTCCCTGGAGGTGTTGAAAAGCCAGGCAGGCTTGGCACTTTAGTGGGCAGGGCAGTGTTATGTTGACAGATGAGCTTGAGGCTCCCTTCCAACCTCAATGACTCTGTGCTGCTGCTAGGAAAACCAAGCGAGAAGCAAACAGAACCCAGCTGTGGGCTGGAGGGAAAGTGATTGCTCGGTAATGGCCCAGCCCCGGCCCAGACTGCCCCAGCCCTGTAATTCAGGCAGGAAAAACCACCCACCGGGAGGCTCTGCCGCACACACGGCAAGCAGCCCGAGCTCCTCAGGGAGAATTGGAGATCACAAAGCTGCAGGACCCACACGGAGCCCTGAGCGAGGGGGCAGAGGCTGAGCCGCCCCAGGCAGCAGAAGGCAGCCAGGGCAGGCTGGGTCTCTCCAGCCTGGAGAAGAGAAGGCTCCAGGGAGACCTTAGAGAAGCCTCCCAGTAGCTAAAAGGGGCTACAAGAGAGCTGGGGAGGGACTGGTGATGAGGGCTGGGAGCGGCAGAATGAGAGAGATTGGACTGGAGCTGGAGGAGAGCAGACTGAGCCCGGGGGTGGGGAGGAAAGTCTCCCCGCGGGGGGGGGAGACACTGGCGCAGGGGGCTGGGGCTGCTCCCTCCCTGCAGGTGTTTGAGGCCAGGCTGGGTGAGGCCTTGAGCAGCCTGGGCTGGGGGGAGGGGTCCATGGCTCAGGGCTTGGAGCTGGATGAGCTCTGAGGTCCCTTCCACAGTCTCACAGAATCCCCAAGGTTGGGAGAGACCTCCAAGCTCACCAAGCCCAACCTGGCTCCACAGACCCCATGCCTAGACCATGGCACCAAGGGCCACATCCAGTCCCCTCTGCAACACCTCCAGGGATGGGGACTCCACCACCTCCCTGGGCAGCACATCCCAGTGGCCAACACTCTCTCTGGGAAGACTTTCTCCTCACCTCCAGCCTGAACCTCCCCTGCACAGCTTGAGACTGTGTCCTCTTGTTCTGGGGCTGCTTGCCTGGGAGAAGAGACCAACCCCCTCCTGGCTACAGCCTCCCTGCAGGGAGTTGGAGAGAGCAATGAGGTCTCCCCTGAGCCTCCTCTTCTGCAGGCTAAGCAACCCCAGCTCCCTCAGCCTCTCCTCCCAGGGCTGTGCTCCAGACCCCTCCCCAGCCTTGTTGCCCTTCTCTGGACACCTTCAAGTCTCTCAATGTCTTCCTAACTGAGGAGCCCAGAGCTGGACACAGGACTCAAGGTGTGGCCTCAGCAGTGCTGAGCACAGGGCAGAATGACCTCCCTGCTGCTGCTGGCCACACTGCTCCTGCTGCAGGCCAGGCTGCCCTTGGCCTTCTTGGCCACCTGGGCACACTGCTGGCTCCTGTTCAGCAGCTGTCAACCAGCACCCCCAGGTCC